>AZHD01000012.1:824775-946055 GCA_001636815.1 Niveomyces insectorum RCEF 264
AACGTTCTTTTTTTTTTTTTTTTTTTTTTTTTGGTTCACCACTCTCTAACCCCCTTGGCCACGCTCAGGGTGTCTTCACGCCGCCCAAGAAAAAGCCCGGCGTCAAGCTGCTCAGCGGCATGCGGCTCATGTAGGGAATTTTTTTTCTTTTTTTTCTGTCATCTGGTTTTGATGTGCTTCGTATTAGGCTGGCTTTGGTTGACAAGCCGGCTTTGCGAACCTGTCCCGACACGGGTGAAACAGCCTCCAGCTGAACGCCAAAGACCCCAACACGTTCACCTCGCAGTACATCTCCTTCACGCACGCCCAGTACATCGACATGGTCCGCACGCTGCGGCTGCCGTTCCGCGCCGTCGAGGGCTCCGCCGTCGTGGGGCCCTTTTTCTGGAGCGCCTACGACGTCCAGGACGACGCCGACCCGCACCTGCACATCATCTTCCGCAAGTCGGACGTGCTCAAAAAGGGCTTCTCGCGCGGCTGGGAGCTCATGCTGAGCCACGGGTTCCGCGCCGGCCTCACCACGGGCTACGCCAAGGGCACCGACTCGAGCAAGCTCGACAAGATCGTCGACCAGCACCTGCAGGCCGCCGCGCCGCACACGGCCCACCCGCTCGTGCTGCCGGCCATCCTGCTGGGCCACGACCTCGACGCGGCCATGGACGACAAGCAGCGCACCACGCGCCACTGGCTGCGGCGGCTCGAGCAGGCCATAACCGACCGCAACGAGATCAACCCGGACGAGCGCTACTCCAACTTCAACCTCGACCTGATGAACCGCGAGCTCGTCGAGTGCCACGGCCAGGTGCTGTGGAAGCGCCCGCAGGCGTACCTCGACACGCTCGACGAGGTGCACCGCGCCATGGAGCGGTTCCGCGAGGGCCGGCGGCGGCAGTGCGCGGCGCGCGCGGTGCTGCCGCCGCGAAGCAGCGACGACCACGACGACCACGACGGTGACGACCACGACGACGTTGTGGATGGAGACGCGGTCGTGGAGGCAGCGCTCGACAAGGTGCACCGGAGCATGCTGAACCGGTTCGATTTCTTGCGGCAGAAGCTCAAGGGCATCAAGCACTACGCCTACGTCTCGCTTGCGCGGCTGGACGTCCAACGGGGTGCAGTAGGTTTTTTTTCTCTTCTTTTGCTCCTTTTTTTGGCCATTCCTCCCCGATTGCACACTGACAACACAGCTCTACAACATCATTGCCCAAAAAGAATCCAAGCTCAACCTCGAAATGGCGCAGCACCAACGCCTGCTCGCCCTCGCGTCTAAGCGCGACAGCCAGAGCATGAAGGCGCTGTCGGTGGTCGGCGCCGTCTTTTTGCCGGCCACGTACCTGGCGTCGGTGTTTTCCATGACCTTTTTCAACTTTCAGACCGGGGGCGGCGGCGGCGGAGGCGGCGGAGGAGATGCCGGCAGCAGCAGCAGCAGCGACGACAATGCTGCGCCGCCCGTCGTGTCGCCGACACTTTGGATTTACTTTGCCATCACCGTGCCCGTGACGTTGGTCATCCTCGTCGTGCTCTTCTGGTGGGACAAGCGCCGGGAGAAGCAGTTTTCCCTCGAGGAGAAGGACGCCAAGGAGAACCTGCACGTCCTCGAAGACCGCGTCATGACGCTGCTGCGCGAGCGGAAGACCTGGGTCAGTGCCCAGTCGAACCGGGTCGATTCCGTCTAGGAGCGGGAGTCGATTGAAGAAACAAGAAAGAAAAGGAAAGAGAAGCGGCAAAGAAAATGAAAAAAAAAAAAAAAACACAAAAGCGAAATGAATTTTCACGAAACACATGAGACGAAAAAACGAAACGAAACGAAACGCTTAACGACTGGCTGGGCCCGCAAATGGGGGGGGGACCAACGTCCATTTCTACGAACACAGCGCATGATTACGACATCGTCTCGGGGGCCCCTTGGCCTAATGGTAAGGCGTTGCTTTCCGGTTGGGGTAGCCCCTTTTAGCGAGGGATCAACTACTGTTGCACTGCTGGCAAAGATTCTGGGTTCGAGTCCCAGGGGGGTCGTTTTTTTTTCCCTTTTTTTTCTTGTTATTTGCATACATCTTTTTGTCATTTTCCATTTCAATGTTCTCTGCCTTCCAAATTCTTACGTTGGCATATTTGTCCTGGGCTGTCATTTGCCTTTCATTTGCCTTTCTTGTTTATATGATGATATATAGAAAGGAGAGAATTGGAAGGTATCATATATAAAAAAAAGGTAGATAAAAAGAAAGTGTTGTATATTTCGATCGAGTCTGCACATTTCTTTTGGCGTCAAGTATCGAGCATCCAGGTCTTGTCATGTCAGACTGGACAAAGGACATATGAGCCCAGAAGTTGTCGTTGTTTGGCTATTGGCTACCTTTATGCTTTTTGTTCTAGAGTACAAAACCCTTATGCCTTTTCTGTTCCCAAGCGCCATGTCCCGGACCCCTTTTGCCTCTATTTGATTTTCTTTAATCGGAGTTTTCCCCCTAGTTTTCTTCTACTTCGAAGAAGCGAGTCCTCTTTTAATTCCTTGTACACCTTCGCTAGCTCGGCCAACACGGCGTCGCCTAGGGCTTTCATGCCTCGTGCTGCAAGCGCTGCTCGGGTCCTTGGTCCGCACACGGCGCTCTCGAGGGCTGCCTTGACAGGCTGCCTCCACTACCGCCGCGTCCTGCGGCAAGCTGCTGTGAGTAACGCAGCATCATGGGCTACCGAGCGGACGGTGCCCCTAGGTTAGGCAATGCTCTGTGTCCCAGATGTCAGACGTCAAGCCGTGACCAAAAATGCCGTTTTCTCGATTGGGCTGTTGTTTGAGACGGGTGTCTCCAGCTACACATGGTAGACGGGCGCATGCTCCTCCCTCTCCCTACAAGGTTCCTTGTAGCTCTTTGAGAGTGCTCCGGTACCTTGGAACCCAACGATTGCTGAGTCTGATCTTACATAACGGGCCCTCATGGACACATAACTTATGGGGAAACCGACAGCAACCAATCCTCGTCCTATATTTTGCATTACATTGCTGTCTTCGCTTGATTTCATACCTATACGGATTTCCGTGTTCTAAATTTCTCTCATTATCATCCCTTGACTAAAAGGAACAAGTCGTGTATGATCGTACAGCACATTTACATACAGCGCGTTCGAGACCGCAGAGGAAAGCCAAAAATAGCGGTCCAGTAACACGTTGACAACGAACAAAAAGCCAAAGCCCGCTCCCCTTGGAGGTTTCACCGGAACGTCTTGAGCGATTTGTGCGCAAGCGGCGACGATGCCGCGCCGGCAGGAGGCATGCGGACGCCACGCATGTTGGGCGTTTCCGCACAATACGCGCAAATGTAGACCGACGGCAACGTCCGCTTGGTGATGTTGATGCATAAGCCGTGGAGCCAAAACTCACACGATTCGCTGGCAACAGGTCAGCACAGGAAGGGGCAAAAAAAAGGAACATTGATCGCCATATCCGCCAGAGAAAAGAAAAGAACAACATACCACTGTACAATGAAGCCGTCGCTGGGGCCCGGCGGCTCGGTACGGCCACAAATGCATCGAACACCATGGCTATGCGTATCAGACGAAGGAGTGGGTAAACTCGTCTCCGTGAGCGTCGTCGGTGAGACGGCCTGGCGGCGGCCACGGGCACTGCTATTGTGCGAATTCGCGTTCCCGCCAAATGAGCCTCCGAACCGTAGGCCCCGCTGGCCACTGCTAAAGACGTTGTCTGAGCCACCTTTTCCGCCGCCAGCCAAAGTCGATCGTTTCTGGCGCATCTGCCGAAGCTTTTCCAGCTCCCCAGCTGCGTCACCGGCGCCCTTGGGCACCTCGTTCATCACCGTCTCTGCCTCGCTTTCTGGGTCGTTGTACGATGCGTCTCCCGGGAGGGTGGCAAACGTGCTGGCCGTGCTGCGGTCGCTGACACTTCGTTGCGACGAGTGAAGCGGACCGCGGCCCCTTGGCTTCACCGGGTCTGGCAGCGCAAAGGACGTTGTCCGGCTTGGGATGATGATGGGTTCGTCGTCGGTCGAGGAAGAGTCGTCCTCGGACGACGACTCCCACCCCGACTTGCTGTGCAAGGATCGCGCGCTTTGGTTGCGCCGCAGCGTGGATGGCGGTGCCGATTCGTCGTCCGCGTCCAGCGTCGTCTCAACCCGTGCCCGTCCGTTGGCATCAATCGTAAACTTGACCGCCGTCCTTGACCGCGGCGTGTGAACCTCCGGAATCGACGTCAGACTAGACAATCGCTGGTGCGGCTGGTCTAGCTGTTGCTGCCGTTGATAATGCATTCTGATCGGAGAGCTTCGCCCGGTCGGTCTGCCGCCGCCAAACGACGCCGATCGAGTAATGCCCAATCCGGTCCCCGGGCTGGAAAAGGCGGGTTCGTGTGGTATCGACAGCGCAGGAGGCGGCTTGATGGCAGGTGCTAAGGTCGGTAGAGACGCACGGCCGCGCAGCCGAGGACCACGGGTGTCACTGAAGCTACGTGCCAAGCTGGGACGGGCTGTGGGCTTGATCGGGGAGCTCGCAGGCGCAGCACGGTCGCCGGCTTTCCTTCGCGGCGCAATTTCCTTCGCACTCGAACTGCGCCGTAACTCGCTACGCACCGCCGCAACGGGCATGGCCGGCAATGCAGGTGGTGGACTGTTTTGCGGCAATCGTAGAACGGCCGGGGCAGAAGAGCTAGGAGGTTGGGGCGTCGGATCAAAGGTTGCAGAATCGGCACCGGTCAACATGGTGGGAGCGCCCGGTGGCGCTGATGCCATCGTATCCATATTTGACGATGCTGGGCGACTAAAGAGAAGGCCGGGATTGACTCCGCCATTGGGGCTCACAATGCCAAAGGGATCATCGACAGGCGTCGGGTAGCCGCCGGCGTACAGGGCCGGCTGATCGACCGAGGACATGTCGAGGGTTGGATGCATCATCTGCTTCGAATTGTTGTCGGCCGATAGGGGCATTTGCTGCAAATGGTTGTCTAGGTGTTGCTGGCCTTGCTGGGACATGGCCGAAGCGTCAACTCCTGTCATCATGTACGCTTGGTTGGCCTGGCCGGACTGCGACCAATCGATGGATTCGAGCTGACGGTGCATAGAACTGGGCGTATGGAAAATGTGGCTCCCCGCTGCCGAGTAGTCGACCTCCATGGCGGACATGTTCGCATCGCCGCCCTCCCAAAATGTTCTCGCATCCGCAAAGGCCGAGGCAGTTGCGGGCGCCGACAGGGGGTAGTTGAAGAGGTCGGCCGGGCTTCCCACGAAGGCAGCCATGTGCTGTTGGTTTGGCGTAGTCATGAAGTCTGGGTGCAGTGGTTGTTGCGGGCCGTAGCCCTGGTCGCTTTGCATCGTGCTCGTCAGCAGCTTCGGCGCCAACTTGCGTGCGCCCTTCTTTGCCCCTTTCTTGGCCGAAGGCGGTGGCGTGGCAGTACGTCCGTGAACAAGCAACGCTGTTTCTGAGGTAGGCGAGTCCTTGGTTGCGGCTGTCGTCGTGTTGCAGCGTGCCTTTTTCGGCTTCCTTCTAGCCGGAAGATTATCCGACGCTACCGGGGCTTGGGCGTCGGCCACGCCGTCGCTCTTTGCTTGGTTGTTGTTTTCCGGCTCGACCGTGGCGGTCAGTGTCGCCAAAACGAGCGAGTTGGGCGAGGAAGAAAGCCGCTTCGAAGGCTCAACAGGCGGTAGAGGCAGGTTGGGGTTTGAGAAGGGCAGGTGGGCATGGGCGGTTGCGATCTCTGCAGCGAAGCTACTGATGGAGAGAGTGTGCTTGCGGTGTTGGTTCGAGGTTGTCGAGAAACAAAAACTCGGTTGACTTTCAGACGGGCAGGTGGTCGAGGGGGTGAAGGGTGGCTCAAAATCGGCGAACGGACCCTGTGAGCCACTCAGGCTGCCGGGGGTGGTGTTGAAGACAGAGAACCCCTCGGCAAAACGAGGCGTCCAGTCTGGACCCGGCGTGGTTGTAGTGGTATGGGAGGCGTGGCTAAAGTTGATCTTGGGAGTTTCGAAGACCGGACTCGGGAAAAAAGAGGAGGTTGTCGAGGTAGGAGTTTGTTTGGGCGTGGGCGGCTGAGCGGTGGAATCGCCAAAACTGTGGGCACGAAAAGGAAGAAAAAAGGAAAAGTTTGTTAGCCAGACGATGTGGGACCGCGAAACGAAGGGAAAAATTTTAATATCTCTGTTTTGGAATCCAAGAGAGAAGACAAGAAAAAAGGAAAAAACAGAAACAAAGTAAGAAACGGAACAAGAAACAAATGAGGAAGTCTGCAGAGATTGCCGATTGCTACGCGGGAAGCAAAGTGCATGCACGGCATAGTTGGGGGAGCGGCAGCAAGAAACGGGACAAGGTTATCACAGAAAAGACGGAAGTCGTACATTTATGTGTGGAACGTGCAACAACAACATGGTCGGCGCCAAATGAAAATCAAAGCAAAAAAATGAAACAGAAAAGACACAAAAGGAAGATAAAAAATAAAGCTTACCTGGTTGCTAGTTGATTCCCGCTCATAGCAGAAATTTCTTTTATTTTCAACAGTTCAATTTGAAACCATAACAGGTCAAGTAACTGGTCTTTCTGAGGATCCTTTTTCTTGGATTGTTTTCCGTCGTTTCGTCTTTTTTTTCTCTTCGTTGCCTTGCGGTCTTTCGTCTATGATGTTCCAAGCTTGCGTGCTGATAAAAACAGAGTACAAAGCAACGGGGTTCGAACAGCTTCCTTGAGGAACAGCGTGGGTTGTTTATCGACCTGGTGTGAACCCGAAAACAGTCTTTTGGTCTAACATAAATCGTCAAAGTAGATTCGTTTCTTCGGCGTTGCTGGTCGTTTCAGCCCTTCAATATAGTTCGTGATCTGCTGGTTTTTCGACAGTCGTAGAGAGATAGAATGAAACCGAAAAAACGTAGAACATAGAATAAAAGATAGAACATAAGATTATGAAAAAAAAAAAAAGATGCGGGATGTATATCCAATGAGTCGCTGTCCCGACAAGAAAAGTGACAATCCGAAGTTCTGTGGCACAAGAGAAAGAAAAGAGTTATCAGCGAAAAGAGGTGGTTTCTGACGCAGTCTGGACGGAAGACGGTATATGGAAACGGGAACAAGACGAAGAGAAAGAGAACAATTACCGTCAATGGTGAATCAAAATGAACACTGCTTATGCATAATAGAGGTCAAACAAGTTGAGAAAGAGAAAGATTAGAAGAACAAGAGGGAGAGAAGACAAAACGAGAAGCGCAGATGCAAGAAGTGAAGATAGAAAAAGAAGAAACAGAGAAAAGGCGCATTAAACCGGTCGTTGCGAAAGAATGCAGGGTGTACATTGATAGAGTATTATGAGAGAGCAGCGAATGGTATCTGGTGCCAGGGCCTGGTGTGGGTAGTGGCGGTGGTGGTCGACGTATAACAATGCTGTTGTAAGAGGCACATGAGAGATGGCGGGCATCTGGTGCTAGATCGAAAAGGAGCAGGACGCAGAGGGAGGAAGCGAGGGAGAGGGACAGGAACGAGACACGGGTAATAAGAAGAGAGCCACAGGGACGGCCAGAGAGTGAGAGAGGTGGCAGGAAAGTTGTCGTCGACGGAAGCGATTTCCCCTGAGAAAGAGAGAGAGAGAGAGAGAAAGAAAGAGGGGCCAGATGGAGGACAGGAAACCACCGAATAGGGCCAGGATGAGTTGGCCCGGTAAAGGGAGAGATGGTGTGTAAAAAAGGAGGAAGTAGCTGGCGGGCAAGCTTAGGATGAGAGACAAGAAGAAAGACAGGAGCGGAGACGCAGAAAGAGAAGAGAGGCTAGACAGACGGAGAAGAGTAGAAAGCAAAAAGCAAAGCAAGAGCGAAGCAAGAGCAAAGCAAGAGCAAAGCAAGAGCAAACGAGAGCCAAGAGCAAAAAGCATGAAGCTCGGCGTACGATACGAGCACGTCGCAGCTGGCCCTAGCGGAGTGGAGGTTGGAAATAGGCAGGGACGGACGGGCGTGGGAGGGTTTTGGCCTTGCTAGCTCGGAAGGCACGAAGCAAGGAGGAAGGAACAATCGGATAAGCGTGGTGACTGTTGTGCGCTGAAAAAGGGAACTACGACCGTACAGACGACAGGGCTAGATAAAGAGGGGGGGAAGGTACGAAGTATCGCTCTTACGAGCACTTTCAGGAGTCGAGAAAAAGTGCACATGCACGCCAGATGAGAGGCCGAGACATTGCAGTCAATTTAGTGGATCGGCGTATGGAGTACGAAGTATGGAGAATGCACGTACGGAGCACCTATGCGTCCGACAGGACGAATGAGAAAAGGAGCCCGTGGTGAGCGTTCCCCGGTTGCAGCGACCCAAGCGAGCCTCAGCGAAAAGAGAGGCGACGACGAATAGGGAAGGACAGACGGAGAGGAGAACCAGAAGAACCCAAAGAAGAAAGAGGGCCAGACACCGAAAAGCTTACAGGGGAAGGAAGGAGCGAAGGTCAGATGTGTGAGCTGATAGTCGGGAATATCCTCTTTCCTCCGTATATTGTTAGTCTGTTGCAGTGCAGTATTTTCGCTTCGCAGAACACAACCCACTGTGCACGCAAAATCTCATTCGTATCCCCTTGGCGGGAACGAAAGGCACGCGTGCTCGCACCAAAGCATGCAAGGCACGGTAGTGGGGTGGATGCCGTCTGATGGCTTAAAAAGGGAGCACACGA
This sequence comes from Niveomyces insectorum RCEF 264, assembly GCA_001636815.1. Taxonomy (NCBI): domain Eukaryota; kingdom Fungi; phylum Ascomycota; class Sordariomycetes; order Hypocreales; family Cordycipitaceae; genus Niveomyces; species Niveomyces insectorum. The sequence goes on from AZHD01000012.1 coordinate 833,407, forward strand.
GTGGGGAGCTCCCTGTTCGAGTTTTGGCAATTGATGGCCGAGCCGAAAAATCGGAAGGAACGAAGGAGCCAAGCGCACGAGAAAGAGGAAAGAGCACACGACCGACATTTTTGTTCTTTTTCTTTTTTTTTGTTCTTGTCTTACGGCGTGTCCGGAGCCCCCTAGGCCGCAACGGAACGTCCACAGCAAATCGTTTGCCAAAACGTTCAGAAGCCCGTTTTTGTGTTCTTATTCTATCGTAGGTACGGAGTACAGTTGTAATACTAGCAGCCTTTCCCCTTGGCCCCGGACGAGCCAACCAAAGGGACCGCTGGACTGGTTGGTGTTTCCAACGAGCTGAGGACCGGACCTGGCCTTTGGAAGGGAGGAGTGGGCTCTAATTTCACGGCGGGGCCCTGGATTCGTTCAAGTTTTTTGTTGGTGCGAGAGACGGCCGCTCCGTCGATCTTCGGTTGCAAGTTGGCTGTTAGGTAAGCACCGTTTGAAGGAGGTCGCCCCGTTCCGATACGACGAGGACGGAGACAGGAAAGAACGTCCTTTACGGAGTAGTACGGAGTAATGCCTCTTTATGAGGCGTGGCCGTTTCCGAGCGTTGAAAGGAAGTACGTCCAAGAGTGGCGACCGTTTCATAAAGGGCCCGTCCGCGATCCGGGGAAATGACATCCAAGGTCGGTGAAGGAAGCGAATGCGTACGATGGTACTAGGTACTCGAAAGCAAATGGGGACGGGCGCAATGCATAGCACAAGAATAGTCGGCTCGACAACGGAGAGCAAAAGGACAAGTGGTCGTTTTGACAGAACACATCAAACCGAACACTCGCCCGCCTGATGCACACCGAAGTGGCAGCCGTGACGGCCAGAAAAGGCGGAGTGAAGAGACGAAGCGTGCAAATACCATGACGCACGACGACGGGGTAAGGCTCTGTAGTTTGTAAATTACATGTGCAGGTCCCGGGGGTGGCAATGCACGGCAAACAAAGCGCTGGCGGCAAGCGGAGCGGCAACGGGAGTGGTTCGGAATATATGTTTATGTAAATTGCATGCGCATGCGGGATCTCTGCGGTAATCGAACATTTCTGTGTCCTCGAACGGGGGGGTACGGAGACGTACGAGTAGGTACAGGAGCGGATGCAGTCCAACAAAATGCAACGTCGAGAGCTGTTTGCTTGCCATCCGTAATACTGCGTAGTCTGCCCGGACTCCAGTTTCGTTGGCCTCGAGTCAGGGTCGCTCGATTGGCTGTGGTGGCTCGACAGCGCCTCGACGCCGTCATGCAGGTGCAAAGGTACGGGGTAATGATCAGTATCAATTTCGTTTCTTGGTACGGCATGGAGCACGCGTGCTTGGTTGCTGCAGCAGTGCAATGCCTGCCATCCTTCGAGGCTAAACATTAAAAAAACAGGACGAAAATAGACCGAGGAAACGACAAAAAGGGACGAAGAATGCATGCACCTGCCAGGAGGCGGTGATGGCTGCGAACGCCGCTCATCAACGACGACCAGCCAACCATATTCCGTACAAATGTTCGGACGAGGCACAACGGCGGGAGAGCGGCGAAACGCTGGGCTCTCTCTGGTTGCACAAAAGACAATAAAGACACAGCTGTGACAGGTAAACCGGATCAACTCGAATTGCTACCCAGCCACCAAGAGGCCATGGGGGTTAAGATGAGATGACAATCCCGCATTCTTTTGGGGGGCCAACAGAATGGATATAATTAGAGTGACGACAAACCAATTTTGTGGCTGGCTGACAGATCCGGCCAGGCTTTTGCCAACAAGGGGGCGACGAAAAGCTTTTTATTGTCCGGCGAGAATATTGCGTGACAATGCTTTTGCTCTCACGAGCACAACTGCATCTTCTGGATGTTACAGCGGACGACGGGCGTAAGGAGAGGAGCCTCACACGTAAAGACTTGGTAAGAGAGCATACGAACAAGGACAAAAACTCCGTAATACTCCGTGTATCGGCAGAGGATCCCAGAATCCCTTCCTTGCTTTGTATCTCGTCGCTGGCCGTCAGCAACAACCCCTGCCTCAGCTGAAAGATAGCTTGCGCAACTTTTGTGATTTAGCTTACAATATCGTCAGATAGCCGGTCAGTCTATCCATCATTTTTTCACAGCCCCCCAGATATTGCTTAGCAAACGACGTCGGTCAAACCCGAATCTATGCTTGCTCCGTAGAATTACATCTTCGTTTATATAAAAAGTTTTCTCGCTTAGCCATCGGCAAAAAAGGGCTGAGTCTTGTCAGCCTGTTCTCCTGCCAATGCGGAAGAAAAACCGGGCTTTGGAACGATTTTATTATTCTGACAGCGTCAGTCACAGCATATCCCATACTCTGCGGTACAGGCATATATGTTAACGGTGTGAAATACTCAAAGAGACGATGCGTGCTTCGAGGCGTTGGCAAGCCACGGGGTCTTGAGCAGACGACTAAGTGGAGGACGCAATGCTCTCACAAACCCGCACGCGGAGCTGCCGGAGCTTAAAAAGCGTGGAAAAACGTGGCAGCCGTGGGACTCTTTGTTGCATAGTGGAAGGAATCAACGGTTCGAACGCAAAATCGTCGCATTTTCTTGCCAACACCTTGTGGTGGTTGTTTCTTTGCCCCAATCCCACAGGGTGCTTCGTATTGGGGACATGCGCCGTACAAAGCATTGCTTTTTGCATGTTTTCTGTACATTGTGCTTCGCTCCACGTCCCGTTCCTTGTTCCTGCATACGGAGTGCCAATACGACATTGCGTTGTCAGAATAAGGCGTTGTCAACCAGGTTTTTGGCAAGCTATCAACCTCGATGTCCGTTCTTGGGATGCAAAGATTTATTTGGCTGGTTTCGCCCCATTTCCTTTCCCTTCTTATTAGTGTATTCATCTCGTATCTGTAGAGCATGGTTTGAATTCATGTACGCTCGGCTTCGTTGGGATATTCTTTTTAGCAAACAAACGTACAAGGATTGCTATCCCCTGTGAGTGCGTTTACAAAGCATCTGTTCCATCGGATTACGAGATACGAAGCGAAGCAGAGGAAATTATGAGGAGCAGATGCTGACGTCGGTACGCTCGGTGTCCTTACTGCAAAGAGGCAAGCCCCTACGTTGTCTTTTCTTCTATCAATCTCGTACCACTTGTTGGCGGCAACAAGGGGGATCTAAAAAGCGTCACACCAAGCCGGGGTAAGCCTGGCAGGGCTGGGTCTGGCCACTGCTACGGAGCACGATGCCGGAATGCCATTGCACTGTAATACGGAGTATGTGCGTACGAAGGAATTGATACATACTCCGTCCTCCCGGACACCTTCCAGGGTACGACTTAGCTTGTGATGACAGGCTCTTACAAAACAAACAGCGTGATAGCCCTAAATACCCTATTATTATCTTGCGTTTCGTTTCGAATCCTTCGTAACAAGCCCGCAGAAGGCTGGTCCGGTCCTATTTCCGATCGGCGATAGCTTTCGCTTTTCATATGCTGATGTTCACCCCTAAAAACTCAGCTCCCCACACGACTCGGTTGTAATTTTCAGTGGAGAGACTTCCTTCATAAGAAAAAGGGGGCTGGCCGGATTCAGGTCGTAAAAAACTCGAAGCAGGGCGGTGTGTGTGCCCACAAAAGCTCAGTCTGAAGTTTAATGCTCGAAGACTTTGAAAGTGTTGGTACTGTTCTGTTTTACATCGCCTTCTTGTTGGGAATAAAAAAGAGGCAATGCCCTTTTCTTGACCAATCGCAGCAGCCGGCTCGCCTGGCACAACGGCGCAAAATGGTACACTTCCGGGAATACCTTTCAGTGTTACAGAATACGTTCTTGGGTAAGAGCTGGAAGAGCCGTACATTTTAGCGCCCATTCGACGCCGTTTGCAAACGAGAATTCCCCCCGTGTAGTTCACTTCTGCAACAACTCGTGGAATATAACAGGTATCAAAGTTTGTCGAAACTAAGCTTGACATCTCCATACCCTCCCCCTACCGTGCCGCCCTCCCAGTTTTTCCGTTCGTGGACCTATCGTGTGCGCCAGGCGCCGCATGTCACCGTCAGGAAGCGCCCGGATCGCGCTTCTGGATTTATGCCGTTGTTTCGGTGCCGCTTCGTTTGGGCACGGTCAAGAAACGCGGCGGCTCCTGGGCATCTTGCGTGGGCACCCCCTATGGTGTGCTCGCATTACGCATAATCGAAGCTCTAGATATTCAGTCTGCTTTTAACGAGGTGTAAGACGTAAGACAATGAAAAATCCAACTGGAATGAAGACAAATAGGCCATTCCCCTATTCCTTCTGCACTTTCGAAATAGAATAAAGTTTTAACAATAAAAAGATTTCGTTTTTTTGATTCACGTCTGTAGGTACGGATTATGTTCAAGGAAGCCGGAAACAGTCTCAGGGAAAGTCTTTAAACGATTCAAAAGCAGCTCGTTAATGTCATTACATCAAAAGCTCAACAGTCCGACAAGTAAAAGTAGCAGAAGATCAAAAGTAATAACAAAACGAAACGTAAATAACAAAATACTCAAACTCTTGTTGTCCCGCCCGCTCTCCCAGATATCCATGCTTCATGTCCAGTGTAATTCGTTTAACGTGACCCAACCCAGCAATTTTGTCCGCCGTCCGCTTCCCTCTTTGTTTTTTTATTCACCATTTTCTTGTTAAAATGCACGCAAGCATGCTCTCTTGTAGATGCGAAACAGTGAGGGCTAAAAGAAGATAAAGAAAACAAACAAAAAAAGACTGGGAACATTTCAAATGTATAACCAAAAAAGGGGTATTGTGCCACTATGTTTCTTTTCTGCAACCGTTGAACTGCAACCGTTGAACCCGGTCAGCCCTCCATCCTTTCTGTCGGTCCCGAAGCCGTTTTCCCGAAGAAGATACGAAGAGAATTGAAAGAGAAAAAAATAAACATAAAATAAAAATAAGAACGAAGGGTAGGTCGTGTCAAATTACGCGCATAGCATGAAAACAAAAGAAAAAAAAGGAAATGAAAGAAGTAACAGTAGATAGGGTAACGGGGGAAAGTAGAAGCAAAAAAAGGCGAATAGGAAACATAAAAAACTTGTTTTTTTTTCTTTTGAACTTTAGATCATGTTGCCTAAACCCTCGATGGGGGTCATCGGCGACATGGCCGCCATCGATGCTGTGGTCTGTAGCGGCGGAGGTGGTGGCGGCCGGGCGTGCTGCAGGTTCCGTTGCTGCTGCCGCTGCTGCTGGTGGTGTTGCATGGCTTCCATCTGGGCCCTCTGCTGCTGGAGACGGAGGTGTGACCGTGGCGGCACCGGAGGCGGCGGATGCGATGGAGGCGGATATGCCAGTGGTAGATACTGTTGCTGCTGCTGCTGCTGTTGATGCTGCTGCTGTTGCTGGAACTGTTGCTGCAGATCTTGTTGCTGTGATTGCATTGTGCTCTGCGGTGACAGATCTGCTGGTGACTGTTGCTGCTGCTGTTGCTGTATCATTTGCTCGGCCATCAAGGGCATCGACGCCGCCGTCATGGCCATGGACACCGGCACAGGCATCTGGACCTGCGTCTGGCTGTTCATGCTTGTTGGTGTAGCCGAGTCCTTGCCGGGAATTGCAGCAGACGCGGCCACCGGTGTGAGCTGCGGCGTCAACGGTGCCTGTGGCGGTGCCGCTGTTGTGACCAGCTGTCGTTGCTGCTCTTGCTGTTGTTGCTGTTGCTGCTGCTGTTGTTGCTGCTGCTGCTGCTGTTGTTGTTGCTGCTGTTGTTGCTGCTGAGATTGCTGATGCTGATGCTGCTGCTGGACGTCAACTAGGGAATTGCCTATGTTGGCCATGCCCGATCCGTTTCCGCCAGCCACGGTGTTGTCGATCACACCACCGTTCGTGGACAACCGGGCGTGGCTGCTCTCGCGCCGCCGCTTCGGTGCGTCCTTGATCTTTGGGTGCGTATGGCACTGCGGACAAGGGGCGTCAGCAATGCATCAAGAATGACGTGGAATCGTGCAAGGCAAAACCCCTTTTCCCCAACTCCCAAATTAAAAAAAAAAAAAGAAAAAAAGAAAAAAAGAAAAATTCCTTACCTTGTAGGCATGGCGGAACCACGTCGTGCCCTTCTTCTTGCTGCTGACCAGCGCGATCCAGTCGTTGCAGCTGCCGCACAGGCCCTCCCACACGTCCGGGTTGCCGTCCATCCGCCGCGTCTCCAGCGGCTCCTGGAACGGGTTGCCGGTCGCCGCGCTGATGCCGTGCGTGAAGCTCTTGTCGTACCAAAACGCCGAGTTCTTGAGCACCAGCCACCGCCCCGGTTTGCAGATGCCGCACCAGCCCTCGCGCTTGTTGCCGTGGCCGCGCACCCACTTGGGCGTGTACAGGTCGCCGCTGAACCGCAGCTCCTGCTCGTGGGGCACGAGGTCCGGGTCGGACGGGTTCATGTCCTCGGGCGGCGGCGGCAGCTGCTCTTCCTGCAGGGACGCGTACAGGTCCGGCGGGTCCGACAAGTCGGTGTAGTGGCCGTGCAGCGTGTGCGGGTCGCCGTTGCTTTGCAGCATGCGGAACAGGCCGTGCGACAGCAGAGGCGGCGCCGCCGCTGCCGCGTCGTACGGCGCGCCCGGGTAATGCGCATGAACCGGCATGCCGTGCGGTGCCATGCCCGGGTGCATGCCGAAATGGTGGCCAAGCGGCAGATGGTGGCCCGGCATCGCGTGCGGGTGCAGCCCGTGCGCGGCAGCCGCCGCCGCCGCTGCCGCCGCCGCCGCGTGGTGCCCGTTGTTCAGATGATGCGCGCCCGGAAACCCGCCCTCCATCTGGTGTTGGTGGTGAAAGGCCATGGCGCCTGCTTGGGATGGTAGTTGCGTCGGCAGCAGCATACTGTGCCGAGAGTAGCCAGAGGCAGCAGCCGCCGCTGCCGCTGCTGCTGCTGCGGCCGTGGTCTGCGGGTGCGCCGACAGAAAAAACGGGTTCGGCGACGGGTTGGCACCGGCCGTGGTGACCGCGGTCTGTTGGAGGTTGCCGAGACTCAGGGGTAGCTGGCCGTTGGTGATGGTGGGCGAAGAGTGGTGGGACGACGACGTGGTGGTGGTGGCGGTAGTGGTAGACAGGCGCGGGCCGAAGGGGTCCAGCGCGCTCGTGCCGACGGGCGCAGCGCCGTTTCCTCCAGCGGCCGCCGGATTCAGGTTTCCGTTGCCGTTCGCTCCGTGGAACACAAATGGCGACGCGCGCCGGTTTGGCGGCATCGGCCCATACGACCCGGTCGACCACCGCTTGTTGCGGCCGCCGTCCATGGTGTAGGGAGCAGCACGCAAGCCCGGCCGCGGCGACGGCGAAGCACGACCTCGGCTCTGCGTCCGAACCAGCTCAGACCGGCCCTGCGGTGTCATGCGTGGCGAGGCGACGGGCGACAGCTGTGTGGACGACATCAGCGAGTTGCGGTTGGAGGGCGGCGGGTAGTCGGAGCTGAACGACGGCGCGTCCGACAGGGCCGCCGAAAAGTCCTCGTACGACGGCATGTCTGACAGGCCGCCCGTGGTGGACATGGTAAAGGACGACCCGGACAGCCGCCGCGGATGCAGCCCCCCATCAAAATTGAGCGTTTCGCCGCCGTCCATCGGTGCACCGTTTGAATAGCGGAGGTCTAGAATAGGGATGGCCTCGTCCGTCGTGTAGGCTTGGCCGATGCTCATGTCGTTGTCCAACTGCAGGTCGAGGCTGTCGTCGCACGGTTTTTGACCCCAGTTTCCCGCTGTAACTCGACGATGGTATCAGTACGGCGTCACACACACACACACACACACACACAGGGGTATCCGTCACTCGCAAGTGTCAGTCGGCCAAACTCACAGGTCTCCATTGACGGTGCCGAAGAGAAAAACTCCTGGTGCACGGATATCGGCCTCGACATGCTGTCGCTCGGCGTCTGCTGCATAGACAATGCCGACGAGTCCCACGACGTGAGACCATCGTATGCGTCGCCCATGCAGTAGGAAAAGCCTTCGTGGATGGTAGCCGGCCGGGGCCGCACGCCTTGGGTCGTTGGTGTTGTCCAAACGCCCTGTGGTGCGGTTATCGTTGTCGTTGGTATGGAGTCCGGCTTGAGAGTCATGTCGCTGCCGTTCATCGTGAGCAGAGGCGCCGATGTTGACGGCGGTGTGGTGTCTGACATGTTTGCTGCTGTCGACGGTGTCGTTGTCGTCGTCGTTTTCGTCACCGCACCGTTGCTTGCGTTTGGGCTGTTGTTGCTGTCGAAGCTACCCTTGACGTCGTGCACGATGCCGTCTGTGCTGCTCGAGCTGGGATGAAAAGCAAATGAAGGTGTAGATTGATGTTGAAAATTTGGTTGTCTAGAGAGCGGGACGCATGGATAAATAAGTTGAGCCAAGACTTGAAAAACGAGGAACAAGAGAAAGAAAGAGAGAAAATGAAAAAAAAATAAAGGCGAGAGGTGAGCTCGTCAAAGCATGAGTTTGTGTCTTCCCGGCCCAGGTGGTCGACAGACCCGGACAAGAGAAGAATCAGATAGAGAGCACACGGGAAAAACAACGGAGGAAAAGCGGCCAACGGACATGCGAAAGAAGAAAGTAATAGCGACGACAGGATGACGAAGGCAAAGGCAATGTGATGAAGAGACGAGGCGCTATACGTACATTTGTGTTGGATCGATATCCATGTCATATAGACAGCGTCCCCAAGTTTGTTGTTGATGAATGGGGAGTGCGGCGGATGGGTTCACGGACGATGGAGGCGGCTCTTCGGGAAAGAAGTTGGGGGAACCAAAAAAACTTTGATCTTTCTTATTTTTCTTTATTTTCTTTCCTCTTGATTATAGAACGGAACTTGAGAAAGCGAAGAAAAAAAACCACGACGCCTTAAAAGAGGGAGAGGGGGGGGGGTGAACAAGCAAACAGTTAGCATGAATCCTAGGACGGAACGCAAAAAGAGACGGGCTGTCCCAAGACGGAGAAGCCAAAGTGGACATCGATGGCCGGGAACACAGAATCCAGAACTTTGAGCATGTTGCGTTTTGAGGTGTGGGTTGGAAGTCCGAACCGGATGGCGAGACAGTTGCGTGGTCACTTTGTGTCGGATAGAGCTCACCTTAACGAAGGTCATGTGCCAACGATGAAACTGGCGGTATGAAAAAACGAGGTTGGGTTCACAAAAGCGAAATCGAGGGAGAGGAGAAAAAAGAAAGCAGCAGTCGCCAGGAGCAGCCGAGATGCTGTTGTCTCCGGCCACAAGAACGCCTCTTTTTTAAGCGAGCAATGCCAGGATGGAGGCGTTCGACGCAACTTTTCGAAGGCGAGAAAAAAAAAAGAGAGGACCGTTGTAGCGGTGGCCGTCGTGATGGTAACAAGATGATGAAAGCAAGAGACGCTGAGGTCGTTGTTACGCAAACGTGTCTTGTATAAGGTGAGGATGGGTATATTGGTGCTGTGATATCCAGATGTGCTCGTATTTTCGTGAGGCATATATTGACGGACGAGAGAAAGAAAGAAAAAAAAGCGTTTGAAAAAAATAGAGATCGCTACAAAGTATAATTCGACCGAGAAGCTTGAGGAGGGAGCATGAAAGCAATGTTGTCCTCCCTGTTATTGTTGTTGGTGGTGAGGAGCCGACGCCAGAGGATCAGTAGGACGGTTAAAGACAAGAGAGAGGCGCCTCGTGAAAGAAGGGGAAAAAAACAATAATAATAATATCCGCGAGAAAGAAAATACGAACGTGAGGCGGGACAAGAAAAGAAGAAAACAAAGAAGAAAATAAGAGCAAAAATGGAAGCGGTGCGTTTGTCGAAAGGAACGTAGATTGGCTCTGTGGGGATGAAGAAGGGGGGGGTGGAAGGGGGTGTGGATTGTTTGATCGTGCGTTGTTCGTGTGGGAAGAGACAGAATGTAAAGGAAAATAATATATAAAGTAATAAAGGAGTGTGGTGAGTTTCCGTTTATGAGAAGCAAATGGAGGCTCGACGGTCGATCGCTATAGCAATGAACGTGAAAAAGAAAGGAGACTAGCGAAACAACAAACACGAGGGTAAAATAAAAAGCGAGAAATATATCAAAAACGGACGGAAAAAAAAGAGAAAAAAAAAGAGCCAGCTCTTGGTTTTGTGTTATAGACCAGAGTGAGTTATATAACGGGGCTAAAAAAAGAGAGAGAAAAGGAGTGTGAAGAAAGAGTATGCCTCTATATCATCCCAGATAATGAGAGGTAAGAAAAAAAATAAAAAGGGAACGACTAGTGAAGAAAAAGAAGTGGGAACTTGAACATGTCCAATGGGGAAAATAGGAGAACCAAAGAATGAACGAAAAGGAAAAAAATAAAGGAATGAGAGGGGGGGGGGTATAACGTGTGGAACGAATGCGGAAAAGGAGGGAAAGGAAGAAAAGAAACAAGATGGACGAAGAGAGAGGCGGTGCAGGATATGACTGGTATAAAAGAAAATAACGAAAGAGCGTGAGAGAGTGAGAGAGAGAAACAAAGAACAACCACGGCGGCGACGGATCCGTACGATGGAGGAAAAGTTTACTACCAAATGTCAAAGTGTTGCGTCGCAGCGAAAGTCTGTGTGGTTTGTGGCCATGCCCACAAGCGAACAGGAACAGAACAGGAACAGACAAATGGACGAGTAGTCTCCGTACGGGCGTCAGCACGGGCACAGTTCGGAACACCGGTAGGAGCTAAGCCGAGTTCCTTGTTACAGACAAGAAGCGCGGGTTGTGGCACTGTGGCCTACGAGAGGTGGGAGGGAGGAAGGGGGAAGGTGGTATGTCGGCGAGAGAAGGGAGGGGGAGAGAAGAGGGTGGAGGAGGGGGAGGGGAGAAAAGGTCAACGGAAAAGAACTGGCGTGTGGCAACGGAAAGGGAGGGAGGAAGGAAAAAGGAAGGCCATCAACGTGGGTGCGGATGGGTTGGAGACGGTACAAGGAAGGGTTGTGGGTAACAAATAGTGGATGATAGACGGCGAGGGCTGTGAAGGTCATGAAGGGTCGAAGCCTCGAGGCTTGGAACGGTGGCGTGTTGACGGTACGGGGAAAGCGAAGTGTGTGCAGGTGAGTACACGGGTGAGGCTGCCAAGAAAAGGGGAGGGGGGGAACAAGATCAGAAGCGGTCTACAAACAAGCATGGACACGAGGCAAGGATTAAAAGAAGGTACCCCAGTCGCCGAGGTCTGCCGACGAACAAACAAAAAGAACGGAGGCACACGGTTGCCGTATCGAGGTATACGACATCGACATCGGGATAAAACAAAAGATCTGTGGACAGGGCTGGCACGCACAACACAGACACCGCTATTCCGGCGGCGTCAAAGGGGTGTGACTAGAGAAGAGGAAACGTGGGCGCGGATTGGGCCGTCCTTTGAACAAGACGGTCGGAGAAAGAGGAACAGGAAGTCACGGTGAAAGGCGAGGAAGGGGTGGGGAGGACTGGGGGGCACATCCGTTTTGAAGAGGTGGCTTGTCTCAGGTTGCAAAGGAGAACGAAAAAAGAAAGAGTCTAACAAACCACTTACACGGAAAAACGCTACGTACGCAAGTACGGAGTAGGAAAATACTGTGGCGATCTTACGCCAAACTTGACCAACAGAAACGGAGCGCAAAATCAAAACTGAACACGCGTGGCGAGAGAGAAGGGCTTGAGGAGACGATGGATTGCAGAGACGTCTTCCGATTGAATCTTCCCGTCATCTTCTCAGCTGTGTCGTCCCTAGAGGAAGTCAGTGGGCTTTTAACAAAGACAAAAAAAAACCGACATAAACAATGACATTACCTTGTGGGTTCCCCTCTACCCGTCCGTCACACCGTTGCATTGTCGTTTACCCGCCGTTCTTTTTGTTGTTTAGCAGATGATGGAGTTCGTTTGAGCCCTGACCGTCGGACGCGCCGTTCATCACCAATGCGGGAAACTTTATCTCCATCGATGGCACGTAAAACATACAAGGATACCAGCGTTTAAAGTGGACGAGGCAAAAGATTGAACAAACTCCAGAAGAAAAACTCCCCACAGACCCTGCAGAAAAAAGGCGAAGCCCGTTTCGAATGGAATGCCGACGTAAGCTTGCCTGTTTAGCCAAAACCTTTACGCACCTCCAACGGGCTCTGGCCTGGTGAAGATCACGAGTAAAAATGTTTGGAGGGGACATCTTACGTCGGGAAAGCCGGTTTTTCTCCCTTCCCCCCCTCTTTTTTTTTTTCTTTTGTGGCTTCCCTTGCGATGAGCAACAAACGCACGTTTTGTTGGCAAGCTTTTCTTCAAAATCATCTCCGCGGGTGGGCATCATAAACAGCAGATCTGTACGACGTACCAGACTCATGACAATCTCTCTTTCCTGTTGTCGGGGGAGAAAGCTAAAATAAGCAAAAAGGCCCCGTTTCCTTCTCGAAACAAGCTATTTTTGTTCTTGACTTGTTGAGCTAAAAAGACGGACGATGTTCGCGAGCATCACACGTCGTAAGACACTGCGCCAAGAAAAGGAAAAACAAAACTCACTCTCGCGACACCCATCGTGCCTCCCCCTCCCTTTCCTCCGTTTTCGTGGGTTCTCTTTTGCGTCGTATCTTGCACTTCTTGTTCCTAGACTAACTTCTGCCGCTCGATCCAACCCGCTCGACTGAAGCTATATCATAACGAGGAAAACAAACAAACAAAAGGAAGCGTCTTATACCTCTTGTCTTTAACCGGTAGGTGGGTAGTATTGAAGGACGCACGAGAAAGAGCGAATAAACGGAATCGTTGTAAGAAAACAAGAAAGGGCTCTACGACCCACCCCGTCTTGAGCCAGCCACAAAGAGAAACGGAAGAAAAAAAAACTGAGTGGAGAGAATCGTAAAACGACGACAGCAGAAACTTGACTCCACCAGAAACTACTGACTGCGGAAGTAAAAGATGCCGAAAAAACAGCTAGGCCTCCGGCTTGTGATAACAAGGTGGACTCGAAACAAAAATCTAGCGAAGGAAGCAAAAAGGGGGGAGAAGGGTGAAGGTCAAACATGAACAAGAGGAATGGTGATAAAAACAACTGCAATACCGGAGTACAGAAAAAGAGAAGATCATTTGTCACCTGTACTGTCTCCGTCAGTGGTGGACTCTGTCGACGGTTCGCCACGAAGAGAGAACGTTGGCGGCTTGACGTTGAAGTTAACGTTTGAGGTCGGCGTGGGCCAAACAAGGAGCGCATTCTGATTGGCCGGCGTGCCTTCCGTATGCAGGGGTTCCAGGGGAAGGGAAAGGGCAGCGGTGACGGCAGGCGGGGCGCAGATTGGGCCAACTTTAATCTCAAGTAGCAGTACATAAGCTATAACCAAATTAACATATATGTACAGGTACTACAACAATGTATAAAAGTGGACCCGCGGGGTTGCTAGCCGTCTCAGATCTGTCGCAAGACCCCACCGACCCGACGACGAGTACGGGACGCAATAATTCATCCGCGTACGAGACACGACATACGAGTACGCCGTAATACTGCGTAATAACGTCGTACGTACATTTTCGTATGTATGTGTGCGTCTGCCAGAGTTACCGTGTGCTTCCGTTTTCAAGTGTGCTTGTTTCTGAGGGCGTTTATATGCTGCACTAGTTTTTCTGCCGATTTTGTATACTCCGTGCATTTTTTTTTCTGCGACATCGAACGAGATTTTTCTTTCCTTTTTCCTCTTCATTGTAGCTCTTCTTCCTCCAGCACGATGGGAACGTGTTATTGCGAAGCACAAAAGAAATGCCCAGTATATGTGACAGCATGTCGAAAAGAAAAGAAAAAAAAACATCAACGGCGAGAGGTATTAACATGAGGCAACCGCCGGCTCGCTCCGTCTGTCATTCGTGGTCTGTGTCTAGTCTCTTTGTGCACACGAGTCAAACAAGTTTGGGCTTCTGTTAGAAAGCTGATACACAAAGATGGATCGGTGATCCAGCAAACACTCGTCAAACCATGGCCGCGCCAAGCGATCCCCCTTTTTTTATTGTTCCTGTACTTCTCCGTAGATTTTTTTGTGCTCTATTGGTTTTAAATGTCTGCGTATGTATGGAGTGATTGTTTCTATTACCTTGCATCTTTTCTTTTCTTTTCTTTTCTCTTTTTTTGCTTGTGCACTGCTCTCCGTTGTGTGGCTGCTTCTACGACAATGATACGCGTCTTCTCGTCTGTTCACACTCTTGGCGTTGTTTTAATTGTCGGAAGAGACGATGAGTTCGTTGGAAACCAAAAGCTCTGGAGCAAAGTTGCAAACGACGAAAACTATTTTTGTACTACACTTGTTTCGGAATTTTTTTGTTATTTTTTTGGGTCAACTTGCATATCCGTTTTTCGTCTCCCCTGTTGTTCCCTCTCTTTCTTTTCTTCTGTTTTAACTCTTTTTTTTCTTTTCTTGCGCAGAGTAGGTCCGAAGGGAAAAGGTGTCATTGCACGCAGCCCGTTGGACTAGCGAGCGTCGCTTTAGCAGTACCATCAGCGAGATGGTTGCCATCTGCCTCACTTGAGATAAAAGGGGCGAGCCAGACATGACCAGAGGCTGGCTGCGGATGCATGTCGGATTTGTCTGCCCACTCGTTGTAAATCGATCGTACACCTGTTACCAGTTTTTTATAATTGTTCTATGTATATATCATATGATTCTCTTTGCAACGTGTACAAGTAAATGATCATTTGTTCCGTCTTGTGCAGCCACGGTCGTGAGAGATGCGGAAAAGATGACATACACTGAATTCCGGGATTTGAAGCCTCATCAGCCGTCGAGAGATGAACCTACTGCTGGTTCAATATGATTTTTCTCTAGGAAGTACGAATGCATGACATCGAAGCAAGCGCAAAAAAAAAACGAAGTATCACAATTCTCGACTCGTCATCAATCTCCTGGCTCGCGCGTTTGCAGTGCGCCACCCGTTCGACCGTAGCGTGGTATTGGTCTAGTTTACGGAACAAAAACAGTAGGCACTTTAACCCTGGGCTACCGTTATTTTGCATACTGAAGGGTCAACATTTGTGTATATACGTAGGCTTCTTTTGTTTAAATGTACTTCATAGATACATTTTACCTTTCACAAACACACGGACTTGAGAACCATTGCTAAAAAATTCTTCACGGTGCATGATGTGGTGCGTGTTCAAGAAGAGAACCAGCGCGAGAACGTATTTACTCCGTATATTGTGGCCTGTACCCCTTCGCCCCGCAACATCCGCCGAGATGCCTGTGGGTTGCGTGTGTTTGTTATATGCTTTTTTTATTTATTGTGAAGTGCTTCTTTTCTTCTTTCCTCCCCCCTCCTTTTCGCGCCACTAGAACAGTGCCTCCCGTACGCGTAGCGAATTGTTCCGTGCGCCAGTTCTAGATTGCACGCCAGCTGGCAGTTTTTATTCCCTTGTTTTTTTTTTTCTTTTTCTATTTTATTACTTGTTTTAAAGTGGCTGACCCAACCTGTCGTCTTTGCGCTAGGTGCTTGCATAAATGTTTAATATCCGGGGCGGGACAGGATGGGGGGGGAGGGGGAGCAGTCAGGGCCCAGGACCTGCTTCTTTGGATCCATTATCGATATTAACTGCCCTCCATGATAGACACGTAGGCAGGACTTCGATTATACGGGACAGACAATTTTTTGTGCTTGAACGACAGGCCGGTAGACTTGCCGAGCTGGCGAGCTTTCGTACCAGCGGCGTGTTTACTCATAACAACCGACTCGATTTTGCTACTACCAAGGCTGCGGGCTGCCTAGTATTGCTAAAGTCTGTACGAATAAGATGTGACTAACAACGGGCGGGCGAACGAAAAGCCAAAAGATTGAGGGACGTTGCATACGGTTAAATACATGAACAGGAGATCGATGGAGCTTCCCGGCTAGGACTCCTTGAGCACCGAGGACGGCCATAAGGTCATCGACGAGGGGATGGGACCAGCAGAAGATCGTCTTGCTGCTTTTTGATCCGACAGTATATCTTCGTTGGTTTCCTTCTTTCTTTGACGCGTGCGTCATTGTTTCTGGGTTCTACCATGACCCTGTCCGAGAAACATGTTTTTTCTTTGTTTCTTCCGGTCTTGCTACCGTCGTAGTCGTCTATCTACGTTGTCCAGTTGTCGTCATCGTGTTTCCGCCGCTAGATTCTACCCCTTGCGAGTTCCCCCCTGCCTCGTTCAGGAAAAGGGGTGACCGGCATGTGGCATCACAAGGTTGCCCCTTAAAAAGGAAGGAAAAGGAGCGCAAAGACAACACGAGAGAAGATATGTTCCAGAGAAACCAAGATGGGAACGGACAGTCTAGACCGCGCCCTCCGCCAAGAGCTCCCCAGCTGGGCGCAGGCTCTTTCGCTTGCTCCGTTTCTTGTGAGGGTGTTGTTTTCCTTTTTCTTTTTGCAGTTTCTCTGTTAACGCATAACAAACTGCCCCCGATTAGGAAAGTGTGGGAAATTACACCTGGGGGGCCTTTTTCTTTTAACCGCACAGCCGCACCACTCAACGTCGACGACGGGACTATCGTCGTAGAGAGATACGGGCGGAACTCATGATGAACAGCAATAATTATAACGACAACAACAATAAGCAGTTATACGGCGTATGCGTATCGATGCTTACGGATAGGATTTCACTATTCTCTTTGGCAAAGAGTGGGACAGTCAGAACACGAGGATGGAATGGCATAACAACAAAAAAAAACTTGGATGGTATATCTGCTCTGTTCCTTTTTTGCCCGCTTCGATTCACCGTTTTGTTCTATACGTTTTGTCGAACACCTTGCCGTCTCTCGCCGTCGTCTCCAGTTCGGATGGTGCTTCGTGTTGATCAATGCTGACGACACTGCCAGTCCGCGGCACGTCCGAATAATAAAACGTAATCTCCATACACACTGTTCGCTTTCGGCCTCACTGATGATGGCAAAAAGGACCAGGAAAACTAGGCGCGGGACGGCCGTCCATCGTATTGTTGCTGTGCTCGTACTCTATCTCCTGCCACGTCAAGACATGGGCGGCGTCGAGCACATGCCCACTTTCTCATATAAACCGAGCGGATGTTGCCTGGCGTGACAGATACACACATACATCCATAAACAACAGACCGTTCATGTAGCCAAAACAATGGTCTCCCTGACAAATACTGTCGAAGTACCCAGACGAAGGCAGCAAAGTTATAGCCCATTGGTTGCCACCTTGTAGAGTGTTGACACTAGCAAGATACGCGCAATCCGCGATAGGGAAGCGACTCGCGTCCCTGAGGCCATAATAGTACCCGGGCTATGGTATTTTGCTCTTATTGCTCAAAGCCTC
Organism: Niveomyces insectorum RCEF 264; assembly: GCA_001636815.1. NCBI lineage: Eukaryota > Fungi > Ascomycota > Sordariomycetes > Hypocreales > Cordycipitaceae > Niveomyces > Niveomyces insectorum. The sequence goes on from AZHD01000012.1 coordinate 850,596, forward strand.
CTCCACCGTCAGTAAATATAAGCAAATATTGCCGCCAGCGCTCGTCTGGGCTGCCCTGTTATGGGTACCCGTCGGAGCTACCGTATCGACACATATCCTGCTCTCCCTATTGCCCTTTGTTGATTCGCCGCCAGACCTCGTTTTCTGCTGCCGAAAGCCGTTCACCCGCTGCGAGAGCAAACTTCTTCGCCGCGTCCCACACACCCTCCTCCCCCCCCTCTCCCCGTTTTTGTCCCTGGCCGCCATACAACGCGCGGTTGCTCTGGTTGTTGTTATTGATAAACGTTGCCTCTTCAACGCTGGCTAACTGGGCCGCCGTTCGCTGCGAGCTGTTCACTTCTGCCGCGGACGCATTCTGAACGTAGCCTGGGGGGTGGTCTAGATTGTGCTGCTGCTGCTGCGCACTCCCATATGCAAGCCCGGTCGGCTGTGGAAAACTCGACCACCCTGATCCCTGAGTGGCCTGTGTTGTCGTAGCCGTGCCGCGAGAGACAGGATACGCGTGTGGACCCGATGTCAGTGGAGGCACGGCAATTTGTGGCGGCATAGTTGTGGCACTGGTGGTGTTGCTGCTGCTGCCGCTGCCAGCAGTAGACGCATGTGGCGCGTAAGCTGGCAGAGCAGAAGTAGCCGTCTGCTGTGGCTGCTGCGGGTATGCCCTGGTGGTCGTTGGCGGATCAGACCCCGGTGGCAAAGGTACCGCTCCCGGCTGCGGAGGTGGAGGGCCGTGATCAGCTGTTTTTGTCGTAGGCGTGGGCCGAACAAGCTGACTGGGATTGCCACCGCTGCCAATAGCACTCTGGGGCACGCCGGAAGGTTGCGGCAGGCTGGGCACTGCACCTGGTCGTGCCGGCGGTGGCGGCGGTGGTTGTGCGGCTGCTAGAGATCCGGAGGCCGTCGTCACAGCTGGTGGGTCGGAGGCTCTGTCGTCTGTTGGCAACCCAGTCTTGGGCGAGACTCCAGACGCCTTGGCCGCATTGATGGGGCTCTTTGCGTAAATCGGAACGGGAGGCATGATGCTGGATCCTCGAGGTGAATAACTGGTTCCGGTATTGAAGAAATTGAGGCGTGTGAAAAGAGGGCCGGGTATAATGAGCATAAAACGATGCTATAGATTCTTTATTCCGGTGAAAATGAAAGAAGAAAGGAATGACGCTGGTGTCCCTTTAAAAAAAATCAACTGCTTCATAGAATATGTGAGTGTGATAAAAGAAAAAAAAAGAAGGGACCGGCGTGCCAACTTGGCGTCGCGAGGGTTTTATTGAGATTTGTTCCAATAGCTCTTTCCCACTTGAGACACATTGCGTGGCCGGGTGGCGACGTCATCGTTCGTTCATTCCAGGCAGCTGCTGTCATGTGACAAATCCGGGCTCAGCCTGATCTGCCCATACCATCGGTGTAAGACAAACGAACAAACGCCAGAACATGCTTGTCAGTTCAGAAAAGGAAAGTTCTAGGCTGCCATCCGCAATAAACTGCAGCGATCAATGGCCTGTGATCAACAGCCTTTCACTCCATTTAGCGACTGTTCAGCGACTGTGCGTTCCGCCACCGCAATCTCGCGTCACCTAACGCGCTGTTGGGCGTGAAGAAACGGTACGGCCGGTAAGCGGCGTACAGGCCCGTAGTGAAAGCAAGAAGTTGCGCAGAGATCTGCGTTACGAGTAATGCTGGGAATGTGTCCTGCTTGGGTTCTCTCCGGAAACGTCTTGCCTGCAGAGAAGCTTCAATTCCTCCATGCGGCTAGGTCAATAGCCTTGCACAGACGGCACGGAAGAATAAATAACCGACAGAACAAGCTAACTGGATATGGACTAGTGCAACGCCTCTGAACGCGGCTCGAGATATCAAGATCGCGAATCTCGAAGACAGGCAGTTGGAAATAAAGGGCTTTTTGCTGAACAGACGCCTGGTGCTCTTGGTTGGCATTTTTCTACGTAACCAAGGCACGTTACAGAGGACGTATCGATTGCCACTTCCATCACGCTTGCGACAATGGTTGGCAAAGTCAGCGAGCGCGTCCTCCTTAGGGAAGGTGAGTTTTTTGGTTCTTTGCCTCGTCAAGCGGCGATGACGATGATGATGATGGCGTTGTGATCTGCTTCTTTTCTGGGTGTTCGGTTGCTGACGACAAACGCATAGGGCTGGAGCGGACGGACAATGGCATGAAGCAGACCAGCTGGCCCGAGGTCACACCCATCAACCAAAAGAACTACTACACGTATGTTTTCCTGCAACGTCGATAGGATATCGGGGAGACGCGCAAAGTCATACACCTCATAAACCTGCTTAGTTTAACGAAACTAACTCAATTTTGTAGCGAGTACATGAAGCGCGACGACCAAATACTAGCTCTCAGGGTCCAGAACGAAGCGAATCGCGACAGACTAGTGCAGAATGCGAAAGACCGAGACCGGGCACTCAACCAGAGCCGGGGGGAGATCCCTCTGCCTCTGGCGGAGCCGCAACAGGGTGACTTTCCGCTGAACATGCCAACCGACGGCATGGACATCTCGAAGATCATTGTGATCCACCCGGGCAGCCAGTACCTGCGCATCGGCTTCTCGACCGACGTGCTGCCTAAGACGGTGCCGATGTGTCTGGCTTCGAAGTTTCCGCGGACCGAGTCGGAGGAGTACGACGCCCTACCGCGGAGGCAGTTCGAGGCGCAGAAGGTGGACCAACAATACGGCGAGGAGTGGTCGAAGAAGTACAAGAAGATGAGCGAGGACCTCAAGCTCGACATGCGCCTGAACAAGCGCAAAGTGCTGCCCAACTCCAAGGAGTTGGTCGTCAACTACAACCGGCGGACGGAACCCGAGCTGATTGCGACGCACAACGATCCATTGCAGGTGGAATGGACCGACGTCAATGCTCTGCCGGAAGTGCCCGTGGATGTCGAGGCGGCCGTGGTCGCCCCCGAAGACGAAGAGGCGGTTGGAGGCGGCGAGCAGAACGGCGAGGAGCAGAATGGCGACGGACACCACGGCCACGAAAACGGCGCGGCGAACGACGCCGCCAAGTCTGTTGTACTCAAGACGACATCGGCGCCGGCGCCGCCGTCGACGTTCTTTGGCAGCGAGGCGCAGCGGATTCCAGACGACTCGGTGCCCAAGTTTCGCCTGCGGTGGCCCATGCAGCTGGGCTGGTTGAACGAGGACGACTACGCCAGCGTCAGCAGTCTGTACAGCGACTTTGAGGCCGTCGTGACACACGCCATCCAAAACGAGCTGGGCTTGAAGAAGGTGTCGGCGTGCCGCCAGTACAGCTGCGTGTTTGTGATCCCGGACTTGTACGACAAGGCCTACGTCGAGCAAATCCTGCGCCTCTGCATGAACGGCCTGGAGTTCAACAAGGTGTGCTTCATCCAAGAGAGCTACGCAGCCACGTGCGGCGCCGGCTACAGCCAAGGCTGCGTCGTCGACGTCGGCGCGCAAAAGACCTCTGTTGCCTGCGTGGAAGACGGCCTGGTCGTCGAAGACTCCCGGATCAACCTCAAGTACGGCGGCTTCGACGTGACCGAGACGTTCGTCAAGATGCTCCTGTACGACCATTTCCCGTACCAAGAGATCAACTTGCGGCGGCGCTACGACTTCTTGCTCGCCGAAGAGCTGAAGCAGAAGCACTGCACCATGAACCAAGCCGACATCTCCGTCCAGTTGTACCAGTTCCATCTGCGGGCACCCAACCAGCCCACCCGCAAGTACCAGTTCAAGACCTACGACGAGGTGATTCTGTCGGCCATGGGCTTCTACGACCCGACCGTCTTCGACAACAGCACCAAGCTGCGCGGCCGCCGTAAGCTGATTGATCGCACCTACAACGCCTACGACGTGGATGTGCCCGACGACCCGGTCTCGGCCGCCCAGGTGGCCATCCTGGCTCTAGACCGTCCCTCGGTCTTGCCGTCTGCGGCGCCCAACGGCTTCGGCGGCGGCGGCGGCGGCACGCCGGGCCCGCACGAGGTCTCGACCCCGAGCAAGGACCGAACCCAGCCGTTCAACTTTTTTGCACGGGGCCTCAACGATCTCAACGGGACGCCGTCTACGTCCAAAGCGCCGTCTCCGGCACCGCCCGACGGCGTGAGTACACCGCCGGTACCGCCGCCGCCGTTTGTGTTCGGTGCTGGCCGCGAAGGCACCGGGGCCGCGAGTCCGGCTCCCAGCGGCCGCAATGGTGGGACCCCGGCGCCGAGCGGGCCGGCGACGAGCCAGAGCCAGAGCCAGAGCGGCACGGCGGCGGCGGCGGCGGCCTCGTCTCAACCACCAAATGGCGTTGGTTTGTACGGCTTGGACCCGCTGTTCCACCGCACCGCTAAAGACATTGCGATTGAGCGGGATTCGGTGCTGCCGGTGGCGCCGCTGGACATTGCCATTATGACGTCGATCCAGAACGCGGCCAAGGGCGACGAGCGGAAGCTCAAGGACTACCTGGGGTCTGTCATGGTGGTGGGCGGCGGCGCGAAAATTCCGCACTTCACGACGTACCTAGAGGAGCGGCTCAAGGCGCGGCGGCCGGACCTGCTGGACCGGATTCTGGTGTCGCGGAGTGCGCGGGACATGGACGAGCAGGTGGTGGTGTGGAAGGGCGCGAGCGTCTTCGCTAAGCTGACGACTAACGACAGCTGGATTTCACCATACGAGTACGAATTTTTGGGCCCGCGGATCCTGCACCACAAGGTGCTGTGGCAATGGTAAAGCAGGAGCGAACCGTGGAAAAATTGGCGACTTTGCTTTCGGTCCGGGGTTCTTCTTGCGGGGTGTCTGTATATATTGGGAAGAATGGGAAACAGGTCTGCCGGAAGAAAACGAGGATTTTGTGTTCTGGTGTTTAGGATGGATAATCGTTTGGTTGTTTCTCGGCGTTCATTGACATTATAGCTCTGTTGGAAAGACCTACAAATATATAAAACGATGGACAAATCCAAACGGATTTTTTTCGATGCGTTCATATAAAACGTTCATCATTCGTTTGCGCAAAGCAAAAAATAAAAATAAAAAAAGAACAAAAATGCGGTTTAACCACCACAAAAGGAAAACCAACGTCCGCTGCGCTCTACAAAACACTACACCATAAACTCCAGACTCGGCAAAGCCTCTCTAGGTCACTTTCTTGGCAATCTTGACCAGCAACACCGCCCCCGTCGGACGTCCGTGGCCCGGATCCCGCAAACGCACCAGCCGGTAGCCGGGTTGGAGGCGGTCCAGCCGCACGGCGGCCCAGCCCAGCAGCGGGTCGCGCCGCATGGCCCCAGCCGTGTCTTTGACCAGGAAGCGGACAAACGAGAGCGCCGACGCCGTGGCTGTCGTGTCGGTCGTTTCTGCGGCGGCCGCGGTGTTGGTGGCCGGCAGCAGCGCGGCCATGGGCACGCCCGCGAAGGCCACGACGTCCTGGCCGAAATCCGCGCTGCACCCCGGGCCCGGGCCGCCTGGGTCGTCGCCCAGCTTGCCCACGCGCGTCCGCGCCTTGTACTCGCCCTCTTTGCCGTTGGCGTCTTTGTCTTTCTCCTTGTCGTCGTCGGCACCACCGCCAGCGGCGTCCGGCTGCTCCGGATTGGCGTCGACGTGCAGCTCGACCTTGACATACGGCCGCAGCGGGCGGCCGGTTATGGATGCGGCCGAGGCGGCCGAGGCGGCCTGGGCCACGACCGCGGAAACAGCGGACGACAAGGACGCGGCAGTGATGGCAGAGGTGCCGGCGGTGCTTCGTCGACTGGCCAGGCGCGGCGGCGACGCGGCGCCGGCGGCTGCTGCGGACCCCGCCGCGACGGACGGGTTGCTTTCGTCCACGCTGCCGCTGCTGCTGCCGCCGCCGCGCCGGTGCCGGTGCAGTGGCAAGGTCAAGCCCTGGGCGGCGAAGAAGGTAATGGAGAGGTTGAGTGTGTGGAAAACGATCGGCAGAGACGAAGAAGACAGTCCGGCATGGGGTGCCGTCGGCGGCGGCGGGAACGACGTGGTCAGGGGCTGCGCACCTTGGCCGGCCGTCGTCTGCGCGGGTTGACCCAGCTTGTCACCGCGGTAGCCTGCGCCAAGGAGAGAAATGTTAGATGGAAGGCAGCTTTTCCAGGGGAGACGCTGAAGACGTTAGAGTGTGCACTGGTGCTTTCGATACTGGTGACCATACCTGCTGGCTTTAAAACGTAACCACCGGACCCCACAAACATGGCTGTCGTCACAATCACTGTTAGCAATTTTTTTTGTTTTTGTTTTTTTTTGAAATAGAATCAATAGATTCGAAGAGTAGCTCACCTTCGTTCAGCATGATTCCTTCGTCCCAATTCTGCCAGTTGAGCGCCACAATCTGCACGCCCCGGCGCCAGAACGTCGCCGGGTCCAGGTTGGACGACCCGATGCGCAGACCCGACGGATACGCCCGCATCAGAAACCGGCGGTTGTGGTGGAACAGCGCCGGCCCGTGCTTGGCGTGCACCTCCATCAGGCTCTTTTCCGAGAGGGAGAAGACGTGCGTCGGCAGGGCGGCCTCGGGCTGGAACAGGCTCTTGAAGGAGACGCTCTGCGTGTAGATGCCCAGCCGGCTCAGCGCCGCGATGATCTTGGCAGCTTTTGTCTTGGCCTTTCCGGCCGCGGCTGTTGCTGTCGTCGTCGTCGTCGTCGTCGTCGTTATAGTGCTACCCGCCAGGCCCGGGGCGGCTTTTTGGACCGCCGGGTCCGCGCCCGTACCGCCCGCCGTGTCGTTCGGCGGCGGTGGCGGCACGTACTTGACCTTGACCAGGATCTTGTTGCGCAGGCTGCCCGGCGCCGGCAGCGTCACCGCCACCTGGGCCGGTGGCGCCAGCAGAAGGCCCGGCCACTCCTGCTCCATGATCTGCACCATGACGTCCTGCTGCTGCCCATTGCAGTGCACTTCCAGGCTGACGATCAGCGGCAGGTCCGTCGTGCGGAACGCGTGCGCACGGATGGCCGCGCACACGTCGCGGAACGGCACCTCTTTGGTGAGCGTGTGGCCGTGCAGCACGCGCGGCTCCACTGGCGGCTTCGGGACCGGCATGGCGGTCGTCACGGCCTCTGTGTTTGCGGGGACGGTAGCAGACACGGTCTTCCCGGGAGTCGGCGTCGGCGACGGCGACAGCACCGGCACCGCTGCCGGCTTACCCTCGATCTTTGCCTCCACATAGTGCTCCAACCGCCGGCCCAGAGTCGTCTTGCCGAGCCGCGCTGTCAGCGACGACGGCAGCTTCTCCTTGGCCCGGCGCAGCCTCTCTTTGCGGAGGGCCACTTTTTTCTGGCGGGCCACGGGGTCGGCTGCGTCCTCATCGCTGCTGCTGGTGCTGGTGCTGCTGCTTCTGCCTCTGTCGTGCTTTTTTCCGCCGCCGCCGCCGCCGTCCTCATCGGAGGACGAGTCGCTGCTGTCGTCGTCGGCCTCGCCGTCCCACACGTCGATTTCGATGCACCGGCAGCCGCGCTCCAGCACGGTGCGGTAGGCGTCGGTGCTGGCGTCGCTGTACAGCTGGTTGCCTGTCAGATAGGTGTTGTGGCTCGAGCTGATAAAGTAGCTCGACAGCGGGTAGTTGTCGACGTCCTCGGCCGGCCACGGCGCCACGGCATCGGCCTCCGGCGACGTCATATAGCGGAGAAAACCGTGGAAGTCAAGGCCGTCGACGGTAGCGGCGGCAGCACCATCATCAGCCCCGGCACCGACACCGGCACCGACACCGACACCGACACGGCCGCCCTGCACATGCGAGAAAAAGGTGGCTACCTGGTCTCGGTGCCACTGGTTGTCTGTTTTGTCGGCGTTTAGGTCAAAGATGCGGCGCAGATGGGCCATGAGGGAGGCCTCCAACACGACCTCGGGAGTCGTTGTGCCGTCGTCGGCGGCGGCGGCGGTAAAGGGGGGCGGGCCGCCTGCCGCTCTCGTCTCCGGCAGCGCTGCTCGTGTCGCCATGGCTACGGCTGCTGTGAAGATTGATAACGTTTTCCGAACCGCGTTGGCCGCCTGCTGGTCGTCATCTATTTCTCCCGACCTTCTATTGTGGACAGCTTTTCTGGTCTCGATTGAACCGATTGTCGCGAAATGAAAGCAAAAAAAGGAGGGCAAACGAATAAGGAATAAGCATGCGTTTTGTCTGCCTAGACGCCGGCTTTTCAGCTGGGCAGTTTCGGATCTCACTGGCTACGGGTCTTTTCCAGCTCCCTTTTTGTTTTCAACCCAATCATCTGACGAAGCCACTCTTTTTTAAATTGTTATCCATCCCAAACAGAAACGCTTACGGCGACATACGCAACCGTGGCTATGCTAAAATAAGGATGTGAGAAATGAGAAACAATAACCCGAAAAAATTATGGTTGCTCACTCCTTTTTATTTTCTCCTCTCCTTTTCCATATTTTCTTTTTTTTATCGAGGACGATTTATTGTGAACGACCTGCGAATCGTTGTTTGCGCAGATAACATGTTTATAATTTTTCTAAAAAAAAAAAATTCAACGTGCCCGATAATAGCCAACCTTGCATAAAAAAGCACAATCTTGCTTCACCACCCCTGAACCAGAAACGTCAAAAGAACTAGCTCCATCGTCACCCCTTCTCGCGGACCCCGAAACGGCGGGCTGACGGCCAGCCGGACCGCAGGCGGCTCGTGTCACTGGCAGTGGTGATGGTGCTGGTCCGTTGTTGTTTTTTCCCCCTTTCTCGAAGACTTCCACGGCGCCCACCGGATCCACAGCCTTTTCTTTTGGACAGCTTGTCCCGCAACCCGTAGGTCGTCAGGATCAGGAACGACGGCTTGTTCTGGTCGAGCGTAGCAGTCACGACCGGCTTCTGCCGTCAGAAGAGCGGCGTGCGGACATCGTACGCGGGTATCAGGGGGGCTTCCGGGTCGTAGAAGCGCCGCCGCATCTCCTCCTGCAGAGGCGATGGCCCACTTCCAGCAGCTGTCCCCAAAGGCGCGTGATACCATCATCCTCAGCACGCACCCATCTTTGTCTCGGTCCCAGTCCCGGCCTCTGTCTTGTGCCCATCTTTTGTTTCCGTGTGCGGCGCTGGCCACGCCATGGTCCCAAACTGTCTTGTACACAGGGGACTGTCAGCAAATCGGTCGTCTATCAGCCGGTGTGCCCGTCAACAACCGCCCACGCTATCGGTGTATCACGGCGCCGTCGGGCCACGGCGACGGGAACTTGCGGTGGACGAAGCGGTCCTGGAAGGGGCCACTGGGGGCGAGCTGGTCATCATCGTACCGGGTGACGCGGCACAGCATGCCTCCGTTCCGAAACGAGCATGCGTCCTGCAAGAAAGTGCGCGTCACGTTGTCTTCCAAGGGATCGTACTCGATGAGATGCTGCAAATGCGACAGGTTTTTGTCGTCGCTCGCAAGCGCGGCCATGTTTTGCTGCCAACTTTTCGTTCTCCCACAATTCTGTTGCAATCTGGCAAACTATTCACGAAGGTATATATTTTCTGGCGCAGGATTTTTTCTCTGATGGTTCAATCTGTAAACGTTCTTTGCCCATCTTTGTTAGGCTTCGTCCAGTTTTCTCTGGAAGGCCGGCACTGGCTTATGGCTTCCTTTGGCAGGCGACAGACAAGCAGCAGAATCGACAGATTCCCGAAGTATTAACTTTGCTACGGGCGACGTCCACTTACGCTTTACCATTCGTAATCCGTAGCAGATATTATGAGCACAATTTCATAGACACGGCAGTATGTAACGCAGCCATACCGATGCACAGTCAGAAACAGGAACCCATACACATTGCTCACTGTTTTCGATAATCTCCGGTTTCCCCAACAAGCCAAATTTCAGATTCCTGGAATATTCTGGTCAAAGTAAAGATGTCTCATTCATATAAACTGTTACGTGGTTGCCTTTACGTTGTCAGTTCCCTCGTAAGGCGAGATCCGACTGTTTCATGACACCATAAGGGATACCTGCAATTCAACTGTTGGAAGAGAATCGACCTTGCAAACAAAAGATGAATAATCCCATATGGTATGTAGTCAAAACTCCAGTATGCGTTAAAAATGTGTCATCCCGAGTGTGGTGTACTCTCCGTAACTAGTTGATACGCCGTGTGGTTAGTTTCCCCCTGACAAGACGCCAACAGAACCAACACCGGTCGTAGTCTCAGGGGTGATCTAACTAACACGACCAACATCACGGACGGTTCGGGAAAAAAAAAGGTGAAAAAAGGAAAAGGTGGAGCAGACTGATACTCGAGGGAGACGATACTTAAAGAAAAAGGCGTATCTAGGTGGAAAGGTGATAACTCATCAGCTGCATATTTGTCGAGCGTGGATTCTCCGGCAACATGCACAGGCTCTCTCACTCCCACGACAGTATAGAAAAGAAACAGAAAATAACATCGGGTGGTTGTTTACCTCTCGGCTTATATCGACAACGTCGTCGAACATTATAGCCTTTGCCACTTGACTACATGGCATGACTACGTATACGTGCTAGCAAACGAGTTCTTTGGTTCCACTCACTCGTCTAGATGAACTGGGCAAACTCTGTTTGTTGTTCTAGACGCTGGGACGGTGTGGATGTCCTCTGTTAGCTGGTCTCGTTGCGGTTAGTGAGAGACTCGCGATCTGGTCCAGTCGGTCCACAGGCCCCGACGCTTCCACACCGCAACCGGCATTGGAGCAGCTCAACCATCACCAGTACACTCCACTAACACAACTTGAAACTCGCCATAAAAGCCTAGTGTCTTCCAAGACTGTACAAGACCCGCTCAGGACGAAGATGGGCGGGCATCCACTCCATCTGCTTCTTCCGACTCACGCCATGCGCCTTCTGAGCGGAATCGTACATAGGGACGCGTTCGACTGCGCTAGCCGAGATCCAAAAAATCTGCCAACTTCCCGGCTCCGTACTCCGTATACCGCACTGTCGGGTTAGCAGGTGGGTATTCCTCGGCAAATGCCATGGGGTTGAAATCGACACCCAAAACCCAATTCTCTGCTAGCCAGGGCGTACCTTGTAAGACGACCCTTCGTCCGGGGGAAAACAATGCGTATGAGAGACGGGATGACGACCTATCAGCGAGTCTGAGTTCAGGATTAACAGACATTGTGCGGCCTTTGAAGTGTTGATATCGTATGTAGACAGAGTTTGTTAAAGGGCTGTTCTCGAAACTGGGTGGTGTACTTCACGTTGGAGACCCCCTACGGATTTATATCCAGCTGCCAAAAACAATGCTTTGAATTTTCTTGAGCAAGGCATAAACGTATTCTTCCTCCCCCTGTTCTTACCGAATAAATAAAACAAACAAACGACGTCGTAACGCAACGGAGGCTTATGCAAAGATGATTGCTCACGACCAAAGTTGGGGGTCAACACAGGGCGCAGGCATACTTGCTTACTTAGAACCCCAAAAACCACACACTCAATGTCTTTGCCTTTGCTCTTCTCTATGAGAATGCATATGTCGCTTACTTTGCTTCACGATGGCTGGTTGAAAGCCAGAAAGGGAGACGGTTTGGCAAAACTAGAAACGACGTCAGCTAAAGGGAGTCTTTTGCTGGTATTCGATCGTGAGCCTCCCTTCTCTCCCTTGAAATAGGGAAGACGAAAATGAAAAGAACAAACAAATTGCAAAGGATAACGTACACTGAAATGAAGCGATGTGACGACACTCTACATATTAAGCGGCTTGATGCAGGGGAAAAGTCAGATTGAAGACGAATAAAGTCTGTCTGGTACCCGGTGTTTGTCTGGTTATGCTTCATTTTTTTCCACCGATGCTCGATCCGAAAAAATTCACGGTGACACCCGCTGCTTTCTACATCAACTGGGCTGGGATACGTGATTTTTACGTAGAAAAACTACAAAGGTTTTTTCGATAATCAAAGACATTTTGAACAAATAGTAGATATAAAGTTGTTTACTTTGGGTGTCACAACCATCATCTTCAAGATTGATTTCTGATGTGTTTCTACTGCATCATTCTAATTTATTCTCTTTTCTAAAAGTAAATGAAACAGAAACCGAGGGTTTTTTTCTCTTTTCTCTCTATTTTATTTCCTTGTTACCGGGAGAAAATTTCTCTTTTTATATCTCTCAACAATCAACCCACCTTTTATTTTTTCAACAGAAGACACCAGAAGAAAACCATCTGGGTCAGCCCGAGGCAGCTTTGCCTTTCCATTTGACACTGTGTTTCTTTTTTTACTTGGTGGTCCGACGGATGAAGATGGAGCAGAAAATTTCTTGACGAGATGGCCCCGATCTTACACATTGCACCCCCCTTGGATTCGCACCACACACATAGCTCTGTTTCGTCCCTCGACCAACAGCACCCCCCCTTCTTCTCAAAGCTTTTCATATAGGGCGAACTATCTCGGGCCTTTTTTTCTTCTCTCGCACTGGTAGCGTGCGTATATATTGCCTGGTCTGGAGGACGCCCGGCCGTGAGGCATTGCTCTCTGGCCTTTCCTTCTTCCCTTTCTTTTTCCCTGATCTACACCTCGAAAGCACCATTCATTCTTCGTTGCTTGTGCCTTACTTTCGCTACAACTCGTGGGTCTTTCGTTAAGACGGTCTTCCCATTCGCCTAGCTTGCCCTATTATACAACGCCGAATTTTGTCTATATATTTTTATAATTATTTTTTCTTGCCCATTGTACGAGACGTGCAATACAAACGCCACAACACACCCACCATGAGGACTGCTGCTCTTCCTGTCCTGGCTTTGGCCTCGTCGGCGTTGGCTGGCAACATTCCCTACCGTCAAGGCCAATGGGGGAACCAGTGGGCGCAGAACTCCACGATCCCGGAAACGCCGTGCCCGTCGTCCGCCGAGACGCCTGTTCCCGTTGGCCCTTCGTCGGTCCCGTCTGCGGTCCCTTCGTCTGTGCCCTCCGCCATCCCAACGTACGGTCCGACGCCCCCGGTCGCCAACATCACCACGCCTGCTCCTTCGGTTCCCGTGGCCCCGACGACCGGCGCACCTTCGACGACCACGGTCATCACCACTAGCTACGTATGTTTGATCTCTCTCCTATACCAAGCCAGAGAAAATGCTCTTTATAAAGCTAACCAACACAACAGACGACCGTATGCCCGGTGACGTACGTTTTTTTTGTTCCCGGACCTGTTGTGGCTCCAGAGGATTACCCACCGCAAGAAGAAAGTGAAATCCGTTGCCAAAGCTGACCTCTTTTTCCCCCCCCTTTTTGTAGCGAGACGCACACGTCGGGCGGCAAGACCTCGTACTCCACCTACAGCACAACCAGCGTCGTGACCACAAGCCTGCCGGCTACCATCTGGGAGACTACGTACGTTGTACCATGGTTATTCCCCTGACCGCCGCTTTGGATGAGGAAGCAGGCTAACTGGGTGACAGCACCGTTGTCGTCGGGACGACATGCCCTGAGGTCGTCAGCACCACCGTTGGCGAGAAGGGCACCACGTCCGTGTACACGTGGACGCCGACCATCACCACGTCTCAAACGAAAACCTATACCACGACGGTACCTACACCTTTTTCTGGTTATTTTTTTGATTTCTAGTAGAGCCAGTTTTCTGACCAAACCTCACGACAGGCCTGCGAGATTCCGTCGCCCCCCGCCGGGAACACGTCTGTTCCCGCACCGCCTGCGGGTAACTCGACCATTCCCCAGCCTCCCATCATCCCCGGCCCTTCTGGAAACGCGTCCACTCCTGGCGGACCGAAGCCCGGTCACCCCGGTAAACCAAAGCCCGGTCACCCCGCTGGCCCTGGTAGCTCGGCCCCTGGCGGTTCGGCCCCTGGTGGCTCACCGGGCTCGCCGCCGAAACAGCCCGCGCCCCAGTCGACTGGGACCATCCCGCCTGCGGGATCACCCCCTGCCATCGCATCTGTGGCCAGTGGACGCCACACCGGCACGGCTGCGATTGCAGCCGTCGTCCTCGGCCTGGTCGGAGCCCTGGTGCTGGCTTAGACCGGCGAAGAATAGTTCCTTTCTTTTCAAAAGGTTTTCTTCCATCATTCTTTTCTTGGGACTTTCGACTACAAGACTAGTTGCAGGATTTTTTTTTTTCTTTTCTTTTTTTTCTTTCTCTGGAGGACCATTTGCTTGTTTTCTCTAGCGAGAAACAATCTCTTGATCATCACCTTTCACTACTTTTCTTGTGACTTACTTTTCCTGTAGTTTTATCACTTTGGTATTGTGTGGGAAAAGGCAGCCAGGCATAGGGACAACGTTATGGCTGGGATGATTATTCATTTATTATTCTTTTTCTTCACCTTTTCTTCTTTACATAATGGTTTAGATCCATAGACCGTTGAAAATTTATATACTTTTATGTATGATTTCAGAACGCTCGAGAAGGAAGAGGATGCGCCAAGCCTATAAAGACTTGAAGACGCACGAGTGCTCGCAATTCTCAAAAGTAGAATTCAAAATGCTTTGTTTGTGTGCTTTTCTTATATGGCCAACCAGACGTCTCCCAGGGTATAGCCGAGATAGCAACGAGATATCTAGAACCAAACCGCTCTAGTCTTGCGACGAACAAAAATAAAACAAAACAAAAAGCAACGGTAGGATATACCATCTATGCAAAACAAGCTGGCAAAAACGATAAAAAAAATCCAAAAAACAGGAACAAAAAACATAACAATCAAAATGGCTCTCTGCTGGCACATATATGCTCACGATCTCAACACAATGCACCACCCGCCTGACGCCCATCTCGCTTCGGCCATTCCGTAGCTCTCTGTCGGCCTTTTTGTCTCTTTTGCCTCTTGTCATCGGCTAGTGCTATAATGAGGTGGTATCGACGCCACTGGCCACCGCCTTATCGGTCGCCTTGGCTGGAGGCGGCGCTGCTGGCACGGCAACAGCGGCCTTGGAAGCCGATTCGGCGCGGGCCTGGGCCGTCAGGGCGACCACTTCTTGCAGCATCAGATCCCGCACGCGGGTGGTCAGGTCCGCCACGTCGTCGGCCGTCAACCCTTCTGTGGAGATGGGGTCCAGGACTATGCAAAGAGTTAGCATACGGCCACCTTCGTTCTTTTTTTTTTTTTTTTTTTTTTTTTTTTTTTTTTTTTTTTTTCTAAAAAAAAAAACACCCACCTTTTATCGGAATGCGGCCCGGAAGAAAGCGCAGCTTGGACGTGTTGTACAGGTGGCTGTAGTTCGCCACCGCGACGGGCACGATCGGCACGCCCGCCTGCACGGCCAGGTGGAAGGCGCCCTTTTTGAAGGGCAGCAGCATCGGCTCCAGCGCGTTGCTGCGCGTGCCCTCGGGGAACATGTACACGCTCTGGCGGTGCGTGCGAATGGCGTCGGCGGCGCCGCGCAGGGCGGCGCGCGCGTCCTGGCGGTTGGCGCGGTCGATGAAGACAGTGCCGCAGCGAGCGCTTGGCCGTGACGCTGCAGTAGCGCGGGAACATGCAGCCGAGCATGAGCACGTCGAGCGCGGTCTGGTGGTTGCCGATGAAGACGGCCGGGCGCGTCGTCGCCAGCACGCCGTGCGGGTCCTCGACGGCGAACGTGATGCCCGTCAGGGTCGCCATGGTGTACTTGAACGCGCGCGCGGTCGCGTACTGGGCGAGCTGCCAACGGCCGCCGCCGGCGAGGCGCAGCGCGACGGAGGCGGCGACGCCGTAGAGCGAGCAGACGACGAGCGCGAGCCAGGCGGCCAGCATGCGGGCGGCGAAGCCGGCGAGCGCGCTGACGGTCGCGAGCAGATACAGCACGACGACGACGCCGGTGTAGCGCACCAGGAACCAGGCGAGGCCCTCGGCGGCGGCGGACAGATACGCGACCATTTTTGGGTCCGTGTTGGGAGTTGTTTGCAACCCCCGAAGTAGACGGTCGTCGGTCTTCCTTGTCCTGAGATCACTGCCAGTCCTTTATATCGATCGATGTCGTCACCCCAGAGATTCGCTTGCTATGACAGCCGACGTCGGATGACGGGGCGCACGGAACGCTGGACTTGTACAACCGAGTGAGATAAAAAGCGAGGACTAGGCGGTGTGAGGGTTATATAAAGAGAAAAGAACATCAAAGAGAAGAGAAAAAAAAAAAAGAAAAAAAAAGAAACCAAATTTCCAGTCTTTCTCCCTCAGCCTTTCCCGGTTTGTTGGCGAGCCGTGCTGCTACGCCGGCTGTGTCCCGCGTGGCCTTTTTTAATTCAAACTAAAAAGCTTGTGATTATGGGAAGACGGGCCTGCTTTCGAGGTCAGGTCAGTTCCTCGTTGAACGTGACATGCGGCCTTCTTTTTCGTTTTCTTTTTCTCTTATTTTCTTTTTTCTTTTGTTGGGAGTGGGGCCAACAAGCAGTCTTAAAAAAGGCCACACCTTTCCGAAAATGGACTCAACGGCTTCCGACCATCGTAAACTGGCTTGAGAAATAGCCAGAGAAAGAAAAGAACGGGTTGACTGAGACCCGTCCTCGTGCGTACTTCGTACGTATTGTCTCTCAATATATTGTGTCGTCGACTTGTTCTTTTCTGGTTCATTGTGGGGGACATGCCGCCCTGAAATTGGGTTGCAGTGAAGAGAAAAATTAGGGAACCCCGTCTCGTGGGGGAGTGGTCAGATTCAGACGTTCTGATTGGCTGAGGGCCTGACCCACATGCGGCTAAGCCGAGGAACCGGAAGGCTGGCGATGACGGACGAGTCTTCTGCCTACGGAAAGGGAACGCTCAACAGCGCCGACGTCTATGAAACGGAGCAAGCTTCAACGGAGTATTACGGCGTACGGGAATTTGGTGTACATGCTTTATTGCAGGCTCTGATTCGAACGGTTGGGTGAAACGATCTACGTTCTGGTGGCATGGAGTGGCTTTGTTGGGCCCGGCAGCAGTTCCTGACGCAAATTCACCACAAGCCGGCTTGTATATATGTAGATTCTCTGGCATGCGGGAGGCGAGACAAAAGAGGGCCAGAGCACTGGCCAGCTTTGCCCGGTCTTTTTCAGCCTGCAACTTTGCCCGTGTGAAAGGGGAAACTTGGTTACATGCAACTATGCGATATGCAACTACACAAATATGTCATAGCTGGACACCGTGCATAAATGCGCCATCTTGCTTACAGCCACAGTGCATTCAGACTGTGCAACACGCAGGTTTCGTCCTTGTATTCATAATAAGGAGCAATCTTGTAGCTCCACACTCAGCAAGACGCGAACAACGGAGCACGCCCGAACGCCCACGCGCAAGGCTGTTTGAGAACGTGTGTACGACAACACGATGAAAGCAAAAGAAAAGTAGGCTTTTTTTGCAAGTTTGACCGATAATCGCTGCGTCGGGTCGGGAGAAGAGACGAAAAAGACCCGGAAGAGGACCGGACGGCAACGGAGCATCGATCGGCGCCGAGACGCTCCAACGGCGAGACATTCGGTGCCGGGATTGGCTTTAGGACAAACCGCGGCGACAGCAGACGCGGTTGCAGACGCAGGCGAAGAAAAACACGCACATTCAATGGCTATACCCCGGCGCGAGCCACCGGCGGCACTGTCTGTCCCCCGGCGGGAGTCGACGGCCAACGGGTTGTCGGCCGACCGCCCACCCATTGCTGCCCTCTTCTTGATCGAGTTCGACGTCAAGGCTGGCTACACCATTGTTTGGAAGCGGGTCTCGCCCGGCCTCGATGTGAGCGGCGCGGTCGAGTACAAGAGTCTGCCGTCGGGGCTGCACGCCGTGTCCGAGGACCTCATCTACTTTGTGCACGAGGACAACAACAAGAGCAGTGCTGCTGCTGCCGATCATGCCAACGATGACACGCCGGAAGAGGATACGACACACAGTGGAGGCTATGCAGGCCTGAGCGCGTTTGTCAACCTGCCGACGGACGAGGCGGGCGCGCGCTTTGCGCGCATGATTGCGGCCGGCGTGCTGGTGCCACGCAGTTACGGACGGCTCGGTCGCGCATGGCGCCACGCCGGAGCTTTGCTGGACATAGCTAGGTGAGATAATGAGGTGACAAGGAGGGTTGTTGGGGGGGGAGAGGGGGGAGGGGCGAAGTCCGCACGTAGTGCTGCTTCGGGAGCGAAAGAATTCTGTTTTTGCTGACAGTTTCCCGCGTTTCAGAAAATTGGCGGCAAACCGAGACGAACTGTCCATTTTGGAGGAGTACTGGGACGAACACAACGGTTTGCCTCGCGCAACGTCTGATGCGGACGAGCTGGTGGTGGACCGGCCGCTGTTGCAAATCAACGACTCGCCGCAGATCTCCCCGGCCGTTCCATCAGCGACCTTTAGCGGTCGAACGGGCTACGTCGGCGGTAACGGCGGCCGCCAGTCCGCGTCCGACGGTACCGCCCCACTCCTCCTCGTCCCTCCAGGAAACCGGCTGTCACCCTACCACCCGGCGTGGAGCCTGACCTCGTTGCTGGACACGTTCGGCCCGCTCATCTTCCCCATCTACCGCGCGGCTTTGCTGCGCAAGCGCATCCTGATCTCGACGCACGCGCCCGTGCGCGAGGTGAACAATTTTGGTGAGCATGTGGCTGTGGGCCCCCGGAGAGGGGGGCTGGAGAGGAAGATGGGTTCTGCAATTCTATGGGAGTCCGATTTGCAGCGACTGACCAGAAACAGTGTACAACATCTCTGTCCTCGCCAATATCCCCATCTCGGCTGTTGACGTCCTCGCGCCCACGGCTGCCTCGCGGCAACGCATCCGGCCGTTGTTTACGGTGGGCGTGAACGACATTCCCTTTCTGCTGGCGGACTACGCAGCGTTTTCGAAGAGGGCTACCACGGCAGCTGGGCAGGGCAGCCCGTACAACGGGCCCGGCTGGATCGCCTGCACCACCGACAGCATTCTGGCGATGAAGGGCGAGTTGTGGGACGTGCTCGTCACGATGCCGCCGTCCGCCCGCGCCGCGCGTGCGAGCAAAGACAAGGCGTGGCCGACCGTCGAGGTGGCTAAGGGCGTGCCCCTCAAGGCCACGCAGCGGGACCTGCGGCGCTTCCGGGCACTCGCGACGGGCCTCAACCGGCTGGCAAACCGGACAACGTCGCCGGATGACAACCTACGGCGGTCTACTGGTGCCGTGACCGCCGAGCCGCGACCAAGCACCACGTCGTCTTCGTCCCCTGCTGCTGCGGCGGCGACGACCAAGCAGAATCGTACCAAACTGTTCCACATGGACGACACGCAGCTGGTGGACGCCGCCGACGCCATTGTGGAACCCGTGACCTGGGCGGCCTTGGCGTACAACGGCTTCATGTGGTGGGCGAGTGCCGGCGAACAGCGGCGGTCGGACGAAACGGAGGAAGACATCTACGACGCGTCTCTGCTGGCAGACATTGTGCCGCCAAAGCCGGGCTCGCCCACATTGCGCCACCAGCACCACCAGCACCACCAGCCCTATTACCAACAACAACAGCCTACGACCGCTACATCTCCCTTGCACGATTCTTTGTCCTCCTTGAAGGCACGGCGAGTATCAGCGAGCGGCGCGCGTATCGCTTCTGTTGGTAACGCAGAGGCGGCGGACGATGACGACATCGAAGAAGAAGAAGAAGAAGAGCGCGCGCAGATCGAACTTGCCATCATCACCTACTTCCACCGGCTGACCACCCAGCTCCTATCTGTCTTCGCGGACGTGATCGAAAGCAACGACGACTCCGACCGTGGCGGCGGCGCGTACGATGCGGATGACGGCATTGGCGGGGACGACGAGTCTGGCGAGGAAGACAGGGACGGCCGATACTTTGACGACGACGACGACGACGACGACGACGACAACGGCTACGACGACTACGACGACGACCACCGCGGCGATGGCGGGATCGGCGTCGCGCACGGTACGGGTGCCCGCCGCGACAACGTCGTCGTGGCGGGCGGGCGATCGGCACCCGGCCGGGGGGCTGACGATGGTCTCGTGGGTGTGCGCCGGAGCGGCGGTCTGGCGTCGTCGGCGCGCTACGGCGCACAGCCCAACACGTCCGCCACGGCCCTGCTGCTGCGCCGCCGGGGCACGGCCGCTAGCACCAACCGGGGCGCAGCGAACCGCCGGCGAGGGGCCGGCAGCCGCACGAAGCGCGCACGCACCCACTCCTCGACGCACCATCACGATGAGGACAATGACGACGACAACAACAATGGCAGCAACATCCGGGTCAGCAGCGACGCCGTGACGCGCATGGGCCTGGACGTGTGGAGCCAAGCGGACGCCCACTTTGTGCAGGATGTGGCCGCGCAGTACTTTGGCCGGCGCGGCGTGCAGGTGGAGGGCAAGGGCGTCGAGGTGTGCGGGTTGAAGATCTGCTGACTCACCGCCGGTGTGCTCATGGTGGGCGGCGCGGTGGTGGCCGCCGGTGTGGCTGTTGTCGTGGCGGCACCGGCGGCGGCGTAGGCTGAGGACGTGTTTTTCCGTTGCAGCCCAGCCTGACCTTCAAAGGAATATGCTCCTTTTATCTTTCTTTACTGCCTTCATTCTTTTGTGGGTATACGGCATTTTGCAAATCTACGGGCGGCGGAACACAAGCTACCCAATTTTTCTTGTTTATATATATGGAAGGTCGATCGGTGACAGCTGCGCGTCTGGTCATCCCCGGTTGCGCAGCGGGCAGGGTACATTGAACAAAGCGTATTTTCTTTTTTATTTTATTTTCCTTTAGCCTTACTTGCACGTACTTCTCGTGCAGAACCATCTGACGCAACAAGTCATGTTCAAGAAACCAGACTGGTAGTGTGGCACGACATAACATGTCTTACTGTGTTGTCAAACTACTGACGAGCTCAAGAAAAAAAACAAGAAACGACTTGTGAGTTTTGAAATGATTTTTCTCCCGTGCAAAACACAAAAACACGGCACGGTCCCCACTGGCCTAGTAGTTGTTGTTGCCGCCGCTGCCGCCGAAGCCGCCCGATCCGCCGGAGTTGCCCCCGCCGTATCCGCCGCCACCGCCACCAGAGCCGAAGCTGTCGTCGTTGTTGTTGCCGCGGTCACCACGGCCACCACCACGGCCACCGCTGGAGCCGAAATTGTCGTCGTTGCCGCTGCTGCCGCCGCCGAAGCCACCCGAGCCGCCGGAGTTGCCCCCGCCGTAGCCACCGGCGCCGCCGCTGCTACCACCGGAGCCAAAGCTATCGTCGTTGTTGTTGTTGCCACCCCGGCCACCGCCGCGACCACCGGAGCCAAAGCTGTCATCGTTGCTGCCACCACCCGAGCCGCCGTAGCCGCCAGAAGAGGAGTTGTCGCTGCTGCCACCGAAGCCGCCGCTGCCGCTGTTTCCACGACCGCCGCCGCCGGAGCCGAAGCTGTCGTCGTTGCTGCCGCCAAAGCCGCCCGAGCCACCCGAGCTGCCGCCGCCGTAGCCACCGGCGCCGCCGCCGCTAGCACCACCCGAGCCGAAGCTGTCGTCGTTGTTGTTGTTGTTGCTGCCACGACCACCGCTCCGGCCTCCCGAGCCAAAGCTGTCGTCGTTGTTGCCGCTGCCGCTGCCGCCCAAGCCGCCCGACCCGTAGCTGTCGTCGTTCTTGCTGCCGCCGCGGCCGCCGAAGCCGCCGGAGCTGCCGGAGGTGTCACCACCGAAGCCACCGCTGGAGGTGTTACCACCACCCCCCGAGCCGAAGCTGTCGTTGTTGTTGCCCCCGCCGTAGCCGCTGCTGTTCCCACCGCGGTCACCACGGCCACCACCGTAGCCGGACTACGAAGACCAGGTTAGTAAATTAACTCGGCAAAAGGAAACGAGAGCTTAGAACAACCTACGTTGTTGTTATCGTCGTACGACATAATGATGAGATGTGTGGGTGGATGCAGAGGTAACTTGTGAAGATTGACGGAACAATTGAGGAAAGAAGCCGCGAGAAGAGTGGGAAAGAGAGTGAGAATGAAAGAGGTAGCTTTTAGTTCCGGGAAAACGGAGGGAGGGGACAGGAGAGGAGAGAGCTAGGAGCTACTTATGTAGCTCGCAAGCTGGACAAAGAGACTCAACGCCTCGGTACATCATTGGATAAGGACTACAACAGGCCATAAGCAAGGACGAGGGAAAACGACAGAAGGCCCGAGAATGCCAAAGGGGTATGTATTGTGGACAGCTTTCCCCGCAACCCTTTCAGCTCTACGATGCACATACGTCACCAGCAGGATTCTTCTCGGGGCAACCGACGCGCATGCCGATGCCATCCAGCACGCAACGCCACAATAAAACGGCAAGAAGAGGAAAGAGAGGAAAGACGGAAAAGGGATGGAGGCGGAGGGCCTGCGGACACAGAGGGTCCAACTATGGGAACGCTCGTGGAATGGGGATAAGGGGTTGCGTTCTGGGTTTCTTCGGCTGCCCGCTTACGCCGACAACGTACGGAAGCGTGTAATACAGCTACATCACACACATTTGTGTTGGGGACTGGCAATCATGCTCCATGGGTATCCATCCCCGTCTACGAATGCGCTTCCCGTGTCGTGCGTCAACCAACAGGGCCGGAGGATGAGACGGCGTGCTTTTCGTTGCTCTTCTGCCCACCGTTGGATGCACGTTTTGCATCGTATCGTACCATCCATCCCGTATGAGGCGTTACGTGCCTAATATCGATAATCATACAATCGTACGCCTCCACACCCACTCACACAACGGACACAGCATTGGCTGGTTTATTTTCTTATATTGCTGCGCAAAAGCTGCACAAAGTTGGCCGCACCGCCGATCGCTGCCGTGTTGCGTCTCTTTTTGTCTTGCAAAGCGTAGCACACGCAGCTCGCTGTGCCCACCCCTTTTTTCCATTTTCCTTGCTTTGGTTCTGGCCTGGACCAATCTACGTATCATTGGAATCAAAAGAGGAGAAAAACTTCTTCCATCCGCCAAACGACTGAGGCCGCCGTTGCGCTGGCCGACGGGACGAAGACGGAGACGAAGACGAGAAGCGAGACAGGCCGCGCGGAAACAAGCTTTTTGCTTTTGTCTCTTAGTTATGCCTCCCCTAGACCCTTACATCACTAGTCGTCCTGCGTAGGCGGACACAGCACGGAGAAGGGGGAAAATGCCGCAACGCTACGCTACAACGAGTTGGTCCCCATGGTGGGCAAAGCAAGTGGCTGGACAAGAGGGCTATGCTCGGCAAGGCCTAGAAAAGAAAAGAAATAAAAAAGGGAAACGAAAAGGAGGGGTAAGAAAAGCAGAGCATCACAAAGAGAAAAGATGACGAGTGTGAGGGCAAAATAAAAGGCGTGCCCGAGGAAGCCGACCGGACGAAACCATCACGAAGCAAAGACGGAATGCACCACAGCTATGAATGCGAGGACTGCTTGCTGACCATTTACTTGTCGTGGTGGTCAAGGACGCGAGCTCAAAGGGGACATTGACAGAGTAGACGAGGTGCCTGTGCAGAAGAGAAGGCCGAGGACATCTTTGTCTTCGTCGTCTGGCTTCATTTCACACCAGTAGAAAATGGCGTCATCTTGTTAGTGAGGCCTGGATTTTGTGAAAGTCACGACGTACGAGTACAAAGTACCCTGCATGTTGCAGAGGCATCCCTGAAAGCTCCAAGCTTGCTGTGCCAAGTCGGAAGATAGATTGATTGCCGCCCCGTCGATCTGGGGCCCATATGAACAGAACGGACGATGCAGATACGACGTAGTCGACGGAGTATTACTACGGAGCCCAACTGGGTACTCTGTTGTTATCGAGTCGGTGTGCACAGACGATGCGGCCTCCGTTGTATTCCAAAGAACCCGCCCTGGTAGAAGGAGGCAAAGGTGACAAAATGATAACAGCATCAGCAAGCCGGCCAGACGGCATCGAACGGGTGGAGCAGAGAACACATTCTGAGTACCGTTGACAGGTTGATACTCGCACGAAGGACATACGGAGGGAGTACATATACTTTGTACGACTGCGTGCAGACATCCTGGTCCCCCACCCACCATGATCTGGCGTTCAGCTGGACAAGGATCCTTTGACGTGCATAAGCTCGAGATGTCCCTCTCCACAGTGAGTACGACGGACGCAACACTACTTCGTAAAACGTATATGTACTCTTACAGAGGCGTGCAGATCTGGTTCAGTGAGTACAGAGTAGTTGTACGTGCGACGTATTTCGAACAAAAAGACGCTCTGTACATACGGAGTACTAAGTACTTCCCCGAGGCACTCGGAACCGCCTCGCTCGGCCGACGGGTTCCGTAGCCCTCTCGTGCTCACGTTTGTGTGCTTTTGACGCGCTGGCGGTCCTGATCCTGTGATAGCATTCAAAGACACGTACTGGAAAGTTTTAAGCATCCATAATTTACGACGTGCGAGGAGTTCGATATAGTAGGAATAGAACATAGAAAAGCTCGGGAGATGGTGGCAATCACGGCGGGTAGCATAGCAATGATCAATTGAAAAGGTGAAGCTAAAAGAAGAACAACTCGGGTATCCAAGAAAAAACAAAAAACAAAAGACAAAAAACAAACTAGAAGCACAAAACAGCTCGAAAAAGAAAGAAAACAAAATGGCGATGTAGCGCGACACTTGTCAACCCACCCGCATGGCTCTCCTAGCGGCGGCGGCAGCGTTCTCCTCGAAGCAACTAGTCACGAGTGTGAGGACGGACCGCAGCTCTTTTGCGTACTCGTCCGTGTCTTGTGGCGACCCCTTTCCCTTGCCATGTTCATTTCCCTTTTCCGTCCCGCGCTTCCGTTTCTTCTGGCTGTTGGGGCTGATTAGGCCAAAAGGCGGACGGACGGAGGACGCCTTGGACCGCTCAAAATCGATCACCATGAGCTGTCCGCCAGCGTCGTCGAGCAGGATGTTGCGCGGTGCGGCGTCGCCGTGGAGGATGCCCAGCTGGTGGATGCGCTTGAAGGCAGCGGCCGTTGCCCGCACGGCGGCCGTCTGGCTGATCCGGTCGGTGCTCAAGGACAGAGGCCGTCCCCCCCAACTCAACAAAAGCAAGTGCACGTACACGCCGCCGTCGGCATACAGCGGGCGCACCAAATCGATCATGCCGAGGCAGACGGGGATGTACGTGCCCTGGACTGGGCGGAGCGCGTCCTCGTAGATGGTGTGTTCCTCTTGCAAAAATGTGCGGTTCGGTGCTTCCACGCCCTTGGCCACGAATCTGTATCCGTGCACCGAAAGCCGCAGTTTGAACATGGCCCCGATCAAGCCGCCGACGAACAAGGGGGCCGCTTCCGCATCGTAGCCGCGGTCTGTGTGCAGCTGATCACGGAGAAGCGCCAAGAACGCCCCGTGCTCCATGTGCTGGCTTCCGTGGTCGCCCGCGTTGGGACACGCCGCGTCGACCGGGCCCCCACGTGCCAAGCCCAGAAGACACCGATGGGTGCAGTACGGCCGGTCCTGTATGCTGACCTGTCGCCGCTGGCCCGATTTCTGCCCCGTGCCACTTGGTGCTTGATTGCTGCTGCGCGCCGGCCGCACAGGTGTCGGCGAAGGCGGCAGCGTCCCTTCGCTGCTGTCATCGCCGCTGGCGTCGTCATCGTCATTGTCGCCATCCCGCGAATGAGCTGTAGGTCCCGGAGGCTGGCAGGCCGATGAGCGCGCCCGCGTCCGGATTGGCGAGCGGAGAAACCCACGCCACTTTTGGGCTTTGTACGGCGACGCGTGCTTTTGGTTCTTGCGCTCCGTCTGGGGGATCTTGCTCAGAACGTCCTCGTACTCCATTTCCCACACGCCCAGGTCGGCGGCCGCGTCGAACCAGGCCGTTGGCGGCGGCGTGGCGCCGACGGCCTGCAGGATGAAGGCGAAGACTTGCGCAACGGCGGTACGGTGCAGCCGGTTTTCGTCGTCGTCGCGGACGTCCAGATTCGGCACAGAGACGTAGTAGTAGACGGTGCCGGGATCGTCGGCAATGACGAGAAAGACAAACGTCTGCCCCGTGCAGACGTAGCCGTACCGGATGCCCTTGCCTACCATATACGAGAAGAGCTGCGTGACGACGGCGGCTGCGAGGGTCTTGGCGGCAAACTCAAAGCCCGCGCCGTCCACATTAATGACGTCTCGGGCCGGCAGAATCTCGGACGCAAGTCCCGTCACGACCTCGTCTTGGGTCAGCTTGTGCGGTGCCTTGTACGCGATCGCGGTTGCCGGGGTGTTTGTGCCATCGAATCATCGGTAGATGCAGAACTGATCTGCGAGGTAGCCCTTCCCTACGCCCCTGGGAAGCCGCCGCGGCGGCTGATCCTTCGGACGCATCTCCGGCGAGCGACAAGCCCTGCATGTCCAACGCGTCGTCGTTCGGCACACCGAGATTCGTGTGGCTTTCAAACGTCACGGCGCCGCGTAATCCTAGTCGGTCCCGCAGCAGCGCGTTGTCGTACACCGCCATCACAAGCCTCTGCACCGTGTTCTCGACAGTGTCCCGCTCAAAATACCGCAATCCATACTCGCTGGTAATGAGGCTGTTCAGCGACCGCACATAATCCATTTGGTGCCGGGACGGAAAGACCGCGTCCGACGCAAAAGACGAGTCCGCGAGCAGGTGCCATATTCTCTCCTGCCTCGCGGGGAAATCGGACCACGGCACAATGCGGCGGGGATAGACGCGGCCGACGGGGTTGGTCGTTTCGCCTTTCGTCGTCAGAGATTTGTCGGTGACGACGTCGATGGCAAGACTCAGAGAGTGACACGTCTCGAGGAACGCGTCCAGCGTCTGTGGACGCGATGCACTTGCGGCCGCTTCTGCTTGCTCGAGAGCTTGCCGCAATCTTGCAACTTCCTCTTCCATCGCGTCAACGGCTATACGACTCTATACAACGCGTGCTCGTGGGCGCTCAGATCGCACTCAAAAGCACAAGTCTCTGCGGTTACCGTCTACTTTCTGATGATTGATCTGGTTTGGAGAATAGACATCCCCGTCTGTTGTACTTTGTCGTTTGTGCGGCCAGCAGAGCGCAGGGCCAGAGTGTGAGCCCGAGCAGCTATATCGAAGATATCGTAAGTTAAATACATAGGAAAAAGGCGGAACTCAGAGTATACAGGTTGATAAAGGAGGAAACCGTACCTTATACGTACGGTGAGTTGGGCAGAGATCGCGTATTATGACCAGACGTTGGCATAGCGGGTTCGATAGGGGCCACTTTTCCTGCTCTCCCGGTCTGTGGTCCTGTGTTGTTTGATTGGTTAAGAATCTAAGGGGTTCTTATCTAATCAGAGAGAGGACGCACGGACCGTCTAGCTGCATCTTCTTGCCTCGGCAATTGCTCCGTTTGTTAATGTAGCACTGTGGTCCAAAAAGTAGCAGCAATGGAACATTCGTGATCTTCTTGTCAACGCTCTCTTTTCTGTCTTCGCACAACCCAACATGGCCGCAACCGAGCGGCAGCTGAAGTCGACGCTGGCGCTGTACCTCGACTACAGCAGCGGTCAGACGCCACAGCCAGAGCGCATTTTTGGCAGCACGACCGGCCTCCTGACGAGCTTGACGAACCCGCTCAACATCAGCCTCTTGACCTCGCACTTTCTCGCGGCGCCCGCCCTCTGGCCATCACCACACCGGCAACACCCTCTCGACTTGCAGCAAGCCGCGCACACCTGCTTCCGCGTCCTGAGCGTCTACAACACCGCGGCCCTCCACGTGCACCGCCACGCCGAAGAAGAGGCCGCGGCGGCGCGCCACGGCCTGCTCGACCACGTCGTCGGACTGGCCGACCGCCGGCCGGCCACCGAGACCTGGGCGCGCGCCGTCGCCCACCTGCCGCGCAGCCGCCGCGCCGCCCTCGAGGACGGCGTGGTAACCGCCGCGAACCTGGCATTGGACGAAGCGGCGGCTGCCGACGCTACCGACGACAAGTTCATGATCGAGTATGCCATCGTTCTCAGTTTGGTCTACGCGTTCCCGCTCCTCGGCGCGCACGCACGCGCCCGTCTCCACAGCGACGCGCTGCTGCCGTGCATCGTGGCTAGCCTGACGGGCCCGCTGGGCTTCGACGGTGGCCGGATTTTGGAAGCGATTGAGGCGGACGTGCGCGTGCTGGGGTTTGGCCTGCTGCGTCGCCGTCCTTTCGGCAGCTCACCCAGCTTGAGACCCAGCCGGCGGTGTCGCTCGTGGTGAGCGCCGGTCCGGTGACCACCCTGGCCGCCTTCGCCGTCGAGCACGCGCGTGCACCGCAGGCACAGCCCGTCCTCGACGCGCTGGACCGGCTGCTTGTGTTCTCCCAGGAACTGGCCGGCCGCTGGGCCGCCTGCCGGCGGCTGGCGGGCGTCCATCTGTCCGCGGACGCCGCCGAAGCCGCCCAGCTCAGCGCGGAGACGGCGCAGACAACCTGGCCGCTGCTCTGGCAGCACCTGCGGCGGGCCCTCTACGCGGCCGCCGTGGTCTTGCAGGCCATTGTGGGCCGCAGCCTGCTGGACCGCGCGCTCAGCGGCGACGACCGGGTGGCGCCGCGCCTGGCCGCCACCGTGCTGCACGTGTTGGGCCACCTCCACTTTGTCTCGGCGCGTGGCAACGCCGGCGCGTTCCAGGCCTACCAGTTTACGTACCTCGCGTCCATGGACATCCTGTCGCGCTACACGGACGCCGCGGCCGCGTTTCTCGGCCAGCTTCTGCCCCCCCGGCCCACCCCGTTGGCCGCAGCGGGCATTACCAACAACGACCACAACGACAGCAATCACAACGATTTCCTCCGGCTGACGGCCGATCTGTTTTATCTGAATACAGCCGAACAATTTGCGGCGAGCCTGCCTACCGAGGCGTGCGACCGCCTCCTCCTCCAACCTGCCTGGCCCTACCTCGCCCCCGCGCCCGTCCTCCTAGGACAACCGTCACCACCACCACCACTGATAGAACACGCCTCCCCGCGCATGGTTGAGATGTTTGAGGCCGCGCACAGCGTGACGCTGGCCGTGCTGGCGTGCCCGCACAACGCCCCGCTGGCCGCGACGCTGTCGCCCGCCTACGCCACGATGCTGTTCGCCGCCTTTCCCGGCCGCATCTCGGCGCGGCAGTTCCGCCTCGCCTTTGCCACGCTGATCCAGATCCTGTCACCGCCGTTCCCCGTCTACGCGACACACCCGGCGCTCGCTGAGACGCTGCTGGAGATGGTGCGCTTCCGGGCGGTGGGGGGCACAGCGGGGACGACACCGTTGCAGGAAGGCGACGAAGCGGTAGCGGCAGCGGCGGGCGGGGGCGGTCGCCGGCCCCCCGTGTCCGAGCAGAGCGCGCTGGTGTTGACGCTCATCGATGCGCTGCCCTTCTTGGCGCTGCCGGTGCTCGAGGAGTGGATGACGACGGCGGCGGAGGCGCTGTGGACAATTGGCGGCGACGACCCGGCGCTGCGGCAGACGGCCCAGCGGCGGTTCTGGGAGGTGCTGGGCAGCGGGGAGATGGACGTGGAGCGGGCGGCGATCGGTGTCGCCTGGTGGGGGAACGGCGGCGGCGGCGCGCTGGTCATGACGGGCCGGCGGCACTGGCCAGCCGCGGCAGCGAGCAGCGGACAAGGAGGCGACGCGCTGATCATGAGCGGTGCGTTGCCGGACCCGCACGTGGCCTCCACCCGGCTCTGAGGCCAGTCCGTTCGCCCCGTCATCGACTGTTGTCTCGTCCAAAAAAAGAAATATGTCGCCTTTGTCGAAAGACGGTCTTTTGTCAACCACTATCATTCTCCTCGCGCCTTCTTTTCGCTGTAATGCGGCTCGGGCTGTCTTTTGCATCTGCCTTTGCACCAGTCTGCACCACTACTCTGCTTCCTCTTCATATCCGTCTCTCCCGGGCCGGCCGAATCGACTACCTCACCGTCGGCCGAGGCATAGCGCTGTCTTGAGCAAAACGGAGAGGAGGAGTCACCTTTGTCGTCTCTCCGTAAGCCGCTTTCGCCTGCGTCCTGCTTGTGGGACTGGTGCCGATGACGTGTGTCCCGGACCGCGCCCGCAAAACGACCAGCGAAGGTCTTGTAAGGACGGAATGAGACGTGCTGTTGGTGGATGTCCAAGGACGCGCCCAGCGCGGGGGGCTTCCCGGGCTCGTCGAGCTTGGCGAGAAAGGCGGCAGTGACATCGGTAGTGAACACAGACACGTGTTCCGCTCCCTGCACCACCACGACGACCTACATTGTGGGAGGACGCGTTAGTCACGACTTCCAGATCATGTATAGACGAGAAACTGCTGTTTTTGTACTTACGGGAAAATATTCTTCTCCGGATTGCGTCCTCCCTCGACCGCCCGGGTCAGGGTTGTCTTGGTGCATTTGGGCAGCTTCTAGATTGACGACCCACTCCGGCTTATTGGGGCCCGCGCCGGTCTGCTCCTTTTTTCCCCGTTCTATTTGCTCTTCTTCTTCCCGGTCTTCATCTTGGTGTTTCCACCACCTTCTCTGCGACTGCGCGGTGGCAATGAGGACGGCGGCGACGTATGGGTCCGGCATCGTTTTGGGAGGCGTGAAACGACGACACGCGAGAGAAAATAATCGAGAATTTTCGCGAGTGATAGGGAAACACTGTTTGATCAGCATCTCCCGACGAGACCGGATTATGTGCTCGGCGAGATAAATAACCCCCGGGGCGATCTTGGAAGCATAGCCGACGAAGCAACTAATCCGTTGTCCATAGCAGAACTTGACATCTTCCCTAAGTGGTGCCAAAAAATAAAAATAAAAATTAAGATAAATTAGCTTAGCGACTTTTGAGACCCGAAAGAGAGAAAATAAAAGGGGAGAAAATAAAAAAAAAGCCCACCCGCTGTATCCACCATACTCGTCTACGAGGTAGCGACTATCAAGAAGCGAGTTGGCTAGGGACGCGTCTGCCGTCTCATGAAGGTCCTGCGCAAACCAGGTCTCTTCATGGGGAAGACTGGGCGCCCATAGCTCTTCGGGTATCGGCGGTGAAGGTGGCAGGAGCGGCGCGGGTCTGGCCCGGGGGAGGAAGCGGCACTGAAGCAGGGCCGGCTGGCGATGGTCCCAAAGAAGCGGCGGCACGAAGAGACGCTCGCGGCCGTGCCGTGCCAGCAGCGCGTGGAGCGAACGGCCTTCCGCTTCCGCAAACAGCGCCTGGATCAAGGTCTTGACGTCGCCAGTAGCTTTGGATGGGCCGTCCATGAGAAGATGCTGGAGCGTAGTGCTGCGAATGCAAAGCGGCGTTGCAGTGCAGCTTCGGTCCACCCCTCAAGCGGCCCTATTCAGTGCCTGCTAATCGCATCACGTGCTGCGTTGCTAACATATCACGTGAATGTAAAGCATACTACTACGTACAGAAGACAGCTGTTTTTTTTATTTTCTTTCTATTTAGAGGTATAGAATCTTCTTTGTGTGATCCTCCACGGCGCCGTCCAAAATATCTTCGTAATAATTCATACCTGTCGCAAATCCGCAAAATACGATCATCCTTTGATTTTGATAGCGACTTCGCCGCGGTTAATAGAGGGGAAGCTCCTAAGCTTGTTGCCTTTCCCCCGCAATCAAAAATCACGGTGACGATAGCCGATAGCGGGTGCTTATATAATATTTCTTAACTGGACGTACCGCCATATCTGCACTACACGATGATCTGGTCGCACTGCGGCAACCCAACGATCTTCTGCATCTGCATCAATTTGCTGCCATGCAGGCACACCGCCGCCTGTCCCTGGAAATTGCAGCTTGAACGTAAGTTTTTGTCTAGTTGAAAGGAAAGCAATGCACACGCCAGACGTGATGTCGCAGAGCATACAAGCACTGATATTTATGTGAGGGTCACAGGTCACAACAAAGAAAGCCAAGTTGTAATCGCACTCTGCGCCATCTTGAACATGCTGAGCTGTCCTCAACTTCCCTTCAAACAACGCCTTTAAAGGTCCTAACCTTCGAGTTTTTTTCAGCAGTGAACCCTCCGCAACGCCGTTGTGTCGGAGGGCCGACACGTCGCCCCCAAAGCAAGAAGACTACGACACTCCTTAGAGGGGGGGATTTGAATAAGAAGACATGAGGAGTGCCAATGTGACCGGCTGGTCCAACGATGACATACTCACGCTGGTTGGTAGCTGGGTAAGAAACTTTTGGTGCCGCTCGAGGCTCTTATTGCAAAAGGCGCCAAAGCTAATTGTGCGCCAGTTCAACAGGCGCGTCCATTGGATTGATGTGAAAGGCATGGCTTGTGCTGTGCTCCTGGATTTTACCGGCCGTGAGGGTGCCATGTTCATTGACAATGCCTTCACGGGGTTGGACAACGGAAAGTTTGTCTTCGAGGACGTGCACATATGGCCTCCGTATGGTGAGCCTGACTATTACTACATCGGTTGAATGCGCCGGCCCAGCATACCGGCAAAACGACAGACAAACTGCGGATCCGCCCATAACACGAAAAGATTCTTGCATCGTGTCCCGTGGACGGAGCCAGTCGTGTCCGCTGTCATGAGAAATTTTGTTTCTAGGGTTTCGTCCCAGCATGCCTGAAAGACGCCGTCGACGTCAGTGGTACCAGTGATTTTTGCCGTGAACCACTTTGTCAAGCACGCTTGACTGTCGCCGTGTTGCACAAAACGCAGCTTCGATACATTGAACACCGTGCTGAGTTCGCCAAAAGTGTAGCAAAGTTTAAACACCTTGCCAACGTAGGGCTTCGTTTGGTGAGGACGGTTGGTGAGAGGCTGCAAAACCGCCGTGGTGGTCGTTTGCAAAGGTAGATAAGAGGTGCGAGACGCTGTCGACAAGCTGGGCAATTCTGTGCGGAACGTCGTATATTAGTTACAGTACTTTGTTTTTGCAATTTCACACATATCTCGCGCAAACGGTAGAAATTTTTTGAAGTTTAGCAAGTTAGCCGTACCAGTTGTAAGGCTATGGCCGCCCGTTTGGTCCTGAGGTCTGATACTCGGCGTATGAGGCTCCTTGTTAGCGGCTGGTTGTATGGAGCCGCCTTGGTACTTCGTCATCGCTAGTGGAACGGAAACTCCTCGGGCGGCGGGAGCCACGCGAAGATTGCCCGTTTCTGGCGGGGCAATAGCGACTAAGCAACCACTAGCCAGAACCCGGGGTGAGTGATCCATCCGGCCCGGGCCTATGACCAGGAAGTGGTTAGAGCCCTGCGAGTAATACTTTCAAGAAGCACAGGCACTCACACTCACCGCTGGGTAGCCTTCGCTTTTTATTAAGGGGAGATTTGTCGCATCGTACTTCGTCGAGCGATGCAGGAGAAGGATGGGTCGGGGAAGGGTAGATATTGAAGCCATCCCCACTTTGACCGAGGAGGTCGTCGTGCGCTGGCCAGTTCGGTTCTGACAAAGCAGTTGACGCTACAGTTTTTTTTCAAGGGAAGGCGTCAGTTGTCACAGACGCATATTTCTCAAATTCGCTTTCCTTCGAGGAGGACAATTGAAACAAAAGCAACGCGTTTTCCCATCCTCACCTGGCACTGGAGGCGCGGTTTCTGTGGAAGTCCGGTTACACGCTGGAGCTCCAGCAGGCGACCGCGCTGTCGTTGGCTGACAGCTTGCAGTGTGCCTCTCTGAGCAAGTCTCTACGGCGTTATGCATTTTTTCGGACGGTTCTGGTCCACAAGGTAATGTCTCGGCAACGTCGTATGCTGTTGATTGGTGTTGTTGGACCGCATCGGATCGCAAAGACTCCGATGGCAGGACGACGGCATTGACAGTCCGAACGTGGGCTGGCTCGATGTCGATGTCTTCTCTGCAAACAGAGCCAAATTTTTGCGTTGCCATTGACCAGCTTCTGGATGTCCGACACGACATCACCGCGTTGATAGAAGACGACCAATTCTGTTTATCTTCTGTTAGTTTTTCTTGGTTCTACCACCTTCAGTGAAACACACAGGGAAACCGCTTTGTACCCAGAAGAAACAGATAACCCAACCGCTGGTCGCTTAGAAGAAGTTGATTAAGGTATCGAGTCCAAGTCGGGTACGGCAACTGGGGGTTTTGAAGCGACGCCCTCACGTTCTGGGATACGCCGTGTTGGGCAAACTGCTTTGCTTTAAACCATGTGTACCCATAGAGCAAATCCATAAACTCAACAATGGTGAGATCCTGCAGATAATTTGACTGGGTGGAGTATCTCATTGCGGCCGAGCAGACCGCATTTTTGATCAGCCGATCGGACTTGACGTTCATATGCTCGCGTCGTTTGTCAGTCCCGGATCGGTGCCTTTGTTGCGGCATTGGGAGAAAATTGACCTTTAAAGTAGGCAAGGTAGATATGGCACCTGTATTAAAAAAATAATAACAATAAAATTAAAAACGGTAAGCAAAGCAAAAGAAAAAGAGGAAGATAAACGTGGCAACAGATTAGGTGTTCTCGCCACAGACAGATTAAGAGCAGGACTAAAAAAACTGCGTGAGTATAGGGCAGACCTTGCAAACCAACCGTCTGCAGATTGCTGGAAAATAAGAAAAACTAGTTAACTCCACTAAAAAAGAAAAGAACGCAGAAAATAAGATAGCAAAGTCAGTAGTATGAGCCCAGAAACGAGAAATAATCAGAAAGGTAACGAAAGGGGAAACCGAAGCGCCGACAAGTTGGTAATATTGGGCCTTTTCTCATCTGGCCTGTTTTTTGAACCTCCCCTTGCTCGAATGCTTCTCTGTAATAATAATAGGCAATGTATTGCTCAAGGTGTGCAGGATCCCTGTTTGCGCGTTTGCTCGTTTGTTGTCGACTCCCCCACGCATCACAGACACGCAGCCTTACCGTATTGGTACAGGCTGCCTGTACAATCCGTGAATTGTGACGGGCTCATTTTACACGCTAACGCAGTGCTACAAGATGGCAACAACATGTTGTACCGGTGTGTGCTATGACCTACCCCGAAAAAAAAAAGGGGGGTTGGGGGTGGATGCAAAGTATTCAATACTGGAGAAAGAAAAATATGCCCTTCACCCAATGAATGCAAGCAGGGTATGCAAAACAGCCAAGCAGGGAGAAGTGTGCTACGGATGTTCTAGCAAGGCCTTTCCCGCCCGGATTCGCATACTGTTCTCTCATTCAGCAGCTTGTCTACCTGGAGACCTCCTTGCATCTAATCAAAGCAGTTTATTAAACGTGATGTCCTCTACACCATATGGACATCTCTCATATGTACAGAGATGTAGCTATTTAAGGCCGCTGTACGGGAACAGCTTTTCGACACACAAGACGGACGCTGTGATAATTTCAATAATCAGCGTCAGATTGTCAAGCCACCTTTGTGATCGACAAAAGGAACAAACAACCTACTAGGTAACGTAAATGCGTTTGCTGTTATCTCTGAGTTGGGCCTGCAGGATCCCGGTTTGTCTTCGGATGGTGTCTGTGTCCAGCCCTGCGTGGCCACTGATGTAGGTATTGATTGCAGCAATGCGTTCAACAAACACCTCCAAGAGATTGCACCCGAGGTCTTTGTAGCTGGTGGCCCACCGCCCGAGAGGCAGCTGCTGGCACCGCCGGAAAACGATTTCAAAGCCAGCATGGTGGATCACGTCCGCATCGAGAGCGTGAGCAGGCTCGAGCAGGGCGAACATGGCCGACCAATACAGCCACACGCCGTCCATGCCACTGTTACCACCGCCGCCGCCATGGTTTTTGTAGTGAAAACCAGGTAAAAAAAAGACCGCTTCGACAAGCCCGTCGGGTTTCAGGCACGTATGCATCCGGGCGAGCACCGTCGACCAGTCGCGGACGCACGCGCTGCTGTCGCAAATGTGGAAATAGTCCACCGACGACGGACGCCACAGCCATTCGTCGCTGTTTATGTTTTCCATGATGACCTGGCAGTTGGCCGGGAGCAAGCTGGGCTGGAGCAGAGAAATGTCGGTGGCATACACTGTGCTTTGGGGGAACCGGCTGGCAAACTCGCTGGAAGAAAAAAAAAGACGAGAGGGTTAACTGGCCATCCGAGTGTTGTATGGTCCCCACCACTTCGAAGCCTGAAGGGGTGGACGATGTGTGCAATCTTACCTGGCCCATACGCCGGTACCTGTGCAGAGATCAACGACCACCAGTGGCTCGTCGCGCAGCGGAGCGAGAAACAGAGCACCATTTTCAATCCATCGAAACAGCAAATGCCTATATGAGCAGCTGGTGAGTTTTTGTTGTACGGACACTGACAAAAAAATCAAAGCACCCAAAAAAAAACCTTCGCTTTTGCATATGTACTTACATCAGATCCATAAGTTAACCGGCTCGCTCGTCCGCCGCACAACTAAAGGATTGTCAGTCAATTGTACGCGGCCCTAAGCATATAGAAAGGATGACCATACCAAGTGCCAGGTGCATACCGCCGCCCACCGACGTCGTGCGTGGCCCAGTCCTCGGGCGTGATCGAAGTGGTAGAGGATGCGCCAGAAGGCAACCGCACCACCACTGGAATTGAGTCTGTGGAAGACGTGGACGGCGGCGGGTTCACCTTTGTGCTGCAGGTCGCCAGCGAATCAACATCAGAAGACGTCGCGGTGGGTGCGTGCATGCGTGGTGCGTCGTCCGCTGTGGTCGTTGGCACCGCCATTTCTGCTGCAGTGGCTGGTTGGCTAGAACGTGCAGATTCCTGCAATTCCGTAGAGGGGTTCACCGTTGCTTTTCTGTGCATTGGGCGGAAGCAGCAAAAATAAAGTCTGAATTCACAGAACGGCATGTTTGTCGGCTTGCAGCTGAGTCTGCTGTTCCATTTGCCACGAAGGGACGGTATAGAACAGAAACCGTAAAACTTATAAGACAACGACAAATACAGGCAAAACGGAAAGCAATGGATTTCTAGACCTCAAAGGTGAAGAATCTTGCTCGGAGAATAACAATGTCTATGACTTTATACCAGAGCAATACGCACGAAAAAGGGGCATGCCCTGCAAACAGAATGCAGCATCTTGACATTCACTCTTCGGGGTTTTCATTTTATCTACATCCTAGGAAGCAATAAACAAGGGCCATCGGAGACATTCCTTGCAGCAGGGAGAGGAGAAGATAAAAAAAGCAGGAATAAATCTGACGTGGAAGCAAAATAAAGAAAGGCAGTGGTCAATGACGTGAAGGGTTATAGGCGTCTTTTTGTACCACTGTAAACAGGCCACATTTATAGTCTCACGTCGGGGTGTGTCCTAATCGACCGCGCTTCATCCTTTGGTGTAGCTCGGTATTCTCAGCCTCGCGTGCATCCCTCCCCCTTGCCCTGCACGCGCAAGTCTTCAGATACGACATCGACCAATCCCCATGTTTTCAAGCTTTTCGTTCCGCCTTTTACAGGCCATTTTGATATACACACGGAGGGGGTGACCGCTACGATCTGAACCTGGTTTTCCGGTAAGACACCTTTTAATGGACCGCAGTCAGAGCTTCGCCTGGCTGCACGTATCGTTTCCCATGAAAACAACCACTAGCTTTTCATCACGAACTTTGCGTACCTCCCCCTAACCAAAGACAACAAATACAGTGGGATCAACGCCAATTTTCTGCACGATGTTCCGTCACATTCGAATGCAAGCCCCGACAACACCATCACGATGAAGCCTAGGACTAACCGTGAACAGACCTTGTCTTTGCGAAATTAAAAGGACAGGTTTCGGAAGCTTTGCGGGGGCGGCAGATGCGAGCACAATTCGGCAAAGCTTGGCCGAAAGGATGCGCGCTTTGTACGATCCCAACAGAGACTCCTCGCACACAGTATCATAGCATGTACGGCACTGGAACTTGGGTGAAACAGATATAAATACATGCGTGCTCTTTCAAAGCGATAGACCGTACTTCCCAGCCAACCCTCTCCTCCTTTTATTTTTTCTTCTTCCCTCGTTATAGCTATACCCATCTCTCACAATGTGCCAACCACAGTTCTCCATGCCCTCCCAGGCTCTCCAGCACAATGCACTCCTCAGCCCTGCCGGGGCGCCGCCAAACATGGCCACGACAGAGACGTACTTTGACTATTTCGTGTACAACAACTACAACTGCGCGGCACCCTTGGAATGGTCCCTGCTGGATGACCAGCCGTGCACGCTGGATTCGCGGCCGCACCCTGCCTGGAAGCTTGCACAACGAAAGGCAGCTGAGCCTGGCTCACATTGGGCCATTATCGGTCGGGTGACAGTGTACGTCTACCATCGTAATGCCCCTCGCGTCTAGGTCGAAGAGACGTAGACTGACCGTTTCCATTTTAGCCTCGTTCGCGTGTATGCCAACAAGAGCGAGGCGGCGTGGCGCACGCTGTACCAAATGGACGGGACATACGCCGACTTGGAAAAACTGCGGGCTCTGCTTCCGGTGGCATTTCCGTTCCCGGAAGCACACATTCGAGGACGCCTTCTTGCTGAGCGTGGTATTGATATTGTTTTGTTGGAACGGAAGTTAACGGGGGGAGCATAAACGTCCTATCCACGACAGGATTGTATTTGTATTGGTTTTCGTTCTACTACAAAACCAGTTGTACGTATCACATAGTTTTTTGTTTTTGAAAAAAAATCATATTATCTCTCTTTATTTGCTTAAAGATGAGAATACTGTTTTTATCCCTGATTTTTGTTTCGGAGATATAACGCAAAATCGTCTTGCTTGATTATGCCACGAACGTGTCCGCGAGGTGTAAGAATCCTTAATCCGGCTTAGGAACCGAGGCGCTACAGTAATGGTAGAACAGAAACAAATCATTCTTGATCACATAGCTCGCCGTTTCAACCTACCGACTCTGCCATGGCTTGCCGTCAGTTTGTCGTCTAGGTCCATGAACTGTACGGGCTCCTCTTCGACACCCACATCAACTATAGCGTATACCTCCGCGCAAACTTTTGCAGCCTCTGTATACGCCTGAGTTTTCCAGAACGACAACACCTTCGATTGGACTGTTTACGGGCAGCCGGTGCAGGCCGACGACACAGACGACCGTGTGTTGTTGAACGGTGGTCCTACGCTGGAAGAAAAGAGGTAATAAAAGACCCTGAGTCATTTGAGATAAAAAAACAATTGGACGAAGGAAAAGAAAAAAAGCCTTCAAAACCAAATTTGTTTTTGGCAGGATAGAATTGTGGAAGGTGTTGTTAGGACTGTCTCGGTTGTTGCAACGTGCGCTCCACCACCAATTGACGTACGGATAAGTACATATGTAGTATGTAGCCTGACAAAGCCCCGTTAAGAGAGCTCTTGTTTTAGCGCTCCCAGCAGCCTTGTTTTCTCCGTGTTACTTCCTCCTTCCCCCCATACTATCAACACAGCTTCCATCGCGAAACTTGCGTCCCCCCCATCAACATCAACAACGGCCATGTCCTAGCCGCGACCATGCCGTCCTTCACGACGTCCAATGCAACGAGCTCGTGCGTGTTCCCCTTGGTCTAGGTTTTATTGCTCTTTAAAATCGGCCTACTCTAACGTGTGAATTAATTCCCCCCCAAAACAGATCCTCGTTGCTGGCATACAGCATCCCGCCGCCGGGCTACAAATCGCCGGGTTTTCCGGCCCTGTACTGGCCGCCGCAGATCCCGACACCGCACGGCAGCCTCTACTACCTCGCGGACATTTGGCGCTTTACGCTGCTCTGGACGCTCATCCTCTACGCCATCTTCCACGTCGCGGTCGCCTTCATCGCCATCGCCATCCAGCTGCTCTTCTCGGGCCGGCCGGAGTACTGGCGCTACCTCTGGACGATCCCGGCGGCCTACTCGGTGGTGGCGGGCGTCGAGGCGCTGTGCGCCGGCAGCGTCGTCGGGCTGATCATCGGCGCCGCCTACACATCGGGGCCCTTTTGGATGTCGACGTGGATCCCCTTTATCTGGGGCTGGGCCAACGTGCTGGTCATCCTCATCTCCTCGTTTTCGATTCAAGGCGGTCTATAAGATGCTTGTATACGCTTTTCTAGGGCTACATGCATTTGTTTATACTGGTTTCAATACCCGCGCCGGGTTCCCCACGACGCACACCCGCGGCGGCACGTCCTTGGTCACCACGCTGCCGGCGCCCACCGTCACGCCATCACCGATCGTCACACCGGGCAGCACGATGACGTTGCCGCCGAGCCAGCAGTCGGCACCGATCACGATGGGCTGGCCGGCCTCGGGGCCCTTGGTGCCGTTGCGCAGCTGCGGATCGAGCGGGTGCGTGCCGCTGTAGAAGGCACAGTTGGGCCCGATGAGCGTGCGCGCACCCACGGTGATGGGGCGTGTGTCGATCCACGTGCTGTGGGCGTTGACGTACACGTTGGTGCCCAGCCGCACGTTGTAGCCGTAGTCCATGCGGACGGGGCTCTCGACCCAGGGATGGTCGGCCAGCTGGGCCTCGTCGGCCTCGGGCGTCTCGGCAGGCGGCGGCAGGGGTGTCTCATCACGGGTGATCCTGGGGATGTGAGGTCAGTTGGCGAGACAATTGCAACAGTAACTAGCCAGCAAAACAGCAAAACAGCAAAACAGAGCAAAGCACGACACCACACCACAACCTCCCCTCAAAAAGCCAGAGCACGACCAGGCTTACTTGTTCCACAGCTCTACGAGCTCGCGCCGGGAGGATAGGGGCGAGGCATTGTTGAACGCGAGGCTGGCAGCGGCGCATTGCCTTCGCTCGGCGACGAGGTCTGGCGTGAAGGCGTAGTACAGCTCGCCTCGCTCCATGCGGCGCCGGTTCTCGGCGAGGCCTTCTGGCGTGGTTGGAATGGAAGTCGCCATTTTGGGCAAAGCAAGCGAAACAGTGGTTGTTGGGGGGAACAGCGGCCGGAAACAGACGGTGGGTTTGAATACTATTGTTACATAAGTAAACTGGAGTGCCAAGGAAACCGCCTATAACTAGAACAAAGGAGGGGCTGGAGTTTTGGATTTTAGGCTACATTGCGCTGAACTGTCCGTTGGGTTAGTGAAAAGAAGCGTGACGCACAAGACCCCCCCACCACGCGGCGGGCTCGAACTCGGGGCGCACGGCCAACTTGTCCCATCGGCGCTAATGCCTGCGCCTCGCTCGCGAACGAAGTAGCCAAAAAAAAAAGACGACGACATCGTCAACAAAGTGAAAACAAAACAAAGAACATGGACGACACGTTCCGTTTACAAACGAAATAAAGCTTCGAGAACAATACGCTCCTGCCTTGCAAGAAATCCGCATTGTACGATAGCATGAGGAACACCGAACGGATGCGGTAGCGAGCGCACAGGGCTGCACGTCGACAAAGCCGGCCCTTCGTCTTTTTTGCTTGTCTGTTTTCGTTTCTGTCTTCTTGTTTTCTTGGTTTTTTTCTTTCTTTTGTTCTTCTTTTCTTTCTTCAACAATCGAAGAAGCAGATGCCAGCCGCTGGCGTATCACGAAAGGACCCGACGGCGCTGCTGGAGCATCCACTCCTGCGGAAACAGTGTGCAGGATTTTTTGCTATTGCGTAGCTTGGGCTTTCTTTCTCTCGGGGTAGACCGAGCCTTTTTTGAAGCGGGTGGGCGTTTCTTTGGAAAGGAATTTGAAGCAAACGAGGATGGTGGCCTTGCCAATGGACGACTCTACGTCGGTCGACGTCGGTAATGGCTCTGCAACGCGGCGGCGTCCAAGGTAAA
Source organism: Niveomyces insectorum RCEF 264 (assembly GCA_001636815.1). Taxonomy (NCBI): domain Eukaryota; kingdom Fungi; phylum Ascomycota; class Sordariomycetes; order Hypocreales; family Cordycipitaceae; genus Niveomyces; species Niveomyces insectorum. The sequence continues at coordinate 891,837 of AZHD01000012.1, forward strand.
GCTTTCTACGTCTTTCTTTTTTTTCTTCTTTTTTTTTGTTGGAACTGCTTCTGACCCGCTTTCTTTGTTGCAGCTCGGGTTCCACTTCTTCGTCGTCCTCATCGTCGTTCTCCTTTCAGCCGCCGCGGAACGGCTCGTTCGCCGCGTCGACCTACCCGCTCCCGCCGGACGCGGCTTCGTATCCCGGCCAGGAGCGGTCCCTTGCCGGCATTGCGGGCCGGGCCTTTTGCTTGGGCATCGCGTTGGCCACGGGCGTGCTGCTAGCCGCATCGCTGGCGCTGCTGCCACTGTGGGTGCGGCTGGCCCCCCGCGTTGACGACAATGCTGCTCGCAGCGCCGTCGTCGACGTCGTCGCGCCGCTGTGGCGCCTGCCCTGCTTTCTCGCAACGCTGGCCGCCTTCCACTTTCTCGAGTTTTGGGCCACCGCCACCTACAACACGCCCGCTGCCAGCGTTGACGCGTTCCTGCTGACGTCCAACTGGCCCGCCTACGCCATCGCGCACACGGCCGCCGGCGCCGAGTGCCTGCTGCGCTACACCCTGTTCCGCGGCGATGGGGCGGCCGTCCTACCGGTACCCTTGTCGTGGTGGCCCCGGCAGACGCCGCCGCCGCCGCTGCTACTTCTGCAGATGGTGGTGGGTTGGACGTTGGTGCTCGGGGGCCAGGCCGTGCGCACGGCCGCCATGGTGCAGGCGGGCCGCAGCTTCAACCACACGGTGCAGCGGCGGCGGGCGACGGGCCACGCGCTGGTGACGCGGGGCGTCTACGGGCGGCTGCGGCACCCGTCGTACTTTGGCTTCTTCTGGTGGGCGCTGGGCACGCAGCTGGTGCTGGGCAACGCGGTGTGTTTGGTCGTGTACGCGGTGGTCCTGTGGCGGTTCTTTGCGGCGCGCATCCGGCACGAGGAGGCGCTGCTGGTGCGCTTCTTCGGCGCCGATTACGTGGCGTACCGGGCACGCGTGGGCACCAAGATTCCGTTCATATCCTAAACGGGGTTTTGCCGGTGTGTGTAGAAACAAAAAAAAAAAATCGCACATAGATTTGTCTGACCCCAAGGTCTCGTTTTTCCTTTCCCCCTCAATTTCACCCCCAAAGGCTAAACAAGGCAGTGTAATACTCCCGATGGTATGCAACCATTTTCGAATTCACATCAACTGTTCCGCTTTGGTTCAAGAGCGCAATATGCACCTTCGTATAGAGTTTTTAGGAGGGATATTTCACTTTGAGTACGAACAACCGTTTCTGGGTGAAAAGAGGCTGTTCTCTTTTGGGGCTTACAAAGAGCAACGTGTAAGCAATCGTACACGTTCCATCAAATCAGACATTTCATACTCTCTACGACGGCCGTCCTTCTCGGCTCCCATTCAACTCAGTTTGCAGCTTCGCAACGAGCTCCTGCTCGCCCAGGTTATCGGTAGAACCGCGTGCAAGCTCGCTTTGCAACGGTTCAGCATAGATCGAGCCATCGTCCATGGGCCCACCTGCGGCTGGCAAGGAAACAGCCTCAGTGGGCCAAGGATCCGGATCAAATTGCTCGCCTTCGTTGGATGCTCCGGACGGAGACCCACCGTCAACGTAAAAGGACGGACCCGTTACCTGGGGCGCAAGCTGTTGGCCGCGATGCCGCTTCGTGTCTCTTCGGCCCGACGACGACGAACCGTTTGCCTTCTTCCTCGTGAGTTGCGGTACGCCCGCGTCGGGAGGCGGACCGTTCGACCGAATGCGTCTTCGCTCGTCAGCTGAATTCGCTTCGTCGACAACGGAAGGGCTTGCAGTGGCCGCGCTGCTTTCGCCGTCGTGCGCCGCACTGTCCTGGCCTGCGTCCTCCGTATCTTCTAGGCCGCGGTCGTGGCTTTCTATGTGCGGATGGTCCTGTACATACGATGTTGCGGTTGGCGTCTGGAAGCCGACTTGGGCAAGGCCGGTGAGGAGCAGTGCCTGGTCGTGGCAGAACTGGGCCGACTGCCGTAACTCCGGCACCATGACCACCATGTAGTACCAGAGAAACTGTTTCAAGTCGTCTGGATACGCGAGGGCGTCGCCTTCGAGCTTCCTGACGACTTCTTCGCACCAGGCGATTCCGGTGGCATTGCTGGACGGAAGGCGATACGCACACTCAAAGATGGTCACGCCAAGTGACCAGACGTCCACGGCCGACGTGTAATGGCTCTTCTCCCGGTGGGTGTGTCGTCTCTTCTGTTCTCTGTATATCTCCGGCGCGAGATATTGCAAGGACCCGCAGATGGTCGTCGGGTCGCGACTCGCTCGCGAAAGTCCAAAGTCCCCAAACTTGACACAAATTGCGTCGCCGTACCGGTCCTGGACAAGAATGTTGTCCGGCTTGATGTCCCGGTGGACGATGGGCGGGTCTTGTCCGTGGAGGTATGCAAGTGCGGATAGACATTGGCGGGCGACCTGCACACACTCGACGACAGACAAGTCGTGCTCCGAGAGCGTGCCCCGTGGAACGTATTCGAACCACAGGCGGGGCGACGACGTAAAGTCCGATCCGAAGAACGCCACAATGTGGTCCTAACGAAAAGGGGGTTAGAAGGTGTAGAGACCAGGAGGACAAAAGGCGAGCAGGCAACCAACGTGCGAAATGCGCCCCATGATACGGGCTTCCTTCTTCCAGGCGTCGACCTTGACCGTTCTCTTCCGGACCGCCCTCGCAGAAGGCTCTTTCAGAGCGCACTCTTCTCCGGTGCTGACGTTGAACAGACGGGTCACGACCCCAAAGGTTCCTTCACCAAGTTTTTCTGTCAGAAAGATGGGACCAGTACCAGGCGTCTGTGCTCCACTGGCTCGCTCGGTTTGCGGGCGGCTGAGGTCGAGTCCGCCCAAGAGATCCTCTGCATTTGCCGTTCCTTGGCGGAGCTGGTCGACCTTGTCCATGTACGACTGAGAGGTTATGTCATGGGAAGACACAACAATCTCAAATTGGAGGTGTCGATGGAAAACAACGATGATTTTCCCCCTTTTCTGGGGCATATCGTGGCCGCCGACAATCCAGACAAAGTCGCTGCGCTTTCCACGGCCTTGTTCATTGTATAAGACTTCTGTCCCGGCGAGCGAGCCTAGGTCCTTTATGACGAGGCGGTACTGATCGTCAAAGGTCAGGGCCAGGTGGTGGAAACTGATGCCGGACATCCGAGCCAGGCGAACGTCACACTTTGCATCCCATCCAAACACGTATCCGTGCGAAGTTGCCGGGGGCTGGCTGAATCTAAGTTCAAGGCATGGGTAGCAGTCTAGATGACTTCCGCCGGAATCGACCGGATCCTGCGTTGCTTCCCGCTCGTGATGATCGTATGTGGTTTCCGGCGCCGAGACCGTCGCAGGAACCATTCGCGTCACGTTCCACTTCGCCGTGACGGCTTCTGTTGCTATGCCAGCACCATCCTGAGAGGGATAGAGGCGAGCAATCAGGTCCTGATCGGCCATGCTGGCATACTGTTTCTTTGATAAAAAAATACGTGAAGTAAAAGGAAGCGCATGTCGGGGGCCTGATCGGTTCCTTCGCGTTCCTGGTGGGCTTTTAAAAAAGCGCAGACCGGAACAGGCTGCCCAAGCCCGTCAGGCTGAGCAACCCATGCCAGCACATCATGTTGGATGAGCTTGCTCAAGGTGGCTCGCCTGCTTGCTTGATTGGTCTGAGAACGTGTAAAATGCGGCTGAACATTCACGGATAGCAACACAATGTCTACGAAGTACTTTAGTGTATTCGCTACTAAGTTCGATGTACATAGTACTACGGGGTACGTAAGGTTTGCGCTAACCCCGCCCAATAGGCTCAACGGGCGCCTGATGCCTGCCACGAAGGCCCAAAAGCCAACTCGACGCAACATGCATAGAGTGTCTGTTCTCCCGCAAACTCTTTCCAAATACCCTTTTTTTTCTCCCCCGATATCAACGTCAAGCCATGTCTTATTAGCACCCATTCCTCGCTATACCGAAATGTCTTTCTCGGAGGTTGCAACCGCGAAGCTGTCAGTAGATTGCTTTCTAGCCCTCAGCGATGCAGAGCTTGTCCAATACATGCAACGACACCGCCGTCCTGACGGCGGATTCGAGCCTGACATCGAGGATTGGCATCAAATAAGTGAAACGAAACGAGAACAACTCTTTGAGAGACTAAAGTAATTTTTTTCAAAGCCTTTTTGGAATTGCGTTTCTTCCATCACTAACAGCCGACCAGATACGGAGCGCAGAGAGCAAACGACGAGGTGCGATCCCGGCCAGTCGATCTTGACCAAGTCGCCGCTCGATTGCATGCGTTGTCCGGCAACGAAGCTGCGCCAGAAGACCCGCCTCGGTCGCAGCGCTGCGAGAGGTCCCCCACTGTCGATGTCGATTGGCACGAATTGCAAGTGAAGGACGAGACGGCAGCATACAACGACCTTGTCCGCGACGGTGGTCGCCCGGCGTATCCAATCGATATTTTGGCGGACGTACTTGAAAACCCGGCCAGCCATCAGCATATACTACGCCCTTGGCAGAATTGGTCCGATGTGTACGGCAACTCCGACGTATTCGAGAGGCAATTGCGACGGTGGCAAGATTTCCGCAACTGGCAGGAAGACAACAGAGAGATTGTCAACAAGGACGAGTTGTTTGCGGCGTTTGTCGAGAAGGAAAAACACAAAGACGCAGAGGACAAGGCCATATACTGGCGGCATTTGGAGACCTCGCACATGACAGGGGCCCAGTATCTGGAGAAGCTCAGGGCTGAGTTTGGGTCGAAACAGCGCCGAAACAGCTTCAGTGGAAGGGATGAAGAAGAAGAGTTCGCCGGATTTGTTGAGGAGACGAAACAAAAAGATTTGGCAAACGGGCACGTATGGCCGGGGATGACTGAGGATGAACATGTGCAGACAATCCGGACGCGGTTCGACCGGCAGCAAAACTTGCGCTACTGGTATAAGTTTTACTGGCTGCGGGAGGACCACGGCCGGGGCGGCTTTGGCGCATACGTCCAGGAGGCAAAGCGTCGGCTCGCGCGGTATGGCTTCACGCGGGCGTTTGAGGTCGACAAGGATCCGAGGCGACAGGACAAGCTGACTGAATGGGTTGAATACCTCAACTACGAATACACGTGGCACGACAAGTACACCCGCATTGTCAAGCGCGAAAAGCTGGTGTACGAGGAGGCGTGGACGAAGCTTGCAGACTCCGGTGTACTGCGACCGGGCGAGACGGAGGAAACCATCCGCACCGATGGGCATGCCTTTGGTCGCCAAGCAGAAAAAGACCGTGCGGCGAAAGCAGTCAAAGCCGCCGAGGCGGCCGCAAGGGCGGCTCTGGTCGAGTCGGAGAAGGCCAAGAGTGGACGGTCGCGGTTCACCACGGAACAGCGGAAGCGAAACCTGGTCAAGGTTACCGCCAAGCTCGTAGCGGCGAGAAAGACACAGACCACGCTCATACGGCGGAGCGAACTAATCAGGGAGTTCATTCTGGCAACATATCCATACCGGGACACGAAAAAACGTATATCCAGCCACGGCTTTTTGCTGCAATGGATCCTGGACCAGGTTCCTCTGATCGAGGCCGAGATGGCCAAACTGAAAGCGGCCGAGGGAGGCCTGCGTCCAAAACGGAAGCGAAGCGGCCTCAACACACCTTCAGATGGCACCAGTCTTTCTACAAAAACAGGAGAGACGTCAACGCGCGGTCGACGCAGCAACGCCGACCGCGAACGACCGACAAAACGGCTCAAACAAGGCGTTCAGGGCACGGCGAAATCAGGCAATCCGCCTGCAGCGAAACGAGGATCTTCAACAATGACGAGCAGTCCTCGTCCACAGTCGACAACCATTTGTCGATACCCGACTCCACCGCCACAGCTTCGCCGCAGTGTTCGAATCCGGGCTAGCCAAGCTCCTGGCGATTGAGCAGGTCTGCCGGTAACCATTCAACTTGGGGCGTGGCGAAGAGCATTTCAATGATTGATGAGCATGGGCAGCTTGCCCTCTCACGACTGAGGGCGACTTCGCCATGCGACAGTCCGTGGGACTGTTGTGCTGAAAAGAAAAGGCTCTGGGGCGGACGCATCGTGACGAAACCGACGTCTGTCACCGCCGGGAATGTTGCCGAGTTTTGTTTTGGTGGTATTAGTAATCTTCGGGAAACTATTTACAACCATATAGTGAAGACTGGACTACGGATCGCCGTCGATTGGTTTGGCACACGTGAATGGCTCACATAATGGACAAAGCTGCTTCCTTGAGAGGTTCACACAAAAAAGGATTACTCCAATTGCACAATTCAATCTCTCTTTTCGTGTTTTATAGCCTAATTCAAAGACATACCCAAAGCTCCATCTAGTAAGGTTGATTGTATGTGTATCCAAAAAAAAAACAGCCATAGCCAGGCCGAAAAAAAGAACTCAAAAAACAAAACCAGCAAAAAACAAAGCTTCCTCCTTGATTATTCCCTTTCTTCGCCATTCCCTACGCCTTCCCGGCCAGTTGCCGGCTGACGCTGCCGTACTTGGCCTGCCAGGCGTAAAAGTACATGAGCGCGGCAAACGGCTGGCCGAGCACGGTGAAGGACACCCAAAAGATGCAGTTGCCCACGAGGCGGCCCGTGGCCGTCGGCATCTTTTCGAGCGGGGCCGTCAGGGCGATCAGCGGCAGCTGCAGCAGCATGCCGAAGAAGGCCACGCCGAGGATGTTGTGCGTGGGCACGCCGACGACGAGCTCGTGCAGCAGCGCCGAGACGACAAAGACGACGAACGACGCGGCCTGGGGGCTCCAGCCGCGGCCGAGCAGCGGCGAGTAGACGTGGCGGCGGAAGAACTGGTACACGGGCTTGTTCCAGGAGCGCCAGTAGGCGCCGAGGCTGTCGCTGTTCCACCAGTCCTGGTAGAAGTCGCGGTCGGCGAAGCGGGTGACCTCGGCCAGCGCGTTGAGCACGGACTGGAAGAGCGCGAAGAAGCCGGCCAGCCAGATGACGAGCGAGATGGTCGAGAGCTTGAGCAGGCGCTCGAGGATGGCGGGCAGGTCGAGCGAGGCGATCTTGGTCAGCGAGTTGTGCAGCACGGGCGCGGCGTACTGGGCGCTGCAGAACCAGATGAAGACGCCGAGGCCAAAGGCCTCGGCCAGGCGCTTGGCGACGAAGAGCCAGCGGATGGGCTGGTCGGCGGGGGTGCGCGGGTAGACGGGCTGGTAGACGAGGGTGGGCGCGCACCAGAAGTAGACGAGGTTGCCGAGCGTGATGTTGCGCGGGTAGGGGCAGCGGGCGTAGAGGGCGGGCAGGGCCTCGCGCTCGCCGCGGGCCGGGTGCAGGTAGGCGTGGCGCAGGTCGCGGTTGGTGAAGGCGTAGGAGGCGGTCTTGAGCCAGACGACGACGGCGTGCATCTCGGCGAGGGTGCCGATCAGCGGGTGGTGGATGTGGTAGTAGACGACGTAGGTGGCGACGGCGAGCGCGGACGAGATGTTGAGGGCGTGCACCCAGGCGACGACGTGCCAGGTGGCCGTGAAGCGGCGGGCTTCGTCCTCGGTCGGGCTGGTGGTGCCGGTGCCGGGGCCGGAGACGTTGCCAGTGCCGTCTGCGCCGAACCCGTCCCGGTCTTCCTCCCCCTTCGTCTTCTTCGTCTTCTTGGCGGCGACCGTGCGCGCCCGCCAGAGCTGGGCCTGGTGGGCGGCGGCGAGCTCGATCAAGAAGGCCACGACCAGGTGGACAGGGATGAAGAGGAAGAGGACGAGGCCCAGCAGGATGTCGTGCTGGCGGAAGTCGTGGCAGCGGACGCAAATGAGGACGCCATACTAGCAAAAAAAATTAGCTTGTTTGACAATACCAGAGGTATATTGCTTTGGCGAGAACGCACCTTTTGGATGTTCTCAATCATAAGACGGAGGTTGCCGGCCACTGGAGTGCTGAGATTAGCATGTGATTTTGCGCAGTGGAACGGGCGCAACAACTGAAAAACAAAGCATCCACCCACCCAACACAATGACCATCAAATTTCGAAACCCCAAGAAACTGGGCGAGACGGTGCTGTCGTGGCTCAGACACGACGGCTGCGACTGCGCATGGACGGCGGCGACATGGCGGTACTTGCGCTGGAAGGCCCGGCGCAATTGTTTGATCGCGGCGTCGTCGAGCTGCGGCTGCACGTCGTCGTCGCGGGAGGCGTCCTGTGTCTCCAGTGGAAGCGGTGGTTTTGGTGGTGGTGGTAGTGGTACGGCGTCCTGTGGCTTGGGGTCTGTGGCGCCAGTGCGGCGCTGGGCTACAGCGCTGCCATTGCTGTAGCTGCTGTAGCGATCGGGGACCGCTGTGCTGCGGCTGCCGCTGTGGTTATTGGCTGGGGCCGATTCCATCGTTATGAACCCATTGCCAATGGATGGCGGCATGGTGAAAGGAAAGCAATTGAAAAGAAAGAAACACAAATAAAGGAAGAAAAATGGAAAAAGGGGGGGAAAGAACAGAAAAAAATCGAATGACGACAGGTACCCCAAATAAGCTCGAGTGGCCAACAACGGAGCAAAAAGGCCGGCCAGACGCGGACCGAGGCTGTGGGTGTTGGTTGTCGAGTTTTTACAGTAGGCTTGGGCAGGTGGCGATAACAGGGCAGAGCGTCCACACGTTCCGTTTTGGAGGCCAACCCATTGCTACAGGAACAGGGTCTCGTCTTTATAGTTTGGCAAACGGGACAAAGGGGAAATACGAAATGCGAAATGCAAAATGGGAGAATACAAAACATGGGGGATTATCGGAAAAAAAAAGAAAGAACAGGAGTAAGCGACCATTCTGCATCGAAACACAATCGCATAGCTGCCATTTGCTGGGCACACTCATCACCCTGTTTATCATCGGTGAGCAATTGTCTTGCCGGCCGTTCCATCTCAGAGTATCTGGATTGTTTCTGCATACGGCCTTTCGCGTAGATTGCTTGCCCTGAGGGAGCCAAGGCCTGCAACCAACATGCAGCCAAGAACGATGCAGGACGTTGCTCGGGAAGAAGGGAGGAATGGAATTCTGGCAATCTATGACCCAGATTGATCTTTGTCGTCACATTTTGCAACGACAGTTTGTGGTGCGAGCCATGCAACGCAAATTCTGCAAGCAGCTCTCCCGGCAAAATCCTCACCTGATAACCAAAGCCGGGGGTGTGTGTCTCGCAAAGAGCTGGCGCAGGAATGTGCAGGTCTCGACGAGGCGAGCGAATCAGAAGACGGCGAGGCGTCTCTCTAAGAATAGGCGAACCAGAAAAATAGGGACAGAGGTCGAGAAACAGCGAGAATTGCAGGAGCAGAAAAACAGGTTCTGTTCTGCAGCAGCGCATTGCAGCAAATCTGCACGGCCGTCTGCGCCGATGCTAGCCTGGCCAGGGCCAATCACGACAAGCAATGCAGGCACTCAGTTGCTGTCAATATGTATGTAAATTAAGGGAGAGGGTAAAGGGACCAGAAAGAAGTGAAGAGGGTGACGGGCGAGGCGAGAAAGGAACAGGTAAAGGGAACAGGTAAAGGAAACAGGACAAGGGAAAGAGAAAGGGAAGAAAAGGAGAAGGGAGAAAAAAAAGAAAAAGAAAAAGAAAGAAAAACCAGGCGCCTTCGCTTTGCTTTCAGGGGTTCACCGTAAACGCGTAACATGTTCATTGCGGCTGTCTCAATGAGGTTTTCTTCTTCTTGCAACCCTTTCTTGCTTTGTCTCATTCCCTCCATCAATGTCTTCCCCCATACATGCCTTCCCCATCAATGATCGGTCTGTTGGTTTTTACGTGATCGAAGTGCCTTGACTGGACATATTTTGAATATTGCCTTTGTAAACAAGTATCATGACGCCGTCCATGCAACAACTCCCTTTTCTTTTCTTTTTTGGCCACGCAAACGAGCAATGGCACACGACTTGGGGGTGTTTTCAAAAAACAAGACACCGCACGTTGAGTCTTTACTTGATGTGCATCTCCGAGTAGCAAGACTTCTTTCCTATCTTTATTAGCAAACCGGCACGCGGTCGGTCAATTGTCGCGTAAAGGACAAGGCTTTGTGCGCTCAACGGGATAATTCCAGGAAAGCTGGATACACACAAGCGGTCTTCTTCCCAGGTCTGCGTTCTTCACGCCTCCGCACGAACGTAAGCAGACCAAAACCATAAGACGGCAACGACATGGCGCTACCCAATGGGTCAACAAGACCTGCCGCCAAATCTTTGCTTGACCGGTTTGGCGTTTGGGCATTCGGCTGGATGGGATGGGTGGTGTCCGTCCCTGTTTTCAGGAGGCTGATATTAACTTTACGTACAAAGGCCTGCCGCAACGACATAGCAGATGTATCGGCTGTACCCTTAATATGCTTATTAAACTCGGTATTTCTTGCAGTTTCGTCGGCGAGTTTCTTGTCCTCCCAGAACTGCTTGATGCGCGCTTGGCGAATCTCTTCCGTCAGACCCGGAGGACACGGAACCGCCATTTTGCCGTTTGGAAGACGATACGCCTGGCCTTTGCGGGCTTGGTAACTAGTCTTGGCATCCATAGCGATGTCTCGGTTGTTTCGCAGGCATAACGAAGGCGTGCTTTGAAGATAGCAGAAACGGCTTCGACGGTGATGGAGATGCAGACGCGGGAGACTGCGATGGTGTTTTGGCAGTTTGCTAGGACCGACAAAAAGGTGGGGAAGTTGTTTGTCTTTTGTGGTAAGCCTGAAATCTGAGTCATACGTAGGGACCCAAGAAGACCAAAGCCTTTCACGTGCCAATGCACGTGACACAGGCTGATGGGCATTGCCTCCGCGGACGGCCTTGTAAAACGGAGCCTTAAGCCTCATACAAAGAAACTTGGTCTTGTATGACCTGGTCCGTGCTTCCTAGCATTTTGGGATCCACTTTTCCGAATGCCTTTCCGATTACTGTACTCCATACTTCGCGTAACGCGAATCTTGCACAAATGCGGCCGACGAAGCTATACGAGCTCACGACGACCGAAAACGCATGGACAAGTCTTACGCATACAACACAGGCATACTCGAGACCTTTATCTGAAACGCGCTTGATCACTGCGCTCTTTTTGTCTTCGACGGGCCAGCGCTCCCGGCCGCCCAGGGCGCGACGATGGCGTACGATCCACGCGGAGACTACGGCGGCGGCGGCGGCGGCGGTGGAGGAGGAGGTAGAGAGAACGGCGGCGGAGGTGGTGGTGGCTTTGGCCAAGATGGCTCTGCCGGGTTTGTGCGCAACAGGGGACGACGTGAGTCAAGCTCCTGTGGCCGAAGAGGTTTACCCGCGCGCGGAGGCGCATCACGTTGGGCCACCAGCTAACGGACCGTTTCTTTTTTTTCCCTTTTATAGGACCCGTCACCGACTACGGAGCCACTCTGGTGCACTGGATGCGCCATCGTCGGCCAAAGTACCGCGGCGGTTACTTGGGCGAGGTAGAGCGCCCGAGCGCCAGCTACATTGTGGATGTAAGGCATTCGCGTGCCCGGGCAACCGTGACCCAGCAAGGCCAGATGGACCGGATTTCCATGGTTTTGACCTCGTCCTTTGCTAACGATGCATATCTTGCCCCTTTCTTTTCTTTTTTTCAGATGCTCCCACCCGCTGCGCGTCTCACAAACGCCGCCGACACCGTGCCCACGCGCCACCTGCACTCGTCGCTCAACAAGATCAAGCACCCCGTCAACGTCGTGCGCTGGACGCCCGAGGGCCGCCGCCTGCTGACGGCCTCGAGCAGCGGCGAGTTCACGCTCTGGAACGGCACGGGCTTCAACTTTGAGACCATCATGCAGGCCCACGACGCCGCCATCCGCGCGCTCGCCTACTCGCACAGCGACGACTGGCTCATCTCCGCCGACCACGACGGCCTCATCAAGTACTGGCAGCCCAACTTCAACAACGTCGAGAGCCTGGCCGCCCACGCCGACCCCGTGCGCGACCTCGCCTTTGCGCCCACCGACGCCAAGTTCGTCACCGCCTCCGACGACTCCACCCTCAAGATCTACGACTTTGCCGCCGCCCGCGCCGACACCACGCTGACGGGCCACGGCTGGGACGCCAAGACGTGCGACTGGCACCCGACCAAGGGCCTCGTCGTCTCGGGCTCCAAGGACCACCTCGTGAAGCTGTGGGACCCGCGCACAGGCCGCTGCCTCACCACCCTGCACGGCCACAAGAACACCATCACCAAGACCGCCTTTGAGCGTGTGCGCGGCTGGTGCCTCGCCACGGCCGCGCGCGACCAGACCGCCCGCGTCTTCGACCTGCGCACCATGCGCGACATCTGCCTGCTGCGCGGCCACGACAAGGACGTCTCCACGCTCGCGTGGCACCCGCTGCACGGCAACCTTCTCAGCACCGGCGGCGGCGACGGCGCGCTGTTTCACTACCTGCTGGACGAGCCCAACGTCCCGCTGTCGACGTCGTCGTCGTCATTGCACGGTCTGACGGGAGTCGCGCCAACGGCAACAACCACAGCAACAGGAACAACAGCAGCAACCACAGCCGCAGCAGCAGCAGCGACGTTGACGGCGGCGATGACGACCAACACAGGTGGCTTGTCGGTGGCGCCGTACGACAGCCCGGACCCGTCCACGGCGCCCGCACAGAGCATCTACCCGGCGCACCGCGTGCCCTTTGCGCACGACTTTGCCATCTGGTCGCTCGCGTGGCACCCGCTCGGCCACATCCTGGCGTCGGGCTCCAACGACCGCATCACGCGCTTCTGGACGCGCGCGCGCCCCGGCGAGGACGTGTCGCGCGACCGCTACCACATTGGTGAGGCGGCGGCCGAGGCGCAGGGCACGTGGGACCGGCGCGGCAACCGGCGGCAGCGGCAGGAGGAGGAAGAGCAGGAGATGGAGGACGAGCTGGAGGGCCTCGTCGACCAAAAAATGCCGCTCAAGCAACAGCAGCTACTGCAGCAGCAGCAGCAGCAGCAACAACAGCAACAACTATTGCAGCAGCAGCAGTCTCAAGGAGCGGGCATGCCCGGTTTGTCCATGCCGGGCTTGGGCAACGCCGGGACTAACGGGGTGGGCGGACTGGCCTTACCGCCGCTGCCGCCGCCGCCGCCGCCACCGGGGTCACTGGCCGCTGGCGGGAAATTCCCGCCGCTGCCGTTCTCCCTGCCGGGCGTCGACCCCAAAAACCCGCCCGACCCGGCCACGATGCTCGAGCTCATGAAAAAGGCAGGTATCCAGCTGCCACCACCGCCTCCACCAGGCACGCGTCTGCCAGGCGGCATCGTGCCGCCCCCACCGTTACCCACAGCGGTAGGCGGACACGGCGGCGCCCCTCCGCCACCACCACCACCGCCGCCGCCCGGGTTTTCGGGGATTCTTCCTGGCATAGGTCTTCCGGGTTTGAGTGCAGATCCGCAAGGCGGGCACGGCCGGAGCCGGGCACCGCTGCCGAGCCAAGAAGACAGTTTGCGAGAAGAGCAAAAGCGGGGACAATACACGCAACGACGGTAGTGAGACACAGTTGTCTCGACCACCTACACGACAGGGAGAGCAGAGAAGTGGGCCATGCAAAAGCGGTCTGTATTATAGCGAGCAGTCAACGGGTGTTGAGCATCTATGTACTTTTTTAGGGCGTATGCGTTGATACATAGGCGTTTGATTGGCATGCCAAAAAGGGGGTGAATGAATCCAATATACTCCGCGCACTACCGTTGCATCTTTGCAGAATTTAGAGATGTCATTTACACATATTGCTAAGGAGTCACTGGCGTCTTTGCAATGAAAGATGCGCGCCTTGACTACCTCGATAGCAAAGTTGGTAGCCTTGCTCCGTCCTCGGGCAATACTATCTATGTCGACTCGAACGCTCTTACGGGTTTAATGCTGCTAATTTACATGATGTGTGTTGAAGAGGAAGAGATGAAAAAAGACAAATGCAATGGCAAAAGATATCGATGCTATGACGCAGTAGAAGAAAGATCGCACCGCCTATGCTAATCATGCCACACCTTCAAAATACCCCCCCTACTGCGGCGACGGCGAACGCGACCGCGACGGCGCCGGTGGTCCGCCGGGCCCGGTCAGCTGCCGTTGCCGCTGTGCGTACTCCTTCACCACGAGGGCGCACGGCGTCTCCGTGCACAGCCGCCGCCGCCGCTGCGGCGGCAGCTTCGACGCGAACTCGAGCCCCGACGCGCGCTCCACGGCCTCGAGGGGCACCTCAAAGTCCGCCAGCGGCTTGCTGTTGGGGATCGGCGCGTTCGGCAGCACAAAGGCGCCGAGCGCCACAGGCGCATCGCCGCCGCCGGGCGCCGCCGTCTCGGCAAAGATCACCTTGTAAAAGTGCGTCGGCACCGCCACGTTGGGCGGGCTGCCAATCACCTCATACCGCACGTACCATTTCCCGTCGGCCGTGTCGCGCTGCGGCAGGTACAGGGGCCCCGTGACGACGCGCACGCTCGGGTAGCGGGTGGTCAGGCGGCGCACAAAGTCCTCGAAGTGGGCCCAGTAGTCGCGGTTGAACCCCTCGCCCACCTGCGGGCACATGTTGGACAGGAAAAAGGTCTCGTCCATGGCCTGCTGGCTCCAGCGGCAGTCGGCCGCGGGCACCTGGTGGCCGCGGTCGTAGCCGGACCGGAAGTAGTCCTTGAGGCGGGCGCGGAACATCTCGGGCACGCCGGCGTCCTCGACAAAGGTGCTGTGCTGGCGGTCGCCGTCGCGGACGGCGAGGCTGGCCGGGGTGATGTGCTCGGCGACCCAGTGGGGGTTGCGCAGACGGCGGTCGTACGCCGACACGAGGGCGCTGCGCTGGGCCAGGTCGGCGACGGGACCGGGGAAGCCGTACTGAAACAGGCCGGCCGGGTCGACGGGGGCAGGACCGGCCGTCCCTGGTGCGGCCGGCGGTGGTGGTGCAAAGACCTTCGACGCCGGAACGGCACCGGACAATGGTTTCGCGCCCCCGGAGGAGGTCGTTGGCGTCGTGGTTGTCGGCATCGTCGTCGGCTTGTCGGTCGGTTTGCCGGGACGCAGCGAGTACATGGCGGCGGTGACGGCGGCGCCCGTTCCTGCGCTGACGGCCGCGATCACGGCAATGGTTGATTTTGACATGGTGAAGGGAGGAAGAAAAGAAAAGAGAAAAGCCTTCTTTCTTTCTTGTCCACTCTCAGAGGAGACAGACGGACTTGACGGTACAAACTCTCGAGAGGACTACCACGGGCGGCGACTGTTCTGTCTTTATGGAGCAGGCTTGTTCAATGTCGTGAGCCTGCCCAAGTCAATACAGAAAGGCGGTTGCGTGGATGCAACGAAAGATGACACCGGAGTGCAGAGTAGTGATGCTGCTTCACGAGGCACAGAAACGACGTTCCCTAGTAAAAATGTTTTGACCAACCGAAAGGCTGCCAATGCGCGGCTGACGAGGTAACAGCCAATCAGAACGTTAGAAAACCGGACTCAAACCTGCTGGCGCTTGTGGAGCCCACCTTCCCGACTCCTAGGCTCCCGTTGTTCCGGGTGATCACCTGTAACCCCTGCCCCTGTACCTCCTGTAACCACTGTAACCACTGTAAACACCTTGTAAATTCTTGGTGCTCGCTGTGGCTCGCTGTGGCTTGCTGTAACCCAGTTCCCGGCCTGTGACCCAGCCAAACCCAACTGCAAGGACACACACCAGCAGGTCGGCAGCCATATCACGGGTTGTCCCTTCCGTGTTACAACGGATGACTTTTACGCAACTCTGCCCTGCTTTTCTGCCGCACGCTTCTTTATCTTTACGTGGCTCTGTCTTAAAGAGCAAATCTGTTCCCAGCGAGATGGCGGTGAATGCCGGCAGATGCAGTGATGACTTGCTTACATACTACTGTAGGTGGGCTGCCGCTTTCCGAGTGCTTTGGAACCCGCCAACATTGGTTGGTTCCCGCTGGTTCCAGGCTTCTTTTTCGCCCCCTTCTGGGACTTACCCCCCTGTTCACCTGGTTTGTCTTACTCGCCGTCCACCGCAAAATATGACGAAGGCAGGTGGCCCCCCGGCTTGTGAGAACCCTGCTGGGCAGGCCAGCGCCCACACAACACCCGGCCGCCTGCTATCACCAGCTCTAACAGTTTTCCCTTTCTCGGATTCTTTCTGTTTTTTTCTTGTCCGCCTCTCTCTTCTTGTTCCCTATTTTTTTACCCTATAATTTTTGATCGACGGGCTTGCCCGGCTTTACCCTATTGGTTCGTGCTGCCATTTTTTTATTAAATTCTTTCTTGGAACATTCTTCTAGAAAACCCATCAAAACAAAAAAACAACCAAAAAAAAGACGGCCGCTTTTCAAAAGATTATTTTTAATTTCAGCGTTCAAACTGTCTAGACTTCACGGATCCACCCACCGGACTGCCACTATTTTCTTTGGCTTGCCCTAGGCCGTGGCGGATCGTTGGGCGAGACGATGGTCAAATCCATCCGTTAACCCCCCCTCCCCCATAATTTTGCTTGTCGACCAGTTTGATCACCAACTTGCGTGCGGGCCGGCGAGGTTTGCAAATCCCCCCTTCCGGGATCATGGCGTTCATCAGCGCCATCCCGAACGACACGCGGGGCTGGATCATGTGTCTGATCAGTGCCATCGGTATGTGATGAAGGTGATGGTGATGGCGATGGCGATGGTGATGGCGATGACGGCGGTGATGTGATGTGGCCAGGATTCGAAATCAGGATTCCAAAGCCTTCTTGCTGCCACCGTGGTTCTTTTGGTTCACCCACTGACTCTGCTTGCTCTCTCTACAGCTTGTGTCGCCGGCGCCTGCATTATCTGCGTGGATGTGTTTATACGTCTCCTTCCTGGCAAGAAGAACTTCAACATCCAGGACAGCAACGCCTTTCTCGCCTGCTCGCTCAGTTTGAGCTTTGGCGTCATGGTGCGTTTTCCGGCTGTTGTTCTACGTGTGTCTTCGCTTCTTGATATCCTTTCGCTAATCCGGCCAGATGTTCTCGTCTCTCTACAGCATGCTGCCGTCCTCAAAACGCTACTTGTTGGACGACGGTGTCGTGGAGCCGGTCGCGGGTCTGTTGATGATGGGCGGCTTTTCGCTGGGGTTCGTTGGCATGCAGATCGTGTCCCGCATCATTCACCGCCTCATGCCATCGCACGTGGTGGACTGCGACCACTCGCACGACGGGGACTCCAGCGACAAGGACGGCGGCGGCAGCAGCGTGGAGCAACAACAGCAACAACGACGACGACAACACGAAGGGCAGCAGTCGCAGCCATCGTACGCGGGCTCGCATCACGGCTTTTTCCACTCACACGCCCATCCCAGAGACCTGCCAAGGATCTCACCGCGCGAAAGTTTCGCGCGCCAACGGCCGGCTTCGCAAGCCGGCGTGGGTGCGACCGAATCCACGCCTCTCCTCTCGTCGGCCGTGCCTCTGGCCCCCCGCCGGCAGCTGTCCACAAACAGCGATGATCTCACGGCAGCCGCAGGGCGCGGCGATGCCCGGGCTCCCCCGCTGCCGTTGCTGCCGCGACACGATGGTGCCGACGTCCCGAACACGGTGCGGGGCAAGCGGTCACTGACCCTACTTCGGCGTCCCTCTATGGTCGAGGTGCGAAACCGGGTCCTGTGCTTTGTCAAGGACACCAAGGCCAACTGCGACGAGTCTGGTCCGTGCTACGGCTACACCGATCCGTGTGGCCAGGAATGCAAAAGAACGGTGGTTCTGCATACGCCGGCGTTGGTACGTGGCGGCTCTAGTACGTCGCGGCCGCCTACTGCCCCTGCGGCAGAAACCCTGGTAGCGACGACGACGACGACGACGGGAAACCCCACCAGCGACGTACCGCTTACTGAAGGGGAAGGAGTTGACCTTGCTGGTGTCAACAGCAACAGCGTCTCCCACGATCCAGCGGACCACGTGGAGATGCAAGAAGGTGACCCGGAAGCCTTCATCCCGGCTTCCTCAGCGAGTGGTGAGGCATCGTCTTCGACAAATGTGTCCAATGACGGAGCCAAAAACACATTCGCCACCGCGCCACACGACGGGGGAGATGGTGTCCGCGATGGTCTCCATCAACAGCACGGCAGCGGCCACGACCAGGCACACGACCATGCCGACGTATGGTCGACGAGCAGCAACGCCGACGACGATCTAGAGGCTGGTGGCGTACCGCAGCAACATCAACAACAACACCACCACCACGTGCCCACAAACGCCTTTTTGTCCATCGGCCTGCAGACGGTCCTCGCCATCGGTCTGCACAAGTTCCCCGAGGGCTTCATCACGTTTGCCACAAACCACGCCAACCCGGCGCTCGGTTTCAACGTGTTCGCCGCCTTGTTCGTGCACAACATCGCCGAGGGCTTTGCCATGGCCCTCCCGCTGTACATGGCATTCGGCAGCCGGCTGCGGGCCATTCTCTCGGCGGTCGCGCTGGGCGGGCTGAGCCAACCGCTGGGTGCCGGCGCCGCGGTCTTGTGGCTGCGGCATTTGGGACAAAGCAACGGCGGCGGCGGCGGCGGCGGCGGCGGCGCAGACGATCCCAACGATGCGGGCAACGGCACGGCCTACGGCGTGCTGTTCGCGGTGACGGCGGGCATCATGACGGCCGTGGCGCTGCAGCTGTTTGTGGAGAGCCTGACGCTGCACCACAACCGGCAGCTGACGACGGCCTTTGCGTTTGCCGGCATGCTGGTGCTGGGGCTGAGCAACTCGCTGGGGACGCATTGAACGACTTGGTTACAGGTGGTACGGTTTACATGCACATACACATGCTTTTGTTTTTTGTTAGGTCAGGTTAGGTCATGGTTTATGAGATTTTGCGTCCATTACAGCGGGTTTTGTTTCTTTTTTTGTATTTCTGTTTCGGTTTTCTTGGTTTTTTTCCCCTTCGGATAGGAAGGCTGTTTCCTCCCTGGAGAAGCATATTCGTGGCGTTTTGCTGCATGAAATGATTTGATCGGTCACAGGTTCATAAGCAGACGACCGCCAGTGGTTAGCGAAATGGGAATGAAACACAGCGTTGCTCTTGAAATTTCAGTCCTTTTAAAAGTTGTTCTATCATGCCATATAACCAAGTGTCCTATTCGAAGGGGTATCAATATGAAATACAAAAATGGTAAAACTCGACCACCGTCTCGCAGAGAGAGATGCAACATTGTAAAACACAAGAGATCATAAATTATAAATAGTAACAAGATGGCCTCGTCACGCAAACAAATTGGGGTCTAGGCAGTCGGCTCTGCCGCTGCCGTCCCCGTCCGCACCGGCGTTTTCATCGTCGTTGCTGCCGATCAGCCGCCGCGTCTCGGCCTCGTCCACCTGCCACTCGGCCTCGTCGTCGTCGTCGTCGTCACCGTCACCGTCGTTGATTGCGGCGGGAAACCCCAAGTCGGCGCCCAGGCCACCCAGGTTCATGCTCATGTACGCACCAAACATGTCGTCGGCGTCGCGAAAACCGTGCAGGGCGTCGTCGTTGGAGCCGTCTGCGCCAATCCAGAATGCGGCCCCATCCATGGTGTTGCCGTCGCCATCGCCATCGCCGCCGATGTCGATGTCAATGCCGTTGTTGGTGTCTCCCGCGCCTTTGGACACCCCTTCGCTACCTGCCCGAGACAGCACGGGATCCAAGGCCGCCTCCTGGGCTTTGGCGAAAGGTGAGCCGGTGGGCGGTACTACCTGTGCGTTGCCTGACGGCGATGGTGCAGCAGCAGCGGCGGAAGCGGCACCGCCATGCGCGCGTTGTATATGAACCTGTAGGTCGTGGTGCCGCACGAACCGGGCCGCGCAGCCCGTGTGCGTGCAGGCCAACGTGCGGTTCGTTCCCGCCAACACGTCGATGAACATTTCCGCTGTGGTCGTCCATGCTGACGACGCAGGACCCGCCGCGGTCGACAATGTTGTTGTCGTGGGTGCCACGACGGTAGCCGGCGGCGGCGGCCGTGCGCGCCGCAGGTGCACATACAGAATGTGCTCCTCCAGCTTCATCTTGGACACGAAGCCGCGGCCGCAGCCTTCGGTGCGCGCGTCCCAGGCCGTCAACGCCGGGTTCCGGTTGTTGTTGGTGTTTCCGGTGCTGGCATCGTGGACCCCCTTCCCCGGTGGCGCATCGGCCTCGACGCCGCCGCCGCCGCCGCCACCGCCCAGCGCCGCCGCGTCGCCGCACACAAACCGGAGCCCCTCGTGGGCCGCGCGGATGTGCACGTTGAGGTTGGGCCGGCGCGTGAACGTCTTGCCGCAGCCGGCGTACGGGCACACAATGGTCTTGCGGTCGGAGACGGTCTTGCCGGCGTGGTGCATGTCAATGTGGCGGTGCAGCTCCGCGGGGCCGGCGCAGCGGGCGTCGCAGAACAAGCAGGTGACGTGTGCGCGGCGCATGTGGGCTTCCAGCAGTGCGCGCGTCGCAAAGCCGACGGGCCGGGGTGTTTTGTCGTTGCTGTTGTCGTTGTCGGTGGGCGCTGCCGTCGAGCATTCCTCGCACCAATACTTGGGCCGGCCGTGCTCGCGCTCGGCGTGGCGGCGCAGCGCACCCGCGCTGTCAAAGACGGCACCACAGGTGGTGGAGGTGGTGGTGGTAGTGACAGAGGCAGCCGCCCCCGCCGTAGGCTCCACGGCGTGGCTGCACACAAACGCCGGTTGGCCCAGGTGGTCGACGCGGATGTGCCGCTGCAGCGTCTGGTGCTTGCGGAAGGTGCGCGTGCAGGCCGGATCGTAGCCGCGGCAGCGGAAGCGGTCTTCGCCGGCGTGGACGGCGGCGTGGCGGCGCAGGCGCGTGGCCGTCAGAAACGCCTTGCCGCACTGGTCGCAGACGTAGCGGCGCTCCTGCGTGTGGGAGCCCTTGATGTGCTGGCGCAGGTGCTTCTCTTCCAGGTACGCCTTGGCGCACACGGCGCACTTGAAGGGACGGTCGTTGGTGTGGGAGCGGAGGTGGGCCGTCAAGCGCGCCGGCCGGTTGAAGGTCTTGCCGCAGTTCGGCCACGTGCACGGAATGGTCTTGAGATCCGAGGGAAAAAACTTGCGGGACGCCGTCGTCGAGTGGGCGGTCGTCAGGGGCGTCGTGGTGTGGGCCACGGACGGCACCGACTCGCCGTCGTTGTCGTTGTCGTCGTTGTTGTCGTCGTCGTCGTCATCGTTGTCATCGTAGCCGCCAATGAACATGTCCATGCCATCGTCGGTGCCTGTCGGCAATAATCGTTAGATGAGGAGTTTTTTTCTTTTTTTTTTCTTTTTTCAAAAACGCCCATCTCGAACATCAAAACGGCACAAACAAACCTGGCAATTGGCTTGCCTCTGAAATGGAAGGCATTGTCCGTTCAGACAGCAGCTCGTCTGTCGCTTTTCGCTTCATCTTGTCGAATTCGTGGGTAGGAACGAGGTGCCGTCGAAGAGCGCATCGTTTCGTTGCATTTTGCCTTTTTTTTTTGGTCCTACAATTTTCCTTTCCTGTGCCTTTGTGCCAGCCAATGGTCAATTATGGTGGTGGGGGACAACTTGTTATCGATAAGAAAATTCCCAACGTCCAGCAGCGCACGGACCAATCGCTGGACGCGCCCTGGCAACTTTTTTTTCTGGCCTTCCTCGTTCCGTCAGCCTCATAGAATTCTTGTCTCGTTTCGCATTCAGACAAGCTTTGGAGCTGCAGCGCAAAAAAACACGACAACGACATAGTCTAAGCAACGTTGTATATTCCAACAAATTTTTTCCTTTTCTTATTCTCGTTTAAGACGTGTTTTCTCTCCACAGTCGAACATGTCGGACTACGGCGACGACGATGCGGGCAACGGGCCGTGAGTGTTGACCTTGATCGCTTTCAAAGACAGAAAGACGTTTTGCAAGATCCAGGATTGCATTGAGTTCGCATTTTTCTAACGTATATTCATTTTAGCGACGAGCCCCTGTACGATGAGGACGAGATCCAGGAGTACTACGACCCCGAGGTGCTCGAGGGCGACGAGGACGGCGCCGACGGCCACGGCGCGGGACCCGGCCACGGCGAGGACGACGACATGGACATTGTCGTGTCGGGCGATCCGTCGGCGGCGGCCAACCAGAAAAATGGCCGGGCAAACGGCGCCGGCGGCGGCACGAACGGCGCCCAACGCACCAACAACGTCAAGTCGCTCAAGGACAAGAAGATCCCCAACGACCAGCGGACGACGACGCCGTTCATGACCAAGTACGAGCGGGCGCGGATCCTGGGCACACGGGCGCTGCAGATTAGGTGGGTGTCTCCGTTCTTTTGGTTTCGTGGTTCTTCTTTTTTGGCCGCTTTAGTCTCTAACTCTCCCAGTATGAACGCCCCCGTGTTGGTGGACCTCGAAGGCGAGACGGACCCCCTGCAGATTGCGATGAAGGAGCTGCGCGAGAAGAAAGTCCCGCTCATTGTCCGGCGGTACTTGCCAGACGGGTTCTACGAGGACTGGACGTGCGAAGAGCTACTGCAGTAAAAAGGCGGAGAGAAAATGGGACGAGGGTGGTTTTTGCATCAGCGAGGGCGTTTTTATATTTGTTTTTGTTTTGTTTTTTGTTTTTTTTGTGGATTTACATTGTGATACGTTTGGACCTTTCGATCATAATAAGGAAAAGATATGAGAGAAGGAAGAATGTTATGTAAAAAAAATCTGTTAACCGTAAACAAAAATCCATGTGGACGACTTTTGCTTTCTTTTGGTGGCGTCTACTTTCAAAACTCAAGGTCAGTGCGACATATTGTGAATTCACTTGTTATAATAAAGACCTTTTTGCCCTCATACAGAATTGCCATAGTTCTACAAAAAGTATAATAAACCCGGTCAAAGACGCCTACCCAAATGGCATGTTCTTCATCGCCATTGTTGTGCACTGCCCTCTCTTTTCTCCTTTGCATTTCTCCTCTCGGCATGGTTTCTTCTATATATAAGGTCAAACGCAACAGCAAAAAAAAATGTACAGGTGCACACGAGCTGCCGAAGACGAGAGAGAAAAAAAAGACAACGTGTGCATAGACTTTCGTTGGTTGTTTTGGGGGCAAAAACAAAATCACCCCAGGACCCCATCCCTCTCTAGTTCTCCGGCTCGGTGTCCGTATTTGTCTCGCTCGTGTCGTCGTTTTCCTCCTCGGTGCCGCTCTCGTCCTCCGACTCCTCGTCGCTCGCCGCCTTTTTGCTCTTTTGTACTGGGGCGCCCTTTGCCGCGTTCATGATGCCGGCCAGTGAATCTGGGCAAACGTCAGTTAGCATTTTCTGTTTGTAGAAGAATAGGAAATAAAGACTACGGGCGATGGAAAACGTGGGACTGGAAAAACCGGCGTCTGCTTACCCTCTTCCGGCTCGCTGATCTCGTCCTCGGCGGCCATCTCGGCGGCCCGGCTGGCGTCCTCCACGACCAGGGTCACCTCCGTCTTCGTGTCGAAGCCGACGTAGCAGTCGCACACCACGTGCATCACAAAGGTGTACTGCCCGGCCTGCGGCGGGGCCATGAACTGCGCCTTGAGCGTCTGCATGGCAAACGTCGGCGTCGTGCCGTCCGCCCCGAACAGCGGCTGGTCAAACTGCGTAAACGTGAACGGCGGCACGACCATCTTGCCCTGCTTCGAGTCCGTCAAAAACACCTGCCAGCGCGGCGAGTGTTCCCGGCCAAAGTACGGCGCGTACGCGAGCGGCTGCAGGACGGCGTGCTGCCCGCCGCCGCCGCTGCTGCTGCTGCTGCCGCCGTCCGACATGATCGGCGTGCCGTCCGGGTTCTTGCCGACGGCGTGCTTGGGCTTGCTGCGGCCCAGCAGGGCGTCGAGGTCGTCTTCGGCCGGGTCCACGTCCACGAGGTCCAGCTCGTCCACGGGCGGCGCTGCCGCCGCCCACCCGGGCGGGATGAACCGGCCCTTGACCACGAGGCTGACGAGCGACGACGGGATGATGTACTTTTCGCCCGTGACCTTGAAAAACGCCTTGGCCACGCGCAGGTACGGCAGCTGCCGGGCGACGGCGACGGCCTGCGCGTACTGCGCCTCGGTCAGACGGCCCGGACCCACGGCGCGTTGCCGCCGCTTGGCGTCGGGCAGGTCCATGAGGCGCTGGATGGGCATGTGGACGGTGGCGTCGTCGCCGCCCTCGATGGCCTGGGCCACGGCCGGGGTGACGTGGGGCAGCTGCAGCAGCGGCGACGCCTTGGGCGGCAGGGCCTGCACGATGAGCTGGCCCGCCTTGAGGGACGCGAGCACGGGCACGGTGTTGCCGTAGGCGAGCGCAATGGCGGTGAAGGAGCGCGTCAGGGCGTTGGCGACGGGCGCCACCTCAAACTTGGCCCGTTCCAGCGCGGCGTCGCCGAGGTCGACGCGGCCCAGGTACGCCCAGAGCAGCGCGAGCACCTTGCGGCGCACGCCGTTGTCGAGGTTGGCGAGCTTCTCGCGGTCGGCGGCCGCCATGCCGGCGACCGTGGTCACGGCCGATTTCGGCGCCGTGGCGCCACTGTTCCTGCTCCCCTCGTCGTCCTTCGCCGCAGGCGTCTCGGGGACGGCGGCTGTGATGCGCGCTTCGATGGTGGCCAAGCCGGACTCGGCCTTGTCGCCCGGCAACACGGCGTCAAACTCCTTGCCGGTGGACAGGGCGGCAACAAGGCCGGCCTCGTCGATCTCCTCGTTGTACTCGTGGAAGAGGCGGTTGGCGCTCTCCATGAGGACGTTTTCCTTGGACCGGCTCTGCGTGCCGTACCACCAGGAGCCCACAAAGTAGGGCAGCAGCACGCCGAAGAGCAGAAAGTAGAGCAGCACAATGTACTTGCCGTTGCCCTCGGAGATGAGCATCTTGGGGAGGGCAATGCCGATGCTGAAGCTCTGCTTGCCGTCCGGGTGGCCGTACTGGATGTAGTTGTTGCGGATCTCCTCGTCGGTGAGCGCCTGGTAGGCCTTGGAGATCTCGACGTAGCGTTGGTTGAGCATCTCGATCGTCTCGTTCTTGGCCGGGTCGGGCTTGGCCTTGTCGGGGTGGTGCTTGCGCGACAGCGCCTTGTAGGTGCTTCGGATGGTGCGTTCGGAGGCAGACTGAGAGAAAAAAAACAGACTGGTTAGTGTGGAAGACAAGATAAGTTGATATCATGAGCAAACCCACCTCGGCAATCCCTAGAATGTCGTAGGGATTCCACACGCGCTGCGCTGCCGGCGCGTCGGTGTAGTGAATCAGGTACATCATGTAGCCCATCGTGGCCCAACCCACGGCGACGGCCAGGGCCAGGCCCAGCCGCCGCTGCTGGCGCCGGTACTTTTTGCGCTCGGCATCGACGAGGTCCGCATGGGGTGGCCGGTAGTCGGTCTGGATCCGCGGGAAGACGGCGGCCGGGTCGCCGGCGCGGCTCACGAGGAAGTACGTCAAGGGAAGGGTGATGATGAAGGCGAGCGTGAAGACGAAAAACGGCCACAGTTGGCCAGTCTCGTCATAGTTGTAGTCGGAACTCATGGCGGTGGCGAGGCGAAGAAGAGAAGAAGAAGAAAAAGAAGAGAGGAGGAGAGAAGAGGAAGAGAGAGGAGGAAGGCCAGAAGACGACTTCTTGCTGGACTGTCGTATGTTCGAATGTCTCCGAGGCAAAGAGTAAAAGAGAGAAAGCAAAGGAATCAGAAAAGAACCAGAGTTGTAGCCCTTTGAAAAGAGGATCACATCAAAAAAGGTCGAAGGAGTGAAATCGAAGTGAAGCCGGTGGGAAGAAAACAGACGCGACGGGAAAGAGATCAAAGAAAAAGAAACTGCCTCTCAGGAACTCCTAGAGTTCAGAAGCATAGCGAACGTGTAGGAAGCCCGGTCGGCGGCGGTGGTGGTGGTGATGACGATGTCGTGGATGGGAAGTGCTTCGTTGCTCGTCGACGAAAAAAAGAAAAAGGGTTATTTGCGGTTTTGGCGGGTTGTTGCAGGCCAGCTTGTCCTTCCCTTTTTGACGAAGCAGTTCCTTAGCACGGACCTTCCCTCATAATTTTTAACTCTTTTTTTTTTAACACTATATTATCCGTTTTGGGCGATCTTGAATCGTGGCCTTCCCGGGTGCAAAGGGTGGAGAACAGTGAGTAATTAGGCACTGTGCAGTTGCGGCGAGATATGTCACCTATTCTTTACAGTGTTATAAAAACGAATATACTGTACGAGACACGTTCTTTCGAGACGCCACCCACAGGGCAGCCTGTCTAGGCAGCCTGTAGGCAGGGCACCAACATCTCCCCAAACAGAGCCAATGTGGCATCAATCGACTTCACGATCACTCTATTTCAGTCTTGTTTATTTTTTAGGATTTTTTTGGTCTATATGGTTTTGTCTACCAGAATAAAAAGAAACGGGCCGCTTGCACTCCCATGTCTTTTCTTTTCCTGTTGAGATTTTCTGAGAACAACAACTTTCTCACAAAGTAGACAAGAGACTCGACCATCTATTCTCTTCAAAAGGGAACCATCTTGCGCCAGGAGAACGGAGAAAGAAGAAGGAGAAAAGAAAAAACAAGGAACAGAAAAACAGAATATTAACGAGAGACCTATGCAATGATTTTCTTTCCTTTTTCAATGATAAAAAAAAAGACACAAAACGAAGAAGAAAAATAAAAGGAGGGGTTTGACAACCGCAAGAGGGAAACAAAAGGGGGGGAAGAAAACAGCATTTAAAAACGATCTGGCGACGAGATATGGTAAACGGCCAAACGAACGACAGCCACCAAAAAAACGTAGATCAAAGGGGAGGAGTCCACCGGGTAAACGTTTGCTCACAACCAGGAGCGAGAGCGGCCGGACACACGCGCCAGGCCCCAGTACAACACGCCCAGGCTGAGCGCCAATACGCCAACCAAAGCGGGCGGGAGGAGCACGACGCCCGCCAACAGCACAACGCCGGCGCGCCGCACGGTAGCGAGCAGCCGCTCACGGCGAGCTGCTGTATACGTCGATGCAGCGGAGGCAGCCCAGGAGAGCCCCTCTTCTTCCTTCGTGTCGTCGTCGTCGTCGTCGTCGTTGTCGTCATCCCCGTACTCTCCCTCGGCCCGTCGTGAACCAAACCATCCGCCCGTTTGCTGGTCGCGTGTTTGTGGTCGCGCCGCCGCCGTTCCCCTGTTCCAAAATCCAAAATTAGGCCGATCTCGGCGGTCGTGACGCCGCCGCTGCCGCTGCCGCCGCCGCCGCTGTCCGGCGGCGGCAAACGTGCTCTTCTGCTTGTCGGCATCACCACGACCGGCGTCGTCTCTGTCACTCACACTGTCGTCTTCGTCGTCGTCGTCGTCGTCACGATCGTCCACCCCCTCCTGTTCCCCCGTGGATTGTCACTGGAACTGGAACCCGCCGGGGAAGCCTCGTTGGCGCGGGCCCCCTTGATTGAAGTGGAACCCGCCGCCACCGCCGCCGCCGGGGAATCCACCAAACCCACCACCACCACCACCGGCACCGCCAAAGCCGCCGCCTTGGCCGCCCATCATGCTGAAGATGATCTCGGGGTCGATGCCGCCGTGCATGCCGCCGCCGCCACCAAACATGTCGGACGGGTCCATCAGGTCTTCGCCGCTGTCGTAGCGCGCGCGTTTTCTGCCGACGTCAGCACTGTTCTCATCGAGAAACAAAAAAAAAAAAAAAAAAAAAAAAAAAAAAAAAAAAAAAAAAAAAAAAAAAAAAAAAAAAAAAAAAAAAAAAAAAAAAAAAAAAAAAAAAAAAAAAAAAAAAAAAAAAAAAAAAAAAAAAAAAAAAAAAAAAAAAAAAAAAAAAAAAAAAAAAAAAAAAAAAAAAAAAAAAAAAAAAAAAAAAAAAAAAAAAAAAAAAAAAAACATACTGTGGGTCGCTCAAGGTCTCGTAGGCCTCGCCAATGTCCTTGAAGCGCGCCTCGGCGTTCTCGTCGCCGGGGTTCTTGTCCGGGTGGTGCTGCACGGCCAGCTTGCGGTAGGCCTTTTTGATCTCCTTCTCGTCGGCGGTCTTGTCGACGCCGAGGATCTTGTAGAGGTCCTTGCGCTGGCTCTTCTTGAGCTCGAGCTCGGCGCGCTTGAGCTCCTTGGCCACGGTGCGGTCCTCGGGCTCGCGCTCGGCCAGCGCCTTCCACTCGCGCACGGCCTCCTCCCAGCGCTCGGCGAGCCCGAGCGCGTTGGCCTTGGTGCGGCGCGCCTTGGTGTACTGCGGGTCGAGGGCGACGGCGGCGTCGCAGTCGGCGACGGCGGCGTCGTACTGCTGGAGCTTCTGGCGGCAGAGGGCGCGGTTCTGCAGCAGCTTGGCGTTGATGCCGCGGTTGGCCGGGTCGACGGCGAGCGCGTCGGTGTACTTGTCGATGGCGGCCTGCCAGCGGCCGGCCTTGTACTCGCGGTTGCCCTCCTCCTTCATGCGGTCGAGCTTCTGGACGACACGCAGCCACTTGACGGCGTCGCGCTGGTCCGGGTCCATCTCGATGGCGCGGCGGAAGTGCCGCTCGGCCTGGGCGTTGTCGCCCTGGGCGTAGAGCGCGCGGCCGCGCAGCACGATGGCCTCGGGGTCCTTGTTGTTGGCGCGCAGCAGCGAGATGGCCAGGTTGGCAGCCTCGCCCAGGTTGTTCTCGCCGCCCATCTTCAGGTAGGCCTCGCCGCGCATGAGCTGCCACGACCGCGGCTGCAGCGCGCCCGGCCCCAGCAGGCGGCTCGCCATGTCGAGCGCGTGCAGCACCATGGACCCGGTCGTGCCGGTCTGCAGGGCGTCCCGCGCCGCGTGGACGTGCTGCAGCATGGCCTTGGCCGGCGCCATGTCCTTGGCCGAGGGCGGCGGCTGGATGCGGCCAAAGGTCAGGATGGCGTCCTCCGCCTGGCCGAGGCTGGTGTAGATGCGGGCCAGCCGCAGGAGAATCTTGCTGTTCTGGGGGTCGAGATCCGCGGCGCGCAGGCAGTCCTCCAGCGCGGACGAGTAGTTGCCCGCCGACATGTAGGCAGCGGCCCGGTTGCTCAGATAGGTAGCCGATTGCGGTTGCAAAACCACAGCTAAGCAGAGTCAGCCACAAGCACAGAATGGACACAGAATAAAGAGCATGTAAAAAGAAAGGAAAATAAAAAATAAAAGCCTACCCTTTGTGTACTCCTCGATGGCCCGCGGGTAGTTCTTCTCCTTGAAGTATTTGTTGCCGGCGTTTTTGAACGTCTCCGCCTCCTCGGCTGCCGAAGGCGCCGGGCTGGTCGGAGCCGACTTGTGCGGCGGCGGCACAGGTACGCCATCGCCGTTGCTGTTTACCGGGACGGTGCCGTTGGTGGCCGTTGCTGGTGCGGATGCCGGCGGCGGTGAAGAAGGACCAGCCGTTTGTGCCGCTTGCGAAGACGAAGGCGAAGACGACGACGACGTAGACGATGCCGACCCTGCCTGCTGTGGTGGGGACCGCGAACGCGGCTTCGGCTTGGAGGCTGCCGCGCTGCCGGAGTACTTGGGCGAAGCGGCAGCAGGCGCCGGCGAAGGCGACGGACTACTACCGGCAGCGGTGGCGGCGGTCCCGACGCCGGGGGTGTCCCGGTCGGTGTCCATGGACGTGCGGTTGGACATGGCGGCGGAGAGCAGAGAGAGGCGTTTGCGTTCCTCGGGCGGCAGGTTGAGGGGGTGGGTGGTGGTGTCGATCTTGCGTCGCCGCGACGAAGACGAAGAAGCGGACGGGAAGACGGGCGAGGACGGGGTGGGGAGCGGTCCTGCTACGTCGTTTGCGAGGGCCGCCGAAGACGATGGGGGATGCCGCGACGCGTGATGCGAACGGGACGAGGACGACGAGTGATGAGGAGCAGCGGCAGCAGATGATGAAGAGGACGAATGGCCCTTGCTGCTCTTCTTCGGTCGGGGGGAGGAAGACGAAGAAGAAGAAGTACCTGGTTGTGGCCGCGAAGACGAACGAGGCGAGGCGGGCACCGTAGCGGCAGCGGCGGCAGCGGCGGCGACGGCGGCTTTGGCAGGCGACGGGGCGGCGCTGCTATAGTGCTTGGTGGGCGATTTGCTCACCGGCGACACCGGTTCGGAGCGGGCGGGCGACGGCAGATAGTCGTCCTGAAGGCTCGTCGCGGGCGTGTCGTCGTAATAGTAGTCGTCGTCGTCGTCGTTGTTGTCGTAGGAGGAGGGGCGTGCTGCACCAGCAGAAGCGTTGGCGGCGTGTTTTTTGGTGGAAGCTTTTTTGCTGAAAAACTTCATGGGGGGCGGTCCCTGTTTTTTTTTTTTTGCCTGCTGCCTTTTTGGTTTTCCCCCTTCTGCTCAATTTGGCAGCCAATTTTTTTTCCGCCCTAGGGCCGCTCGCTCTCTCCCTTTTCCGTCGTTTTCTTACTTTTCGGAAAGACAAGAGGAGGGGATGAATAATCGGGGCGCGCTTTTTTTCTCTTTTGTCAGTGCTATGCAGTAAAGCGGGTTTTTGATTTGTCGTCGCTTTATCCGATTTCGGTTTTTCGTCTCCTTGGGATATCTTGACTTTTGTGCAGCTCCTTGATCGGTCAGCCTCTTTTTTTTGGTCTTCGATCTTTCACAGCCTGCGAATGCGCAAATATTCCTTCGTGTGTCGTTTGAACCCTTTCCTGTGAAATCTTGTCGACCAGCAGAGTCGAGTCGGGCCTAGGCGGAGGACGAGGAAGAGACGAAGGACCGAGAGTAGAACGGATTGAGGAGAGGTAGGACGAAGAAATAAAAAGCCGAAGGCAGAGGAACGTAGCAGTTGTGTCCCTCTCACAAAGTAGAGCAGAAGAAGAAGAAGAAGAAGAAGAAGAAGAAGAAGAAGAAGAGACGTTCAAACAAGAACCGTGTTTGTCAAAGGAACTTTCATGGCGCAGCCTTCTTGTCTTTTCCTTTTTTTTCTTTGTTTCTGCAATTCTCTCCTGGTTGTCTGGTTTGCTGGAAGGGCTTGTCAATCATAATAAAGGAGCAGGAGAGAGAGAGAGAGAGGGAAACGCAGGCCACGACGACGGCCTTGCTGTGGAAATTTCTTTGCCCATCTCCACCCACCAAAAGGAGACAGAAACGAAGTGCACAGCCGGTCCCATTGGACCGGTAACGACTACTTGTGGGGGCAGCGAGGTTGCCAAAGGCAATCGAGGTCACTGGTACGAAGTTACAGAGGACGGAGTACGAGAATACGGAGTACTACAGGTGACATGGGAGCCACGACGTTTTGCTCTGCCAGGGGGGGTGGCAGAGGGCTCGTATCAACCCCCCAGGCGTCCAAATTGTGACGAAAAAAACAAGGGAAAACAAACAATGAACAAAGCCTACGAGTATTGCCCTGTGAATACTACTGTGTCTGCGCGTACAGATACAGACGAACGACAGGCTACAGGCTACAGGCGCCAGGCGACACGACAAAAACCCACACACACCACCCCGTCGGATCAACAACGGGTTTCCCAGTTCTCTGGCCAATGGTCCGTTCTTGCGAAGATGCCATGCAAGGCCGCCGTGGGACGTCGGCCGCCACCGTTGCGTCGTATTGTGTGTGTGTGTGTGCCTTTGCCTTGTCGCGAAACGAAAAACAACAACAGCGCGTCGCCAACACAGGAGCAGGCAGACGATCGTGACAACGACGAAGACGACGCTGTAGATTTGGGAGTAGCGTATGAAGTAAACATAGAGAATACGGAAAGCAGCAATCTGCTCAAGAATAGCCACCTCTGCTGTTCGCGGCTTCGGCCTCGCGTGGTCCCCTATTTTCTTATTGCAGCTTTTATACCGCGGCAGCTTCCCCTAGAGACCGCTGTGTTCGTTGGCAGAGCCTTGCTGCAGATATCTTTCTGTTATATATATCATAAGAGTATATATAATACTATGTTGTACGTCCTCCGGCAAACCCGAAAGCGTTCCAGCAAATGTTGAGGGCCGCTATATAATAGCACACCTGAGCTATCCTTAGTGCCGGCAGCGGCTCGGGTATGGTGGTGGCAGGGTGTTCCCGCGGGTCTGTGGTGGCCGTTGGCGGGCGAGGCGGGACGCTGTGGTTTCAGCGGCCGGGGCGGCGGCATATCGCTCTATCCGAGTTGCTCTGGTTGCCAAAACCCTGCTGACTTGGGGTGGGTGCCCGATTCTCGAAGGTTCGGTGGGGCCGCGACTGCGGAGAAACAATACGACAAGACAAGCTCGTACTAAGTAGGAGAACCTCTCGGCAGCAAAAGCCTTGTGGGTTAGGCAGAAATGGCACGTTGTGACAATCGCAAAAATCTGACGATAAAAAAAAAATAGAAAAAGAAGTAAAATGCAAATTCGTTCTAAGAAATCAAGATAGTGGAGAGAATCGGAATCTCGGCCAGCAATATCGATCAGGCACAACAAATGCGTCGGCTCGGCTGAACGATCCGTTTGCAAACCGCGAGGTATTACGATCTTTTTAAAGATACTCCGGGCTGTCTCATCAGCTCACGGGACAACTGGTGGTGACGAGCAAGGCTGTTCTATTGTTGTTTTGAGCCGTCGGCAGTAAATTTATGCCGTGTTGCAATCGGCAGTTGGCTAGCAGGGAGGAGATAAATAAAAGGATTTTGCAATAACAAATAAAGAGCATCAACAAACCAGTGCGTTTGTTTACAGACACACAGGACGGTAAACAATGCAGAAGAACGTCGTCGTTGTTCTTGTTGTTCTTGTTGTTCTTCCCATACCATAAGAAACGCCAAACCATCCCGTAGCATACGCTGTATTGCCAGTTGCGTCAACAGTAAATCTGAACAAGCGGCCCCCTTCCTACACCTCCCTGTTCGCCTCGCCTTCGCCGCCGTGGTCCTGTGCACTCCCGGCCATGGACTGCACAAACTCCTGGTACCGGAACACCTCGCCGCGCTTGCCGAACCCGTTGGCAGCAGCGGCCGCGGCTCCCCCTCCCCCCCCAAACCTGCTCTTGTTGCTGTTGGTAAACGCCCGCCGGCCCGTAAACCCCTGCAGCACCCGCTGCACGTCGGCCTCGGTCAGCGGCGGCTCGCCCGGCTCGGGCGCCGTGTGCAGCAGCGCGTCGCGCAGCTCGGCCACGTCGATCTGGCCGCTGTCGTCCTCGTCAAAGGCCGCCAGCGCCGCCAGCAGCTCCGTGCTCGGGGACAGCGCCGCGAGCGCCGATGCCAGCGTGTTGAGAAACGCACCCATGGCGATCGTCTGCGGCGCCGCCGGCGGGAAAAAGGGCGCCACGTCGGCGGGCGCCGCGGGCAGGCCCAGCTGGTGCAGCATGTCGGCGACGTCGTCCCGGTTCACCGTGCCGTCGCTGTCGCGGTCGAGGATCTGGAAGCCCTCGCGCAGCGTGCGCACCTGTGCGGGCTGCAGCTGCGCGAGCGCCGCGCCGGGGGCCATGGCCGTGGCCGTCTTTGTCGCGGCGGTGCGCGTTGTTGGCGTGCCTGCGAGGGGTGTGGGTGTCGTTGCGAAGACGTCGTCGGTACCATGAGCACTGCCTAGGGCTGGACCACCGACCGTGGCATCGCTTGACGGCTTCTTAGGCGTCCAGCTGCTGCTACCCCCACCATTGGTAGGGACCGGTGTCGGGCTGCCGGCGAACCGGGCTGACGGCGTCACGGCCGCCGTCGGCGTGGTGCCGGAACCCGCGGCGCCGGTGCTTCGAAACGGAGATGCCAGCGGCGTGGTTTGACGCAGCGGCGAGGGCGAGACGGGCGATTCGGGACGGCGGAACGGTGAGCTGCGGGGGGAACCGTAGCCCAACGGTGAGGGCTTGTAGCCGGCTGGCATCGCCTGGACAGTGTCAGGGTTCTGTCTGTCGGTCGACATTTTTGCATTGGGAACAATCATGCGGTTCACTTACCATCCTCAGGCGGAGAGAAATGCAAGATCTGCGAAGTTGGAAAAAAACACAAGGAAAATCGACTGGAGAATTCAGAAAGACGCTTCGTGTGATCCTGAATGTCGTAAGAACGCGTAGATGCTGCTCGCCGTGCGATGCCGTGGAACAGTACAGTAAAACGGAGTATGCTTTCCTCCCAGTTCTCCGCAAAACGGTATTACAGCAGTTTCTCCTGCCATATTTCCAGGGCCGCATCACCTACAAAAAGCGTTGGCGACGTCTTATTGGAGGGGCGAGGGCGCCAAATGTAAACAAATGGCCCGGCAACAGCATCCAGCCTTTTGGTCGGCCCCGCTCTTTCCCGCCTTCGGACCAGGCCATTGGCTGCTACCCCTGTCTTGATGCTAATTGGCGTCTCCTGGCGAGGCTGAGAGGACAGCCCCCCTGTGGCGTATTAGTGCAGTAACAAACACCCGCAGCAACTGTGGCTTGCCTTGGACAGGATTTCCAGCGTTGCAACGGCGCGAAAAAATGCCTCTTGTTCGATATGGAGTTTCGGATTCGCCAGGCCCACCCGCCACGACGAAAAGGAAGCCATGGAACCCCCCTATTCTGGAGCTAGGACAGCGAAGAGGGGCTCCCATGAAGAGGGGGAAAGCCAAAAGGAGGAAAGACAGCAGCTAATTTCAGTTGAAGGCCCTTGAGAGAGAAAAAAAAGGGGGAGATCAGCGAAGAGGTTCAACATTATCACAACGAACAGACATTGAATCGATTTTGTCTTTTTTTATTGATTAAATTAGCCCTGAAGCAACAAACGAGATTTGATAAACGCAAGACGAGAGGGTTTGCGGTTGGCGAACTGGTCGAGTTGCCCTCCAACTGACTCTGATAACTTGGGCAAACAAGTTTACGGAGTATTAACGGGTTGCATATACGAGTCCCATCCACCCTGGAGACGATCATGTCTCGCATGCTGTCTACCTGTTTGCGGCTGCACTGAGGGGACTGTCTCGTCTGTCTGTGCGGCGTCTGCTTTTCTTTTTTTTTTTTTTTTTGAACTTCCTCCCGCATTCATTTGTTTTTTTTTTAAAAAAAATTTTTTTTTTTTTTTTTTTTTGCGTGAACTTCCACGTGAACTCGTTTGTTTTTTCAAAAAGAATACTTTTTTTTTTTGCTTTTTTTTAGCAACCGCTGTTTGCCATTATATGTAGCCGCTGTCTGGTTTCAATTTAGGGATCTCAATCCCGCGTGTCAGGTACCGCTGGACCAAGAAAAAACCCGCTGGGTCTCTCTTACCCACCTGTTGCGAGCCGTCTTCGCCACACGGGATCTTGATATTGGGCCACACGGCAGCGAATCAGCGTGGCGATGGCGTCTGCGCACACCCCAGCGTTTCTGCCCATGCGCAGCAAGGTCGGCCAGCCGCCGCACGGCGTCACCACGAAGACCAACAACACCAGCGCCAGCAACAGCAACAGCAGCAGCAGCATCGGCAGCAGCAGCGGCAACAACACGTACGGACACACGTACGGACACACACACGGACCTCTCCAACAACCCGGTCCCGGCCACAGCCACCGCCACCGCCACGGCACGACCAGCAGCGTCAGCGGAAGCGGTAGCTCGATCGCAACAAACGGCGGCAGCGGCAGCGGCAGCCCCTTGTCCACGGTGCAGACCGCGCGCCGCACCTCGTTCTCGTCCTTTCCGTCGTCGTCCGCCACCGCGAAGGCCGGCCCCCCCGTCCCAACGCTCAACAGCCCTCCGCGGCGCCCGGCGCGCTCTCCGCAACCACCGCATCCCTCCACACAACCGCCTCCCATACCCGGCGCGGCGCCCCTCGGCGCGCAGCAACCCGCGGCCGCGATGGCGGAGGCCGACCGCACGTCGAACCAGAGCAACAAGTCCACGAAGGCACCCTCCTCCTCGGGAACCACGACGGACGCCGTCTCCGCGTCGCCACCACGTCACTCCCCCGCGTCCAGTTCCGAAGCCGCCGCCGGCGGTGGCGGTCGTGGTGGCAGGGCCATACAGCAGCAGCACCACGCACACAACAACCATGGCGGCACCGAGCCCCGGCGACGGCGCAAACTACGCCCCCAATACCCCCGCGGATCGACGGAGAACCACGTCGAGTACATTCTCGTGGCGTCCTTTGACGTCGACCGGGGCCCCGTGATGGAGCACCAGTACCCCGTGGCCATCACGGGCGACGAGCACATGCTCGCCGAGCTCATGTTGCCGGACCAAACGCATTTGCGGAACCAGGACTGGACCATGTTCTTTCTGCACAAGGACGTCACGCAGGAAGAGGAAGAGCAAGAACTCCTGGCCAAGGAAGCGCGACGAAAACGGCGCCGACGAAGGCGTGCCCGCTTGGCCCGCAGGTTCGCAGACGAACACCACGCAGACGAGCACAGGGACAGCAACGGTTACGCCAACGGTGCTAGTCGACTCGACGACGACGACGACAAGAACAATAACAATGAAGACGAACATGCCCATGACAATGTGGACGACGATTTTGACGACGACGACGATGACGACGACTACATGTTTGATGACGATGTATCCACCGACAGCGAACCTGAGGGAGGCGAAGGCGCGCCGCTTATTTATGTGCTCAACCTGGTCAACACGAAACAAGACAAAACCCAGAAACGCGGAGCAGTCGTCAAGTCCATGGCCATCTGCACACGCCATCCATTTTTGCACATCTACAAGGTACGTGTTTTCCCAACGTTTGTTTCTTCGGTGGTATATATATATATAAGGAAATTGACACCCGTCACAGCCCTTGCTGCTTCTGGCACTGGAAGAATACTTCAAGTCGCCCGTGCCGGAGACGCTGTCCATGCTGTACGACGCCGTCAACGCCATGGACCTGTCTCTCATGCCCAAGCTCAGTCTGGTGGAGCGGCACCTGCTGCAGGCCAGCGACAACAAGGACATCTTTGTGGAAAAGTTTGAGCAGATGGTCCAGATGCGCCTGGCCGAGGAGGAGGAGGACGACGACGACGTCGGCGTGACGGGCCAGCCCTTTGACGCCAGCCGCAGCCCGCCGCCCCGGCCCGCCGCCGCCGGCATCCTGCGCGCCGGCACCAAGGCCCACTTCGAGGGCCAGGCCGCCGCCTACGCGGTGCCCCGCGACACGCACGAGTTCGAGAGCAAGGTGTTTTACAAGGGCATCCCCATCCCCATCAAGGTGCCCGTGGCCGCCATGCCCGAGACGGTCGGCGACTTTTCCTTGATCAAGCTGATCCAGAACTTTGCGGAACCGCACGCCAAGGCGCCCCAGCCGTTCCCGCTGCACGCCCACCTGACGACCAACGGGCCCACCACGCACCCCATCATCGTGCTCGTCAACGCCCTCCTGACCCAGAAGCGCGTCATCTTCCTGGGCCACAACATGCCGTCGGGCGAGGGCGCCGAGGCCGTGCTGGCCGCCTGCGCCCTCGCGTCCGGCGGCGTGCTGCGCGGCTTCACGCGGCACGCCTTCCCCTACACGGACCTCACCAAGATCGACGACCTGCTGCTGGTGCCCGGGTTCATCGCCGGCGTGACCAACCCGACCTTTGAGCTGCACCCGGAGTGGTGGGATCTGCTGTGCGACCTGCCGTCCGGCCGCATGAAGATCAGCAGCCGCATCGAGGAGGCGCCCGTGACCGAGGGCCAGCTGCTGTTCAAGCAGCAGCAGCACCCGGCCGCCGCCGTCGCCGCGCTCGTGGGCACGCCGCTGACGGCTTCGCCCAGCGCGGCCAACAGCGACCTGACGGGCGACCAGGCCTTCATGGCCGACATCCTCAAGAGCGTGGCCGCGCGCCTCGGCGAGCGCGTCGTCCGCGCCAAGTGGCGCGACTGGGTCGTCAAGTTCACGCGGATCGCCGCCGCCTTCGAAGAGAGCGTGTACGGCACGAGCGTGCTCAACATGGACGGCGGCGGCAGCGGCGCGGACCCCCAAACAACGGCGTTGTCCCCAACGGCGGGCGGGTCCTCCGCGCCGCCGTCGGCCGCCAGCGGACACGGCTACGTCTGGCCGGACGACGTAGCCAAGCAGCGCGAGCTGGCCGGCAACGTGACGCGCATCGAAGGCTGGCGCAACACGCGGAGCTACCAGAGTTTCATCAAGGTGTGTGTTGTTTGTTCGTCTGTGTTTTTGTCTTTCCCCACTGACACTTCCAGGACGTCGCCCTGCTGCACTCCGTCCGCCCGCTCAAGGACCTCGACCTGCACCACATGCACGACCGCCTGCGCACGCAGAAGCTGACCCCCGCGCAGAGCCGCGACATCTACCTGACGCTCGCCCGCGCCGTGCACGGCTACGACGAGATCTGCCTGCTGCTGACGGTGGCGCCCGAGGCGCACGGCGGCCTGTTCTACGTCGCGCTGGGCCTGTTCCACAAGGACCGCGACGTGCGCACGGCGACGGCCGAGCTGCTCGCGCGCGTGGGCGCGCACGAGGCCGGGCAGCACTGGTGGCGCGGGCTGAGCCGGTTCGAGAAGCTGGCGTTTGCGCGGATCCGGCGCGAGGCCGAAGCGGAGCAGCGCAGCAAGCTGGACCCGGCGGGGGTGGCGCGGCCATGATGAGCGGCAGCAGTGGCGGTCGCGGCGGCGGTCGAACCATTCCGCCCATCACGGGCGGCGCTGTTTTCGGCGAGAAGCGGGCCAGCTAGGCGCGGCCCGCCGCGTCGACCGAAGCTCGCCGTCGTCTCGTCTTCCTTGCCTTATGCTTTGATCCTCACCCCCCTTCCCTTTCGTTTACGTTTATGTTTGCTTCCTTGCCCGTCGGGCACCTCATTTTCGCTGCTCTTCGGTCTTCAGGAATTGGGCGTCTTGCCACGATTTGTGGGTTTGTGTTGTAGTCTCGCTTGTTTGGTTTTTTATCCATGTTTCACGCGCATATGAGAAATGGGATGCTTTTTGTTGCTGCTTGCGTCTTGCTATCTTTTGGTGCGTTTTGAGAAGCAACTCCTACTGTTTTGACCAAACATTGCGTCTTTTTTCTCTTTTTTCAACCTCTACTCTCACTATAATGCCGGCCACCTTAAGCAAACAGGTACTTGGCCGCATGCTCGACGTGGTCCTGGCTGAACGACGCCATGAAATAGTACGAATGGTCGTAGTCCTGAAGGAAGGTGGTCAGTATTGTATTACAAAAGCAAACAGAGGCCATGGAAACACACCTTCTGGTACCGCAGCGTCAGACCCGACAAGCCCGCGGCCTTGACGGCTTTTTCAAAGTTTTCCGGCAGCAGCTGCTTCTGCTTGTAGAAATTGTCGCCGGTGCCCTGGGGGAAGGGAAAGAGATTGTTAGTTGCAACGACATGACCCCAAAATTCGTTTTTTAGAAAACAAACGCAAGTTCATCGTACCACATCGATCAGCATCTTGAGGTCTCCGTTCGTCCATGTTTGCACGAGCTCCGTGGCGTCATGCTCCTTCCAGGCCGCCGGGATCGCCGCGGCGTCCACGTCGGCGGGCTCCTGGCCGCTTGCCGGCGCCCAGTCCGCCGGCCCCAGGTAGCCCCGGAACGCCTTCTGGCCCCAGGGGCAGCGCGTCGGGTTCGCAATCGGCGCAAACGCCGACACCGACCGGTACCGGCCCGGGTGGCGGAGGTACAGCGTCAGGGCGCCGTGCCCACCCATGGAGTGACCCGTGATGGCCTCGCGGGCGGCGTCGAGCTGGTCGGGGAAGGCGGCGAAGAGCAGCCGCGGCAGCTCGTCGGTCAGGTAGGTCTCCATGCGGTAGTTGTGATGGTAGGGGGTGGCGGCGGCGGCGTCGAGGTAGAAGGAGGCGGCCTCGCCAAAGTCCCAGCTGTCGTGCTCCTGGGGCAGCTGGAGGCCGCGCGGGGAGGTGTCCGGGTAGACGACGGCGACGCCGAGGCGGGCGGCGGCGGCCTGGAAGAAGCCCTTTTCGGCGCAGTTGTCGGGGGTGCAGGTGAGGCCGGAGAGGTAGTAGAGGACGGGGACCTTGCGGGACGCGGCCTGGGGCGGGAAGTAGACGTGGACCTGCATGTCGGTGCCGGTGACGGCGGAGACGTGGGCGAGCTTGAGGAGGCGGCCGCCGAAGGAGGCGATGGTGGCCTTTGTGGTGAAAGCCATGGTGACGGTGGTTTATGAGCAACGACGACAGATGGATTGGTGATGCGCTGGTCGGTTGACGATGTGGGAGGACGACGGACAGTGATTGAGCGAAGGGGAGGAAAAGAAAGGGGGGAATGCAAAGTGGTGAAGCCGTGGGGAAAGCTCGGGCGGCGGCAAGCTTGGGGATCGGCGGGCTTTATAAGACCCGGTTGGCCCTGTTATAGGAGTCCACAATAGGCAATTTGCAAGCAGACGGGGAGAGCTGCCGTTTTGAGTTTATCCTGTTTTCCTCTCGAAACGCCGATTCCCGACACAACGCCGGGGCGCAACCCCGCCCATGACGGCATACTCTAGTATGGTGATGGTGCCCGCGGCAAGCTGTTTGATGCAGCATTTTGCTGCATGTACCGATTGGACACCACGTTGAGCAGCCTTTTCCCGGTACGTTATCAAGGAAGGCTTGAATGGAAGGGTATATAGTGCATTGGTATCGTAAATAAAATAAAATAAAAAATAAAAAGAACCACATCAGACCTCATTGCATTTGCTCCCTTGACTTCGAAATGCAGCCTTCAATTCCATTCTCATCGCCCTTCTTGCGTTTCGTGTATTTTCCTCTATTTCTCTCCTCTCTCACATCGTCGTCACGGGGTGGCACTCAAACGACTGGATCCAGTTTGCCCAGCCGACGTCGCTCAGGTTGAACTTGTGCGGGTAGTAGAAGCTCACGGCGCCGAGCGTGCAGCCCTCGGGCGACGTGCAGAGGCCGCCGCACGGCATCAGGTACGGGTAGC
Organism: Niveomyces insectorum RCEF 264; assembly: GCA_001636815.1. Taxonomy (NCBI): domain Eukaryota; kingdom Fungi; phylum Ascomycota; class Sordariomycetes; order Hypocreales; family Cordycipitaceae; genus Niveomyces; species Niveomyces insectorum. The sequence goes on from AZHD01000012.1 coordinate 932,250, forward strand.
AGGCAAAGGGCTCGCCGTCGGGCGCAAACGTGTTGGTGTTGTTGGCAAAGGGCGCGACCAGGTCGATGCAGGTCTCGAGGGGGTACGTGGCGTAGTTGCAGGTGCCCGTGGCGTTGGCACCGGTGCAGAGGAGGATCTGTCGGAACGTGTGCACGAGGTCGTCGTCAGTTTTGTATAACACAGTTAGTTTGCGACAAAGAGCGAAGAACAACTAAACATACGCCGCCGGTCTCCCGCTTGGCGACGGGCGAGGCGACGGCCAGGGCGGCAGCCGTGAGGAGGGTCAGGGATTTCATGGTTGGTGTTGATGGTGAGTATATCTGGGATGGATGGGTGTCTTGGCTGCTTCGTCGACGTGTGTTGGTCGTGCAGAGTCTACCAGAGTCTTTATGTCGTCGAGTTTGGTGGCAATACCAATCGTTAATATCGTTAATATAAAGTCATGAAAGTCCCGGCAACCTTGAAGAGCAGACGTTGCATGACTCGCACAGAGAGAGAGACACACACACATATATATACACGCCATACACATGCTTGTGTCACGTTTCCCCTTTGCATTTCCTCTTCAGTATCCCAGACTATGGCGTACGCCGAGCCTTGCAAACTGCGGGTATCCGTTTTGTTGTCCGCGTGCCGCCTGGGGGCATCGCCATCCGCTCCGCCCGTATACGAGACGATCCGCACCAGCCCGTTGGTTAACGGCTTGCGTCTTACGGCTTGACACTGGTTGGTCTTGTATCTGAGGCGAAAAAAATACGTCTTTTCTTGTATGCTTGCCTTGTTTTCCGGGGTAGCTCTGCCGATCCTGTCAAGACAAAGGCGGGCGGATTTTGTGCTCGTATTCCCACCCGAGATGGGGAGAAGCAAAAGAAATAAAATAAAATAAAAATAAAAAAAGGAAGAGGCAAAAACCTGGGCTCGTGGGCAATGATTAGATGGCCGTTCCAAGAAGACGCATAACCCTAACCCAGAGAAGAGAAGTAGACGGCGGCGTGGGTGGTTTCTTTACTCTCTTCCAGCAGGCCCGTCGAAACGTCATATCCGACCCGTCGTGCTTCTACGGCGTATGCAGGACCAACAAAACAGAGTGGCCGATCCCTTTACCGCAACTGACGGGTCATCTCGTGATGCTATGTATTTTTATTTTTGTATTTTCACGCGAAAGGATTGGCACCGTCCCAAAGGGCGACGGTGGAAGCCTCGAGATGCTCGTATTGCGGATGGCAGATGCAGACAAAAATAAATCCAATTATCAAAGAAAACCGTTTTTGGCACGGACAATGATGTCATGCAAGGCGCAAAACGAGCAAAACGAGCAAAAGCAAACCTTTTTATGTAGTTGTCGGTTTTAGTTCTGCCATCGTTGTTCAATGTGATTGGATGGTGATCGGCAGTCTTGGGGTCCTTCTATTGTCTTTTTGTTTCGTATTTCTTTGTTTTGTTTTTCTACTTCGACAGGGCTCTCACCCGAACAGTCAAACCATCTGAACAATAAAAGGCCTGTGGCCGTCACTGTCGTCGTTGACTCTACGTTGTGCTGCCTCGTCGATCATCTCGTACTCCCCGGAATCGTTTTTCTTACCATCCTCTTGGATCTTGGCTTGTGTACACCGCCGGCCCATTCACGAACTAGGGAACAAATTATTCGCTGGTGAGCATGGCCAAACGGGGACACGCCGGCGCTGCGCCTTCTCTTTGCCGATCCTCGCCTGAAGAAACGGGTCGTGAGCATGGCTGCCGTTCGAAATACGAGTAGTCGGCAGGACAAAAAATTAAAATAGAACAGAGGTAATGAGGAAGTTGTCTACCGAGACTATTTGAGAACTCCTGAATTCGGACACTTAGTGTTTGCCGAACCAGAATCGAAAGCAACGGTCTTTGACACAAGGCGTCACTCTTCAGGCAAGAAAGAAAAAAGAACAATCTCCAAAAGACTCCTTGTCTATATTTTCCGTCGAAAAGACGGGGTAGTTAGACCCTAGTTTTCGCGTGAGAATCAGGAGAGACAAAAGGTTTGAAGGGTCCCATATTGCAGAACTCAAGTCATCGGACCAAAAGACGCAACAAAAGGTGCGTTCTTGCCGACGGCATACCAAACGAACTGCGTTCACCAAGAAACCGTAACTGCATGACTGCCTTCAAGAAAACGACGGCGGTGGGGCCCTACCAAACTGTTTCCCTCCCCCTCGACCGCAGACACTCGCCACGTTTCGTGCGTAGACGGGTTTTCTTTACCCTACCAGAAATACGCGTCCTGGGAAGGTCCCGGTTGCTGCTCCGGACGAACGTCGTCGTCGTCGTCGTCGTCGTCGTCGTCGTCCACGAGCAGCGACACGTCCCGCTCGCCCACGCTGGCGGTCGTCGGCTGCACAAAAAGCCCTCGTTTCCAGGTTTCGTCTGCTTCTTTTCCTTCATTTTCTGCTGGCACCGCCGGTGCGGCGTGGTGCGGCCGCGCCAACCCTGCGGTGCCGGCCACACCTACATGTGCTGCGTCCTCCTTGTAGCAGTCGTGCTGGTAGACCCGTTTGTTGAGCCAGCACTGCCCGACGTTGGACCAGTGGGCCCCGCGGACGCTCTTCCCGGACGCCTGGAACCCAAAGGCGCTGGTGAGCACCCGCTCGTACCACTGTTCCGCCAAGCCTTTCTCGCTGCCATACAGGATCTCGGCAAAGACGCTGCGGTACCGGCGCGGGGTCTCGATGCTGGCTGCGTTGCCGCCGTCTTCGTTGCCGCCGTCGTCGTTTTCGTCGTCGTTCTTGTCGTCAGCGCTGTTCGTAAAAGGCACATCGTGTTCCTTCTTCGGAACGTACGCACGCGACGACAGCCGCAGAAGCCGGTCAAGCAGCGCACTGCCGATGCCCTGCTGGCGGTGCCGGACGTGCACAAAAACGTTGACCTTGACGCCATAGCGGCCCGTCCCGCTCAGGCCACCCGCCAGCCCAGGTTGGTAGACGGAAAAAAAGCCAAAACCGAGGACTTTGTCCGGCACACCCGGAATTTTCTTGCGGCCGGCCAATGCAACAAGAAACGGCAGCTGGGCGGTGCGGCACGTCGCGAGGATGGCATGAAACTCAGCAAGGGGCAGCGGTTCCGTGTCCGTAGCCTGTGCTCCCTTCAACACTTCAAAATTGTAAATCTCCTGGACACCAGGCATGTCGTTGGTGTTGGCAAAACGAATGCGGCAAGAAAAGCCCGGAAAGGACATGGGCCCAAGCGGGAATGCAGTGGGAGCTGCTGCTGCTGCCGCCGAGGCCGAGGCTGAGGATGCCTTTGGGCCCGGGTTCCCAGCCCTCGCTGAAGATTCCAAGGTTGTTGGAGACGGACCCGGAGCCGGCGGGGGTCTTGCAAGCAAAGCTGCCGACGAGGAGAAAAAAAGCTGCGAGCGTAACGGCACGGTTGCGGGCACGGCCAGCAACGGGGAGGGAGCTGGAATGGGACTCATAGCCTTCATCTCCGCGTTCGTTTCGCTCACTCTGCCCGCTCCTTGTTCGTGCTGCGTCGCACGCTCCTCATCTTCTGGCCTCGGTCCACTGTCCACACTGGCAGCCACACTGGCGTTGTCTGTCTTCTCGTCTGACAGAGAGCCGCCAAGCTGGTCATCTTCCACTTCGCTCTCGGGAAGATTATGAAGAATGCAGTACTTTCTGCATGCCGCATTGGCCGTCTGTGTCCAGCGCCGCAGTTCCGTGCCGTCGTCTTCCATGGCGACGTCGTTCTGGAACGTTTCTGGAAAGTCAACGGGCCCCAACAACCGGACGGACACAGGGTCGACGTCGCCGTTCCAATGGTGCCACACGCTCCTGTCAAGAAAATGGGGCCCGGCCGTCTCGGGGAGCTTGCCGGCCCAGGCCGCAATGTGGTTGCAGAAGGCAACGGCCGTTCCGAAACGCTCCAGGAGCTTCTCTCGCGAGTCGGCACCGGACACTTCCAGCAGGTGCGCGCCGTCGTTGGCCACCGCCAACGCGAGGTTGTTGTGTGCGCCGTTGCCGGCTTGCGGCTCGATGAAATGGGCGACGGAGAAGCTGTCGTCGGGTCGAATGGTGTCGCTGCTGCGACCCGGGCTGGGCGGCAACGTGGTGTGGCCCGAACTACTCGCATCGTGGCCTTGCTGCCACATTTTCTCGGCGGCCATCAGCGACGACTTGGTGAGGCCCGGGTACGAAGAAGCAGGCTTCGGACTCGGGTGCCGGGTGGTCCCTGACGGCATCAGAAGACCGGAGGAAGACACCTCGTACTCGCTGATCCCGTCCTTCTGGACCGCCTTGGGCGTGACAACCTGGGGCCCGTCGCTGGATCCGTTGTGGGCGGTCGGTTGCCGCGGGCCCTGGGCGCGGTTTCTGCCCCAGTTGGACGCATGGCTGGCAGAGCGATACATGCTCCTCTGTAAGTTCGAAAACTGCAGTGTTGCTGCCTGGCTTCGGCTCTGCACGCTCTGAGCGGCACCAGGATAGCCCTTCGTGCGCCCCGACGCGGTGGCCGAGGATGCCTGCCGTGCGTGATGAGGGCCGAAATTGGCACTTTCGCCGTTGCCGTAGCCCGTCCCGGAGACCGTGGGCGACTGACCCTGCTGATGTCGACCCAAGCCGGGCCTGCCGTTGGAGTAGGAGATGTTGCTCATGGCCAGCTCGGATGCTTTCTACGAGGACCAAAAAAAGAAAACAGAGAGCAGTCGGGATTCCTTGTTGAGACGAATCTGAGAGAAAAAGGGAAAGAAGAATTGAGGCCAAAGTTGTTGTTTGGCTCTTTTGCGTTTGTCCAACAATGAAAATGACTTGTGCAAGCCTGCTGAGAAAAGAAAAGAGAGAGATAAGGAACATGAGGTGAGAAAGTGACGGGAGACACAAAAAGTGTGCGAGTTGTGAGTTGGTTGCTGGGGAAGTGAGCCCTCCGGCGAGAGATGATGCATGTTGCCAAGATAGGAAGGAGCAGTATGAATTTTTTTTGGCAAGACAAGGAAGGAGCAATCTTGATGTTTGTCACGCCTTTTCCTGTGGACTTATAAGTCCTCCATGGTAAGTAGGCGAATGCGCGTGTCTTCAGTTGTGCTCGCTCTATGGACGGCATTGCTACAATGTGATATCAACAAGATTCCCCCATCGTACGATTCTGCAGGTCAACACAAAAACAACGTTCGGTCATCTACACTTTGTCCTTATGTTTGTGTCCACTGTTGAGCGTCCCAATGTTGATGCGCGTTTGTAGTGACGTTCGCTGTTCAATATGGATGACATAATCACGATTAGCAGTAGAAAGCAGAAAAGAGACCAACGCCGCGCGTGAGACAAATCGACGTCAGGCAGCACTTTTGGTTCTGCTCTGCTGCCGGCACCGCAGCATAGCACGATGCTGTCCATTTTGCGGAAAGCTAGACTCAAGGACAAGGAGCTGAGGATTCTGATGCTGTGTGTAGTTCCTGTCTGTTCTTTTTCTTTGCGCCGTTGGAATTCGTTGCTGACCAGGAATACATTGGGGGCTCTGCAGCGGCCTGGACAATGCCGGCAAGACCACGATTGTCAAGCAGATCATGGGGGAGGATGTCACGGCGGTCAGTCCGACGCTGGGGTTCATCATCAAGACCATTGACTACGAAGGGTAGGCACACGGTTTCGTGTTCTTGTTTCTATTCTTCTGCAACCCGCGCGACAAAAGCTGACCCGGTCTTTGGCAGATACAAGTTGAACATCTGTGAGTTGTATTTGCTTCTTGTTGATTGCGATAGCTGCAAATGGCTGGCAACGGATGGACGACGTGCGTGCTGACAACTCGTCTAGGGGACGTGGGTGGCCAAAAGACCCTGCGGTCGTACTGGCGCAACTACTTTGAGAAGACGGACGCGCTCGTCTGGGTGGTCGACGCGACGGACCGCCTCCGGATGGACGACTGCCGGACGGAGCTGCACGGGCTGCTGGAAGAAGAGGTTGAGCCATTCCCGGTGTCCTGGTGACAAACGTTCCTGTGCAAGTACAGCGATTGCTAATACGGCGGTTGGTTGTCTATATCTGCAGAGACTGGCGGGCGCCAGTCTGCTTGTGTTTGCCAACAAGACGGACGTCCAGGGTTGCATGACCGGCGAGGAGATCACCGAGGTAGGTTTCTCGTTTTTTTTTTATCTCACTCCATAGGTAAAAAAGTCTGACGTTCTCGTTTAGGCCCTGAAACTACCAGACATTCGAACGCACCGTTGGCACATATTGCGGTGCAGCGCCATGACCGGCGAGAACCTCAAAGAGGGCTTGGCCTGGGTGGTGGCAGACGCCAAAGAGCGCCTGTTTCTTTATTGAACGTGGTCGGGCACAAACGAGCCGTTTTTTTGGTTGTTCGGAAACACAAGATGGTCCCCCGAAGGGGGCGATCGCCCGTCGCACGATGGCGACCTCGAGGCAGGGGAGAGACGTTGTGACAGGTCAGGCAGATGGCGGCGATGGGCAGAGGGAACCTTTGTACCCGATACAGACTTTGTCTAGTTTTGTTTGTGTCTTGTGGCCCCGGGAAGAGTTCGACCTGGGCATTCTTTATTCGTGTATTCATGAACGTGGCCCGCGAGAAGCTTCCCTCCATCCATCGTGGGCAAGGATGGCTTGCATGAGATTTTGAAACGGTCTCATCAAACAAGTCCACCTGGTCCGAAAAGCATCGTAAGATTTCTTTTGTTATTTCTCTTCTACTACAGCGTGGCATTAGTCGGTACGTGGTGTCGCTTGCGCGACTGTTGATGTCGGCAAACTGCACACAAATAGCGCGAAAGACCCTGTAATACGGAGTACTGTGCCCTCAATTGCGCTAGGGGCCCTGCCCAGCCAATCGCGGCGCGTCAGCGGTGGTGTTCGGTCACGGCGCGATTGTATTACTTAATCCGTATACAGTAGCCAGGGAACGGCCGGGACCTGCAGTTGGTTGGCTCCGTCACGCAAGACGCTAAATCCGCGTGACTAGCCGGGGCAGCAGCAGCGGGGGGGAGCAACCTGCCAGGAGGTAAACAATAGCGAATCGCGCTAAAACTTGTTGTCCTCGTAACAAAAAGCCCTCTCTTTTTTGGGGCAGTTCGGTCGTAGACTACGTTTGTCCTTCGTTTTTTGTCTCGACGACGCCCTTCGTTTTCCGTTGTCTATCGTCTGTCCTTTTCTGTTTTTGTTTTTTTTGGGGGCGAATAAGCGTTTCTTCCGACAGAGCTCAAACACTTGTCCCTTCCCCCCCGTTCGTTGTCGGCCAATTCAGCCGCTTCCGCCGTTCGGATCAGACGTCCCTGTTTCAGCGTTCGTCGAGTTCCCCACGCGTGCGGAACGATCGATAGAGAGAGAGAGAGAGGGTGTGTGAAAAGAAAGGAAAAACTGCAGCCATGTCGGACGAGGTGACCGACTTTCTGCGCTCGGTCGAGCAGCTTAAGGACCGCCGACTCGAGGAAGACGAAGCGCGGTCACGCGAACTCGAGGAGACCATTCTGCAAGAGAAACGAGAGCGCCAGGCGCGTCGAGCTGGTACGTTGGACTTGTTGCTGCTGCGTTTTGTGTCTGCGTTGTCTGCGTGTTGTGGCTGTTGTGGATGTGGCCGTATGCGCTGGCGACGACCGCCTGTCAATTTTGGCGGGCGATCACGGGCCGTCGCATTGGGACAAAAAAGGAAGGGCATTTTGTAGGGCACTCTTTCTGTGTGATGTCTCTTCTTCCTCCGTCAGATTAGCAGCGGTTTTCACGTCTTTGTTTGCGTCTTAGTCTGTGTATTGTTCTTGTTGTTTTTTGCCGCCGACGGTACCTCTGACAGAAAGCACTTCTCTCCAGAACGCGCCCGGTCCATTTCGCCCCAGAAATCCTCGCCCGCCAACACACCACCACCACCACTGTCGTCGCATCATCGCTACACCAGCTCGCAGACGTCGGACGGTCTGAAGCTCACCTCGTCGCCGCCCGTCGTGCTGGACAGTCCCAGAAGCCCCACTTCCCGCGCACCGCCACGGAGCAGCATCCATATTGGCGCTCCGAACAGCGGCATCAGCAGCAGCAACAACAACAACAACAACAGCAGCAGCAGCAGTAACGTGGTGACGCTCAACGGACCCTCCTCGCCTTCCTTTTTGTCGTCCTCGTCGCCGACCAAGGAGAACGAGTCGCCCTTTGACGCGGACGCGAAGACGCCCGGCTCGTCCTCTATCACACGAACCCCGACCCTGTCCTGGCAGAGGCGGCCGACGTCCAACAACAGCCAGCCGGGCTCCGAGCGGCCGAAGAGCCGCCCTTTGTCGATTGTCGCGGCGGAAAACGCGGCTGCGCGGTCGTCTGTCGCCAATGCCGGCGCTAGCAATACCAACACCAACACCAACACCAACACCAGCACCAGCACCGGCACCCCCAACGCTGCTGTTTTGACCGCGCGCTTCTCGCCCGAGCCCAACAGCGGAACCTTTGGCAACAGCAGCAGCAGCGATCTGCCTGCCTCGCGCGACCAGATCGCGCAAGCCTTGTCGTCCAAGGACCCTGCCTGGTTTCGCCAGACGGCCGACCGCGGCTTGAACTCGGCTGCCTACCGCCGCGACCAGGTCGAGGACAGGGACCGCCAGGACCTCACCAACACCCGTGCCCAGCAGCTCCCTGGCATGAGCCGCGGCATCGCCACGTCGCCCGAGACGTCGGACGGGGGCCTGTTCTCGCCCAAGTCCACTACCACAACAGCCACGGCTACGTCGCTGCAAATCCGAGGCGGCGCGCAGCTGAGCCCGAGCCTTCCTTTGATGACGACACACAAATTGGATCCGCCGCAGGACGTCGTTGTTGCCCTGCCGTCGGCCGGGCGCACGTCACCCACCCGGCCCCTCTCGCCGACGAAGGGTGCCGGTGGCTTCGTCCAGAGTGCCATGATGAAACGAAGCGACAGCGTGAAACGGTGGAGCGTCACGTCTCCGCCCGGCTTGCAGCGAGCCGATTCCGTTGCCTCCAGCCGAACCGGCCTGGAAAGTCCCCGCCGGTCAGCCACCACGCTTCCGCGACCATCGTCCAGTTCCCGCCCAACATCCAGCCACGATCGAAGCTCGGCCGCCAACAGCCGCCCGTCGACACCAACCCGCTTACAATCGTTTACGTCCGAGGAAAAAGAGGAGAAGGAGGCGGACGAGGCGGTGACGAAAGTGGCAGCCAACGACGGCGATACCGGCGACAGCGCTACGCAAAAGACGACAACGACGCCGCCGCCACCTTCGAGCCCCTCCAAAACCATGGACCCGCGGCGGTGGAGTCCCACGAAAACGTCGAGCTGGCTCGAGGCCGCTCTCAACAAGCCGGAATCGCCCAAGCCCAAGGTCGCGCCGCCACCAAACAACCAACCGGCTTGGATGGTCGAGCTCAACAAGGCCAAAGCGCAGAAAGCGGGCCATGCCGGTGCGGCAGACGTCACCCGCATGCCTTCCGTTGCGCGGAAGCACGAGGTCAAAACTGGCGGGCTATTGCGGACCTCCCCAATGGGTGCAACGGCCGTGTCCGGAACCGCCGTTTCGGTCGTCACTACTACTGCTGCTGCTACGGCTTCTCCGCTTCCGGGCCGCGGCGCGCTGGGTTCCCATCATTCGCCTTCCACGTCTGTCAGTAGCAACAGTGGCAAGCTCGGCACCGGTACGACGCCACCGAAACCAGGCACGCCGCCTAAGAACGATTTCCGCGCGAATCTCAAGCCAAAACAGCCACTACCCGCCGACGCAAAGGGAGGGGACGTGAACGAGCTGGCCAACGTATTCGGCACCCTTCGCCGGAGCAAGACGCAGAACTACGTGGCGCCCGACACGCTGAAGGAGAACATTCTCCGCGGAAAATCGGCACTCAACGTGACCGGCGGACCAAAGCCGCGGGAGAAAAAGGACGAGTTGAAAGAGGCCATTCTGCAGAAAAAGGCCGAGTTTCAGCAGGCGAAATCGACGGGCCGCGGTATAGCAACCAACGCCGCCCGCGCCACTGGCGACAGCCCACCACTGCCGGAGGGTGTGATGAAGCGTCTGGAGATGAGCCGGACGGGCGGGTCGCGTTCTGTGACGCCGGAGCAGCGACACTCGACCAGCGCAGAGGCACCATCAGACGGACCGTTCCGGCCTCCAGAAAAACCGGACCCGAATCCAGCTGCTGCCACCACGCCTACGCCTCTAAAAACGGGTTTAAGTGGTACTGCCATTGTCAATGCTGGAAAGGAACCAGAGGCACATACTGTGGCGAAGGATACGGCGTCTGCGAGTCGAGGCCCACGGTTGGGAGGAGGCGGCAGTGCTCTGGCCAGCCGGTTCAACCCGGCGTTGGCAGGCATATTGGCGCGCGGGCCACCCGGGGCAGCATCTGGTGGAGAAACCTCATCTGCCTCTGCATCTGCACCCGCACCTGCATCATTCTCTTCGCGTTCCGAAGCCGGTGGGTCGTCAAAGCCGGATGCGCAACTAACGCATATGACTAAGAACCGTGCCCGTGGCCCTCGAAGAAAAGCGCCGTCCACGTTGCGACAGCCGACGGCCGCCGAAGAACCCGCGAAAGAACAAGAAGCCGTTGCCACTCCTAAAAAGTCGCCCCCGGCCACAACACCCAAGAAAGCCGACCTCGTTGCACCGCAAGTGATTTCCCTTGTCGACTCCGCTAGGAAGGCAGCAGCGCCTGAGCCTGTCCAAGCGTCGCACCTGAAGAGTCCCCCCAGTGCTGTCGTGTCGCTCGTCGACTCTTCTCGAACTAGACCAGCCGCCGAGGAGCCTGTGGGGCTCTCGAAACCGTCGGTCGTCTCGCTGGTCGACTCGGCCAAAGTTGCGTCGGCAGCCGCTACGCCCCGGTCGCCTCGGTCGCCCATAAAGCTGCACGAGCAAGTGGCGGCCATTGCTGCCAGGAACAACCAGCCAGCCAAACCTGTTGCTACCGAGAGCAAAACCGACAAAGCTCCCTTGCCGAGCTCCCAACCTTCTTCGCCCCGCAAAATCAACGTGAAGAGAATGTCAAAGTTCTTGGAAGAGTCAGCGAACCAGAGCACGGCAACTGCAGCAGCGGAAGTGCGTCCGTTGTCGCCGTCCAAAACTGGCGGCGCGCGGTCCATACCCGAGCCGCGCCCGCTGTCTCCCCAAAAGACCGGCGGCAACGCGCGACCTTTGCCGGTAGCGCCCGTCTTGCCCAAAAAGGAGTGGCAGGCGGGGCGCGGGCCAGTTACGACGGCCATCTCACCGGCCACCCCGGCGTCTTCCATATCGCCCCGATCCAAGGTCTTTGCCGATGCACCCAGTCTCGGGACTGCACCATCCAAATTCTCGCCATCGCCATCGCCATCGCCGGCATCCACACGGCGCGCTGAACCCCCAAGCCCGGCACTGACATCGCCAGCGCTACCGTCGCCGATGCGGTCACCGTCGAAGCACGCGCAGGAAGCGTCCGCTATGCTGAGCCAATTTTTCGGACCCGCGCGGCCGGGGCGCACGTACCGTGCCGACGCCGCCGACGTGTTGGCGAAGCGGCCGTCCGTGGACCAGAGGATCAGCACGATCAAAGCCGAGCTGTTCCGCGTGGCCAGCGACGGGAAGAAGCAGCCGGTGCCGGCCCACCACGAGCGTGTGTTGTTTGAGCGCGAGATGTACCTCTGTCCGCACACGTTTACGAACGGATCCGGCAAGAAGACGACCGAAGTCTACTTCTGGGCCGGCGACGACGTGCCGGAGGCGGCCGTGCAGGACGTCCAGGTCTTCCTGGGCCGTGAGGCCCGGGCGCACGGCGGCAAGCTGGTGAAGCTGCGGCAGGGCAAGGAGACGGCCGAGTTCTTGCAGGCTCTGGGCGGCATCGTCATGATCCGGCGCGGGTCGAGCAACAAATACGACTCGCTGGCGCCGAGCATGTTCTGCGGCCGGCGGTATCTGGGGCAGGTGACCTTTGACGAGGTGGACTTTGCCCCCGCCAGCCTCTGCTCCGGGTTTCCTTATTTGCTGACGCAGCAAGGGAAATGCTACCTGTGGAAGGGCAAGGGCAGCAGCGTCGACGAGCTGAGCTGCGCGCGGCTGATTGGTATGGACCTGGCGCTGATGGGCGAGCTGCTCGAGGTCGAGGACGGCAACGAACCCGCCGCGTTCTGGCAGCTCTTTGGCAGCGGCGCTGCGGGCGGCAGCAAGGCCGGCTCGGCGGACCACTGGCGCTTGAAGCCCAAGTACGACCGGTACCTGGGGCGGCTGTTCTCCTCCGACAACGCACGCCGCGAGCAGGTAGGGTTTTTTTCTTTTTGGTTCCCCTTTTGATAATCCTACCATCACGAACAGCGCTGACAGCCTTGCAGATTGTGGAGATTCATCCGTTTGACCAGCGAGACCTGTCGCCCGACGGCATCTACGTGCTCGATGCGTTCTTTGAACTGTACATCATCGTGGGCCACCGGTCGCAGACGCAGTACGTGGCGTTCCACAACGCGCTCGACTTTGCCCAGGAGTACGCCATCCTGGCCGCCGGCATGGAGGACCGGCCGTTTGTGCCCATCTCGACCGTGGTGCTCGAGGGCATCCCGCGGGACCTCAAGCGCGTGTTCCGCAAGTGGAGCGACGCGGCGAGTCCGACACGGACGGTGGCGGCGGCGGCGGCAGCGGGAGCGGGAGCGCCACCATCGTCGTCTGGCCCGACCAGCCCTGCCTCCATCAAGCGCGGGCGTAGTCTGCGCATTGTGCCGTTGACGGTGGCGCTGCAAGCGTTGGCGGATTAGTGCATTTTTGGGGGGGTTAAGGGGCTTTTCGCTTGAAAATGACCATTGGAAGCAACAACACCAGGGGGAGGCGTTTTTGATCTTGTTTCGTTTTGCAATGGTTCGGTTGGATGTTTTTTTGTTTGCTGCATTTCATATACAATAGGTATACCCTGTCGGTTGATTTTTTTACGGAGGCCAGCACGTCAAATCATTTCTCATCGGGGTGCAAACGGAGGGTAAGGGACTAGGAGAGACGAGTTAAAAGAACGAGAAAGAGATGGAGAGACTTTTTTTTTTCAACTCATCAGGCGGCTGCATGAGCATGCGAGTTCAATCGTTGGACGGGGGCCAGTGGGGTTTTGTACAGAGAGTCGGAAACGCATCAAATAGCAGGCCGATCAGAGGATCGGTTGCCTTTTTCCTTTTTTTCCTTTCTTTTTCTTTGATTTTTGCTCAATCACATCTTGTCTCAGACTACGTACGATACGCGTACCCCAAATTTTCAAATAAGTCAAAACAGGTGTTGTGATTGGGGGTATCATTTATGCTCCCGTCTCTCTCAGCTCTGGCAAAACGTCGTGATTCCAATGTTGCCTGCTCTGCATCCGGCGCACGACCTGGCCTGGCCTTGCTTTCGTCCACGCTGCCTCGCTGTGCGCCGTTCGCACAACAGCATCCATTTCCTTGGGATGCCTCCCGCCCATTGTTGTTCTGGAACATAGACGCGCACCCAACTTACCAAACCACCGGGTGTGCGGTGAGTGCCGTCTCAAGGGGGGTATATATACAGCCACGGGCGTGCCTTTCTGCCTGTCTGAAACGACGTATTGCTGGGGCGAAACGAAGTGAAGCCGAGCTCGGAACAGGAAGTTTCGTGGCCAGAAAAAAAAAAGGGAAAAAAACCACCCCACGCGTTTCTCGCAACGTCTGTGGCCTTTCCGTCCCGGCTGCTTCGTTGTCTGCTGTCCCCCTTTTTGACCCTGTATGCATCGTGCTGTGCGAGGCCAAAATAGCAGGGCTCGGTGTGTGTTGCTGTGGTGTGGTCCTTCCAAAAAATCGTTTTGATTTGGTTGTGGCTCCCTCCCCTCCTCTCCCCTCACGGCGCCGTGTGCAGCCCGTCCGGTCCCGCCGCGTCAGCGGCGCCAGGGG
>AZHD01000012.1:946351-971741 GCA_001636815.1 Niveomyces insectorum RCEF 264
TCCCCACCTTCGTCCGCCGGGTGTCCCCCCCCAACGGCCGCCAGGACGCGGGCCACGTCCCCGCGCAGCTCGGGCAGGGCGGTGCGCACCTGGCCGGCGAGGACGTCGCGGAACTGGGCAAAGGCGGCGCGCTTGCCGGCGCGCAGCTGGTTGGTGCGGCGGACGAGCTCGACGAATTCGCGGGTGTAGATGTCCGGGTTGCGGCCGGCCTCGACGTACTGGACGAGGTCGCGGGGCACGCTGGGGAGGCGTCGTGCGGCGGCGGTGGCGGTGGTGGTGGTGGTAGTGTCCACACCTGCCTCGTCGTCGCCCGCCGCCTCCTCCTCCTCCTCCGCGGCGGTGGCCACCGCCTGCAGGGCCTGGGAGAGGACGCGGATTTCGGCGACGAGGGCGTCCCTGGACACGTTGGGGCTGACGGCGTCGTAGGCGCTGACGTGGAGCATGACGTTGTAGAGGGACTGGAGGGTGTCACGGATGGCGGCTGGGCGAAGAAAGGAAGGGAGGAGACGTTAGCGGTTTTTGTCACGACCACAAGGACGAGAGGAAAGATGGACCCCCAAAGTAAGACAAAAACGAGAAAGCAAGCGAAAACAAAAAAACACACTCTCGGCTTGGGCCGTGGCGGAGGGCTCGATGGGCGCCATGGCGGGCGGGCAATTTTGGGATGAGCGCAACGGGGCGGCGAGGTGCGCGTGCGTGCGTGTCAAACAGAAAGGAAAGGGAATAGAATAGCTTTCAGAAGTATGGAGGGCTGGAAGCAGTGATGGTTCTGCAGAAAGATTGTTTTGGCGCGTTTAGCTGCTTAGCCCGGGGGAAGAGGTCGTTTCCGAAAGCGGTCTAGCGTTCCATTTTAGAGTTAGTGGGCCGTGCATGGACGCGTCGGGTGCAAACTACGACGGGATGATCAATGTCACATATGTCACGCCCATGGTTCTCCTGATTGACCGGGTTTTTCCCTCTTGGTTTTCGCTGTTCTCATTCATTTAGTTCAGAAAAAAAGGGTAAAAGTCGAACATAGCTATTTAGCTCTTTCAGTCTGTTGATCAAAATCCGTTCAAAAACATCTGTGACCAACCCTCCCAAAAACGCCCAAATCCACAGTAAACGCCCCAACTCTTTGTCAAAATAAAATCAAAACCGTAGAGAACATCACATGGTTTTTGTGTCAAAATAGCACAGCTGCAGGCATAGAGCGCAGTTCGTGCATGGGATGCCGCGTCCTTCTCCTCCTATCTCACTTCCGCAACTTTGGACGCGCTAGGCTGTTGAGTCGGCTCAGACTCAGGACCGGCCGCTTTTTCGTCGCCGACCCGGGCGTCTTCGCCATGCTGCCGCCACCACCGGCGGCGGACAGACCCGCTGCTTGTTTGTGGGGGGTGCTCCGCACACTCGTGCCGCCGCCGAGGTGGCCCTTGGCGCCCACAAGCCGCGGCGCCAGCAGGGCCTCGCCCTCTGGCACGGGCTCGTTCTTGCGCTTTTTCGCCGCCCGCTCCGCCGCCTGGTGCTCGGCTTCTTCTTCGGCCTCGCTGACGCGGTGCCGCTTTTTGTTGGCAATCCCGTGCGGGATGTTGTTGATGGCCACCGGGCGCGTGTTTTCCTTGTTCGGACCGTCCATGGCGACGAGGGCTGTCGTAAACATACCACTGCGCACGTGGGGTTCCGGAAAGCTACCCGGGATCGTAGGCACCTTCGTCACAGGCACCAAGGGCGCCGGCGGGACCTGGCGCAAGCTCGCTTGGCCCGGCGACGAACCGAAGCCGGTCGGCGATGTGTTGTTGAAGCTGATGGTTTTGTCGCTGCGGAAGGTAAAGGTACCCGGGACCGAGGGCGGAGGCGGGGGCGGCGCCAGCTTGGCGGACGGAGACAACACGTCCGCAAGGCTCGGGCCCTCTTGGGACGAAGGGTTTTTGGTGTTGCTCGAGCGCTTGTCCAGCAGCTCGTGGCGAGAGAGGTCCGGGTAAAACACCGTGCCGCCAAAACGACGGCGGCGCACGCTAGGCGACTCCGTCCCGGTAGCCGAGAGCACCTCTTCTTCGTGGACCATGTCCACGTGTGCGGCCAAGCGCGATTTCAAGGCCGACCGGGGAAGAGCCGACTTGAACAGCGAGGGCGTCGCGCCGCCAGACAGAACAGCGCGGTGCGTGTTCGGCGAGAAGGCCACCCGCTTGACCAACTTGCGGCGTGGCGTCGTTGCGGGGAACTGCGGCAGCGGCTTGTCGAGACGGGGTGCCACTGTCGGTGTCTTGGAGAACGACACCGTTGCGCTGGCCAACGGAACCGGAAGGGCGCTCCGGGCAGCCGCTGTATTGGCCGCAGGCGGGACTTTGCCGTTCGTAGCATGGTCGGTCGCAGGCGCTTCAACGCGGGAAGCCAGCGGCTTGACTACCCCGGGTGTAGCCGGAACCGGCACCGTAGCATGGGCATGGTTTGAGGTGGCCGATCTCTTGAAGCCAGAGAACAGCTGCAAGGGTGTCCTGCCAGGCGTTTTGCCCGGCGTTTTCGGCGGCGCGGCGGCCGTTCCCGGCGTCTTCACACTCAGCGAACGCGCGAGCGACGATTTCGTCGGTGTCAACAGCGACGCCATGCTGTGCGAGCGGGTGACGCTCACGCCGCTGTTGGCCTTTGGCGTTTCGTTGCCAGGAGCGACCGTTGTGGCTGTTGTTGTTGTC
The DNA here is from genome assembly GCA_001636815.1 of Niveomyces insectorum RCEF 264. Classification (NCBI taxonomy): domain Eukaryota; kingdom Fungi; phylum Ascomycota; class Sordariomycetes; order Hypocreales; family Cordycipitaceae; genus Niveomyces; species Niveomyces insectorum. The sequence goes on from AZHD01000012.1 coordinate 949,021, forward strand.
GTCGCTGCGGCCGCACGCGGCAAAAAGCTTCCGTCGCGCGACACCGGGCGGCTGCTCGACGCGTCGTCGCCAATGCGCTGCTTGACGCGCTTGGCGGCCGACATGGGTGGCTCGTCGGCCACGGCCAGCTTGCCCTTGCGTGCTGATGGCGTTGGTGCGGATGCTTTGTCGCTGTTGTGCGGCCGTTGGCCGCTGGCACCAAGCGCGGGGTTGTGGTGTTTTCTGGTGGCCGTCGTGGCCGTCGTGACCGTCGTGGCCGACTGCGGAGCTAGAGAAGCCACCGCGGACTTGGCCGGTTTGAGCGGCGTCTCGTCGTCCAGGTTGGCCTTGGACTGCGTCCGCTTGAGGCCCCGGGTCTGGTTTTGGCTTGAACTGGCCAAATGGGCCGTTGCCGGCGTCACTGCAGACCGGACGGGCGTGAACCGGGCGGCCCGGAACGCCGACGGGTGGTTTTCGATGGACTCCATCTTGTTGAAGACGGCTGTGTGGGCCGCGCTGAAGCGATTTGCGCGGCTCTTGGGCTTGGCAATCCGCCGCCGCGCGCCTGTGCCGTCGTCGTTGACGTATCCATCGGCGTATCCGTCGCCGCCGTCGCCGTCGCCGCCCTCCCGTTCCGTGTCCTGCTGACGCTGCATTTCCAGGTCGGCGCGGATCTTGAGGGCCTCTCCGCGCAGTTCCTCCATCATGCGGCGGGCCTCGTCGCTCAGACCGAGGTCGAGGCCGTCGCTGCCGCTGCCACCCGGCGTCTTCACAACAGCCTTCGGGCTGGTAACCCCTGCATCGGCATGTCTGTCCACGCGAGGCCCGCCGTTGCCACCGTGGTTTTGGCGGGCAAAACGAAAGGTGAAGGGCGACGCGGATGGCATGCCTGCTGTCACGGCGGCAGCGGCGGCGGTTTTGCCGTCGCCGTCGTCGTCGTCGTTGTTGTCATTGCCGAGCGTGTAGTGTCGGCTGGATTTCGCGGTCGTCGGGCTGCCGCGCCAGGCCCCATTGATGTCGGCAAAGCCCAAGCGCAGGGCCGACGACGGCGGTTCTTTGGCCATGTGGGCCTTGCTTGGATGCATTTCGGACAGCGACGGCTTGGCGGGTGACGAGCTCGCTGGTGTGCGTGGCACTGTCGTGGCCGGGACCGAGGGCTGGTGCCGCTGCTGATGATGTTGTTGATGTTGTTGTTGTTGTTGCCCATCTTCGTGGCGTTGCTGGTTGTGTTGCTGTTGCTCTACGGGAGTCTCTTGGTGCTCGGAAAGCGATTCAAGATTCGGAGCCGTTGCACCGCCGTTTGGTGGCTACATATACGGGGGATCGGACGTCAGCATTTACTGCATCACCAGGGGAAAAGAAAAAAAAGCCCACGAACGCGTCCCATCATCCCAACTTACCTGGGAATTGCTGGCCAGGCGAGCCGACCGGCGTCGGGTCATCGGTGCCATTGTGGGAGGCCAAGATCGTGTGTTGGCTCGTTGGGTTGTCTTTAGAGATGGTTGTTTGTGCTGCAAAATTGGATTGTGGTAAGAATTGAAGGCAATGTCGACCAGAAAAAAGAAGAAAGTCTCGAGATGCAAGAAGAGTAAACAAAACCAGCTTTCTTGTCTCCTCCTCTCGAGATCACGTTATCATCGACAATGATGTCACAAAAGAAGAAAAAAAAGATTTGCGGAGCTTAATGGCAAGGGTGAGCATTAAAATCGCGCTTTGGCGATGGTCTTCATTCTTTGTTGGTTGGGTGGAGAGGCAAGGAAATTGGATTGGGAGAAGAAGGTGTGGAAAAACAAGCGAGAAGATGGGGGAGTATTCGTATTTTTCTCATTTGTTTTGGTCGGCGTGGGGAGGGTTTGTTTACTTTCGGGTGGCCCAAGCTCCTTGTGCCTGCGCGCCAGCAACGAGCACAGCAACGAATACAGTATGGAGTGTGTACTGTGTTTTACGCACTGTCTGAAGGTCATATGCTGGCGCCTAGTGAACCTCCCCAGTTCGCATATTTATATAACGAGCTCGACAGGCAACAAACAACGTGATCGGCCATGGTTGTGCCCCGAGAAAGACGGCATCTTTACTGTCACCTTTAATTAAAGCACACAGAAGACTGAAGATGGCTTGACCGTCCGCCAAAGGCCATCATCGCGGGTAAAACATACGACGCCATTTGCAAAGCCAACGGCGGAAAAGACAGACGCGGCAAAAGACAAAAAAGTATACGATGCTCAAGGGAAGAAGATTGGGGTCGGAGACGAGTTGCTTACGGAACGTTGTCGATGCAACGACCGCCGCAATAGCCCGTGGAGAGTTGTCGTCTCCTTACCCTTTCTTTGACGTCTTCCCCCTATATTGCTGCCTAGGTCCGTATTATTGCTTTTTTTTGCTTTCTTTTTTTGCTTTCTTTTTCTCAGGACGCAATTACGGCGTCGCCGTGAATGTGGTTCGGCCGTTGTTGCTCGAGCTGGAAACCAGGGTAAAACAGCCCAAAATGGACACGGTTTGTATGCTCGAAAAAGGGGCTTCGATCGTTTCGTGGTCTCTGCACTTTTTCGATCTTTTGATTGGATTCGTGTTCTTCTCAGGTCCATCCGCCTTGCGGAATGCACATTCGCCCCGGCTTTCGTCTTCGGCTGTTCCTGCATCCCTCATCCTGCGGAAGACAAAAGGAAGTCCAAGGAAGGGAAGAAGAAAAAAGAAAAAAGAAAAAAGAAACAAAAGGAGGGATATGGAAAGTGACAGATCCACACCCCATCTCTGCACACCGTAGCCTCATGCACGTCGTCAGAATCGTCAAATCGTGCCGACATACATCGATCAAGGGGAAGAAGGAAGGAAAGAAAGAAAGAAAAAGACTCATAGAAACAACGTCGATGACGCCCGTTGTCACACACCCTCCCCCCTGTTTGAAACGAGGCATATTTTGGCGTGGCGCTAGAATTCTTCTAGAAGGTGGCCTTGTTTCGCCCAGTGTGAGCGGGCCTTGCTTTGCAAAAGATTGGTCGAATGGGCATGTCGTTGTGCGTGGTGTTGCTTGCAAGAAGTGTGGACAGGGCGCATTTTAGGTCATGCTGAGCTGTACGGAGTATGTAACAATACCCTGTGGCCCAGCTGAATGGAGGCTACGAGGTCAGAGAAGACGGAGAGGAGCTCCTGTTTGAACAGCTATTGTAGTGTATGGGGTATCCCTCTATTCTTTTGGAAGGGCTTAGACGCGGACGGAATTTGAAGCCAGGGTCGTTATTTTCCGTTTTCTAGGTAGAAATATTCCCTTGCTGTCAGCTTTGGAAGCAGTAAGAAGAACTCCAAATCGAGGTCTTACACGCATTGTTTGAGTGTGGGAGTTTTCAGAGTTAACGAGGACAATGGACGAAGACGCAGCAAAATGTGTACCCGTACTCTGTACATAACCTTTAGTATGATTTTACATCATGCCTTCTAATCTACAAAGTCACAGGTACCACCCCTTGTAGCTCCTCCCATCGGCGGACTCCGGCGTGCAAGAGACGTTGCGTGCCAAGGTATTTCCGGCCGCCATTTACCCCTCCTCGTGGTGCTCAGGTGACGTGAAAAATTGCAGCAGCGAGCCGAGACGGGCTTTCCCACCTGCCCCTCTGATTTGCTGGGTGTGCCTCCCCAGGAATTGTTGCGCAGGCGTTTATTGTCGTCCCGGCGTCCCCGGTTTCGCAGTTGCAGGCATTTATTCATTAAATGATCTGTACTATTGTTCGTAGTGCGTAATTGGATCTGTAAATGGAGACCATTCGTTGCGTATTGCTTGTATGAAGTACTCTGAGAACCGAGGCAATGCCGTTGAGGAACAACTACGAACTCTACCAATTCGCAAAGACATGCCATGCGGAGGAACTTGAGATACTTTGTCTTGCCCCTATAAAATACCGGTATGAAAGTTGAAAATTGGTTGGCCCGCAGCAACTGCCCACAAAACGGGCAACCGTTTTTGTGTGAGTGACCTGACGTGTGGGGAACACCCGATTTCGGCAATCCTTGCCCATACTCAGATTTCGAAGCTTCTGCATGCGAAAGAAGGGCCAGCCACAAAAGCGCGGGTGGCCAGCAACAAAGAGCATTGTGTCGGGCTGCCACCTACAGAGTACAACGTCCTGTATTACTTGACGAGTTGGAACACTACAACTACAACAGGTCGACCCTGGCGGGTTAACCGACAAAAATAAGACAATTGGCCCTGGCTGTGATTGCCTCCTGCCTTGTCCTTCCGCTGGGGGGGTCTGGCCCCAAGCTAAATCGAGACGTAGCGCCAATGGGGGGGAGATCAGCATGCCTGCAGTCTGAAAATTTTTTTCTCGCTTTTCCCCTCGCCCTGTTTCTTCCCTTTTTCGTCGCTTGCCAAAAAGGCAGGAGCGAACGAGCAGAAAGAGCCAACACGGGCCGCCAACTGGCCTTTTCAAAGAGAGCGGAGAGCAACAGGGCGACTCCGTATTTTAAGCTGCAAGAACACAGGGGCCCCACTGTCGAAGCCCAGCTAGTCAAGTGGCCAGCAAATTTTTGCTTGTTGTAGGAAGCGCCGGAGTATTGATGCGTACGCGAACAATTGAACAGCAAATGAACATGGGGAGAGAAGGGAGAAGGAGGGGAGCGTCGGTTTCGAGGTCGAGGACAGGGAAGGAGCCACCGCCCGTGCCAGCTCGCAGCTGACGATGGCGGAAATGAGGGGAAGGAGCACTTCGTAGGCCAGGCGTCAAAAAGGCAAGAACAGTAAAACAGAGAGGAAGGAAGGCAAAAAGAACGGGCAAGAGCAACACGAAAAGAAGAAAGGAAGCAACGTGCTTCTTGTATTTTTTGGCTCTTTCGGGCAAGAACCCGCGTTTTTGTTCATCTTCCCAGGGCAAAGAAGAAAGAAAGAAAACTCTTTGCTCTCTTTTTTTCGCCTCCCTCTCTTTTCTAACCCCGCCCTGCCCTTTGCGCTAAGCAATTACTCGCAATACCAAGTCTGCTCTGCTATTGGAATATTATTTCAGCCAACAATCCCCATTCTCTCTCTTTTTCTTGTTCCTATTTTTTTTATCTCCCTCCCTTTCCTATTTTTCATCCACCCCCCAGTTCACATTACATAAAACCAAACCATTTCTCTCTTTCTTTTACTCACACACAACCTGTCATCGTTCTGTTTCTTATCTTTCGAAACGCGTCGCCAAAAGCACACAATCGACAAACCGCTCTGATCTCCTCCCCCCCCTCTGTCGCGCGCTCTCTCTCTTCCGCCTACCTATCTATCTATCTATTTTTGATCGCTCGTTTTTCTTTTGCGCCTGCGGGCAGCGGCCTTGCCCTGTTTGCTTGTTATCTTTAGCATCCTTTCTGGGGGGGCCTTACCCGCTTTCCCATACTTTTTGTCTGCCCCTGCGGCTTTGCGCTTCCCTTTTTTTCCTTATCGCTGGCCTCTCGTTCGTCTTCCCCGTTCGCCTCACCCGACGTTGTTCCCTTTTTTTTTCTTTTTTTTTCTTTCTTCTCCTTCTTTTCCCCTTTTTCCCTAGCACCCGTTTCCAAACGGTCGGGTCCGGCTTTACCTGTCCCTTGCCGGCGGCCCCTTGCCTGACGACCCTTTTGGCTGGCTGCTGGCTGCTGGCTGCTGGCTGCTGGCCCGTCTTTCGGTGTCTCCGTACGAGGCAACGCAAGGTTTCTTGGTTGCAGAGACCCCCCCCCCTTTCCCTCTTCTGGCAATCTCGCTTCCGATTGGCAGTGGTCTTTTGTGTAAACACGCCCCAGAGAAAGGAAGATCGAAAGATCGAAGCAGAAAAAGAACGGAAAGGCAAAGCTAGAGAGCTTCCGCAGGAACGTGCATGGCGAGCGAGCGAAGCGACGAGACCTGCTTCTGCTAGCAAGGCCTCCCTCCAACTGCAGGAAAAAAGGTACCAAGTACCGTTGCCGGCCGGCTGTCCGTTTCTGGCCCAAAATACTGTGGCCCTCCGTGTTAGTGACTCTTAGAGACAAAGAGCACAACGCGAGAAACGAAAAGAGACAAAAACGTGTGCAAGACGGAGAGCAAAAAAGCCGAAAACATAAGGCGAAATCAAGAAAGCAAAGGAGCAAGCGAGCAAAGAATAAAGGGAAACAAGGGGGAGAAAAAAGGGACGAGGACGCAAAGCACAGACAGAGCCTTGTGCTGAAGGACGGAGAAGACCCTTTCATATAGCGTTTCCACAGCCTCGTTGCCGTGTTTTTCACTCCATCCGTTTCCTGCCTATAAGCAGGATTTGTTTCGTTTGATTATTTTCGTTTTTTTTTTTTGGACCCTCCACGCCCCTTTTTGTTTTTGTTTGTTTGTTTTTTTTTCTTGTGCTTTTTTTCGAAAAGCAGACTTGACCACCTCTGCGGTTTCTGGCGTTGTGGCAACCTAAAAGTGTTGCTTTGTTGTTTTATTTCCAAGGTTTGATCTGGCCGTGATCAATTCGGAGACATCATTTACACATCCTTTTAGTTACCGCTATTGGCTATTCCGGCTTGCTGCGGTGTTTTTCTTCCTCTCTTTTTTTCTATTTCTGGTGGCCGTTACCTGCCACTCCTCGACGGTCACGATCAATTTTTAGATTTTTTTTTTTTTCTTCTCTTTTTCTTTCTTCGAGGCGCTTGCCGCCGACCGGCTGGAGCGTCTCGAACTGTTGAGCAATGGCAGACATTATGTCCATCGACAAGAACGACAGCATCAAGCATGACTCGGACGACTCGCTCGAATCCAGCCCGGAGGCCGAACCAACATCGGCCGGCCGTCACGACGGCAGCCCAAACAACAACCCGCTGGATAACCAACCCATCAAGCGCAAGGGCGGCCGCAAGCCGGTATGTGACCAGGGGGGGCAGGGATTGAGAAAAGAAAAAAAAAAAAAAAGAATTTCAAAAGCTAATTTTTTGACTAGATCTATGCAACGTCGGAAGAGCGCAAGCAGAGAAACCGCCAGGCGCAGGCCGCCTTTCGTGAGCGCCGCACCGAGTACATCAAGCAGCTCGAGGAAACGATCCGGGTCCACGAGCAGAACCTGCACAATCTGCAGACCGCCCATCGTCACGCCGCAGACGAATGTCTGATGCTCCGGTATAAGAACTCGCTGCTTGAGCGTATTCTGCTCGAAAAGGGTATGCTATGTCCTTCTGTCCTAGGAGTCATTTTCTAGTTTCGTTTCCCAAGGGGACGTCCCGGACTCTCTAATACCGTTTTGCAGGGATCGATGTGCAGGCCGAGCTGCGTGCCAAAACCGGTAGCCCAAACCTAGGGCCAACACATATGCCACAAAACCTGGTGCAGCCGCCACCATTACCACGGGCCATCCTGAACCGTCATCATGCGCGTCGGTCGAACTCCAGCATCGCGCCCAAGCTGGAGCCGGGCGCCACGTCCTTGCCAGCGTCCAGCCTGGTGGGGGTCACCCCCGGCCACCCAACGCCCACATCCGTTGTGACCTCGCCAAAGAGCCGCCCGACGCCGTCTTCCCACTCTGGATCGCCTACAGCGTCGACATCCGCCTACGGCCAGTCGCCAGCGAATTCAGCATCGGATCCCTCCGCCTCGCTCCGGCCTATTATGACCGCACCACCACCACCGCCACCGCCGCCGGCACCGCAGACGCAGCCGCCACAACAAGTTCACCAGAACCCGGCAGCTGCAGCCGCCATCAAGGGAAGCCAGCTCGGAGGCCCCATGCCGGGAATGGTTGGACCCGTCCCACCAAGGACGGTTCAGCAGCAGCGGCAACGAAAGCACCACCTACAACAGCAACACTCAGCACTGCAACAGCAGCAGCAGCAGCACCACCAACAGCAACAGCACCAGCAACCACAACAACAACAGCACTCGCAACCGTCACCCCTACCGCCACTACAACAACATCAGCAGCCCCCGCACCAACAGCACCAACAGCAGCACCAGCACCAGCAACACCAACAGCATCAACAACATCACCCGCACCACCAGCACCCGCAACACCATCAGCACCATCAGCAGCAACAACCGGCGTCGCATCAAGCACCACTACCGTCACCACAGCCGCCAACGCCCAGATCTGGAGGCATCGGGTCCGCCCAATATTATCCTGTGCCTGGCTTTCAAAACCATATTGAGCAGCTAGGTAAGCTATCTGTCTCTTGTATTTGTTTTTTTTTTTTTCTTTTTGTCAAATATAGAGCTTTGTCGTCCTAGCCTTCTCGATTGTATACAGAACAGGAATACGAAGCCGCCGACGACATGATCGAAGACCCCGCAGAGACGCCCGACACGCCGTCCGGCCCGAGCCCTTACCCTGGCGGTGCCTTTTCGACCGGACCGCCACCAATGAGCCTCGCCAGCCCAGCAACAAGTGCCGGGCCGTCTTCATCGTCCTCCGTCCTAGGTGGTGGTGCGGGCGGCCAGAACGGCTATCCCTCGATGACGCAATTGCTCGATCCAGCACTCGACTGGGATCCGTTTGGGCTCAGTGCCAGCATGCAGTTCCCTACACAATTCTCGTTTGATACGAGCAACACAAGATGAAAGACATCGTCTTTTTTTTTTTTTGTTGTTCGCTCGTTGTGTCGATGCTAAAAATCAAGACGTCTACACGTTGTAAACGTGACTTCTTCAAAAACCGTTATCTCAGCAGCGCGGCGCAGGGCGAAGCGTTACTTGCTCTTTACAGCACACGACATGAGACACGGAGTCTTCTTTGCAAGAACATTTGGGCTGGATGTGTGCCATCTATTTGAAGCAGATTTTGTGCATTTCCGTGCGACGATGTTTCTTTTTTTTTGGCCTACTCTATTCAGAGTATCTCATATCGGCTTCGTTTATTGATGGGGGATTTCGCGTCTACTTTTAAAATTTATGTACATCAACACGGCATGCTGTTCAAGTTCAAGGTCATTGGGGTTTCTACTTTTTTAAGAAAAGACTAGGGGCCGTTTTTTTCCTTCGTCCATCTTGCATTTACATTAGCAGGGCGGCACGTTTCCGTTTTACCACAGTATTTTGGAGGGGTTTGAGTGGTCTACGGTGTTATTTGCGAACAAAAAATGGTTGCTATGGGTTAAGGTCAACAAAAGTTTTTGTTTCAATGCATGTTTCCCTTTTCTCAATCTTGGTATTTGGAACGGGGGGTTTTGTGCATGTCAGGAGAACATAAAAGTGCAAAAAAAAAGGAAGGGCAACGCAAAATGGATGGATTATTTTGAAACCGTTTTTTTTTTTCAAAGGTACATACTTCGTGCTATCAATTATCAAAGGAAAGCACACCGAAAAGGCCGACGAAAGCGCCTTTTGTCCTACACTATTACGAGTGAGAGGGAACATGGCATCTAGAGAGAGAGAGAGACGGAGAGAGAGAAACAACAACGATATGACTTTAAAAAGCAGAGAGCACGACGACGACGACGACAACGACAACAACAACCAAACGAGGAACCACCGGGGTCCGGTGTGAAATAGCTCGGTTATTTATGTGTGTGTTTATTTTCTTGCGTCATCAGCAAGCCTTTGTAAACTCCTGGGATGGCTCGGTGCCGTCGTTTGTACCTAGAAGTATTATCCACATGCCATCATACTACCGAGAAGTGGAATCCATATGCCGTCGGTCTACCTGGAAGTAAAATCCACGCGCCAAACTTCCAAAAAGAGTCGCGTCGGGGCTCTCCTCACGATGACCGCGCCGACCGGATCGGGAGATCCGAAGGCTAGAGAAGCCTCTACTGACCGTTCGCATAAGTCTTCGCGTCTTGTTGGTCTTGGGAGCCGCGGCTGTAGCCGTGGGACCCCCGGGCTGTGTGTCCTGCGGCTGCGGAATCTCTTGCACAGTCGGCTTCTCCAGCTCCTCCTCCTGCCCGTGCAGACCCTTTGCATCATCCGACATCGTCGGTGGCGACAGGGTCTTGCGCACACTGGGGACCAGGGCGACCAGGATCGTAGCCGTCGTTGTCGCTGCGATCGTTGTCACGGGCATTGTCCTTGCCATGCTTGCCGTCCTCGCTGTTCTTGCCCGCATCATCGGGGCCAGGCTTGCCGCTGTCGCTGCCAGGAGGAACCATGGCCGAAGCTTTGCCTTTGCCTTTGCCCTTGTCGCGTGAAGCGTGACCGAGAGAAGCCTAATCTTTCGGCTGAGGAACAAAAGACACCTCCGCCTCCCACTCCGACTCGGACAAATGTGACGGTGAGCCAGCAAGATTGCCGTCGTCGTCGTCGTCGCTCGCGACGTCCCACTCGGTGAGAAACTCGGGCGAACCCGCCGCACCAGACATGCAAGCAATCTGGATGCAAGCCCACTGCACATCCAGAACCCCTCTCATTTGTGTCGCCTCCTCCATGGGCATAGCGCCGGTGTGGAACACCGCTCCGGTCCGGAGCGGCCGGCCGGTGCACGGATACGCAACGGCCACGACGCCATCGTCGACGAGAGACGCATCGCCCGACGCCGGAAATTGTCCTCCACAGCGGGGCCTGTTCATAGAGTCCGCCACCCAGGCTTCCCCCTGGCCATCGTCCAGCAGAACCGGTTGCCGCCAAACATAATCGTCGGCGGCGGCCTTGCTGGTGCCGGGCGTGCGTGGGGCCACCTGCCGATGCAGGGGCATCCAGTGAAACTGAATCGACACCCTGGCCTCACCACCACCCGGCAAGACTGGTGTGATGCCCAAGCACTTGAGCGCAAAATGCCCTTCCGCCCACCACGTGTGCATCTGGTGGTTGAGCGGCAGCATGTTTCAGCATCCGTCCGCACTCGCGACATGTTTTGGCAGAGAGCCACCCATGAACATCTTCAAGGTAGGCAAGCACGAGAAAAGTCGGTGCAGGCCCTGCGGGCTCGCATGGGCGGAAAAAGGAAAGATATGGCAGACAGCCGGGTTCGCCGTGCCCAACAGGAGGCAGCGACCGCCGTCCCGCTTCAGGCACTTGGCCACTTCCGCGGCCGTGCGCCGGGCCGCGCCGTCGTCGTGCTTGTTGTCGCTGCCGCCAGCCGTATTTTTCTTGGCGTCGTCGTCGTTCTCGGGCTTTTGTAGAACTGTGGGCCTCACACAATGTGCCGTTAGAGACGGTGCGGAGGTTTCTTTTTATCATGTCTCGGCTCCAAGGAGACCCCCCCCCTTCCCTGTTGAAACTTACAAATGCGCACCATGGACTCCGTACTTAGTTCGAGACTGCCATAGTCATCGGATGACAAGGTCCGCAGGATGTGGAGAGGCAGATTGAACATCACGCTCATGCTGAACGACGACAATTGAGACTGGGGGCTGACGAAATCCTGCAGGTCCTTTTCGATGCGTCTTGCGAAGGACAGGCGCTCGGCCACTTCGTCTGCCGGCAGGGCGTCGTGGACGGGTGCCATCTCGGGCCGCATGGCCAGATACCGTTCCAGTTGTGCAATATCCGCGCTGTGCGTCGACGCGACATCCAGAAAGCGGTCTGTCGCTTCGCGCAGCTGTGCTTTCGTTGCGCCGTCCATCGTAGGCAATGATGAGACACGGTGGAGGACCGATGGATGAGATGATTGTGAAAAGAAAGGGCGAATTGGTTTGTTCTCCTTTTGAATCGGTTGAATGTATAAGACTGAGATGATTGTGAAGAGAAAGAGAGAATCGAAAAAATAAACACCCTCGACCCGATGGCGGGTTTTGGTTCGTCCTCCTTTTGAATCGGTCGAATGTATAACTGACTTTCGTTGCAAAAATGACACGGAAAATTCGGGCGATGGAATAAGATGGGAGAAAAAAGAAATTGTGAAGAAAAAAATTTGTTTGTGGAACACACAATGTGTATATATCGGCCCTACTAACACGTCGTGATGTCAATCTACGATCATGACGACACAGGCAGTTTTTTTTTCCAACCCCTTGAAACATTATTGCTAACGTAGACATGATTTCTTGTGTCCAACAGCCCATTAATAAGCCCTAATCAAAGCACGGACAACAAAGCAACAAAGGACAATAACAATGACGCGTTTGTGGGCGCTGTTGTTTCGAGTTCGCGTTACAACTCAATCTGACCGCGAGACATCACCAGATCGATCAGTGAGTATAGATGCTCCCCCCGTTTATTTTCTTCGCTTGGCATCAGCAACAACGTCCAACCATTGTAAGGAACCAATCGCTTAAGAAGCAGAAAGTAAATAGAAAACCGAAGCAGAAGACAGAAGCAGAAACCAGAAAACAGGAACAGGAACAAGATGGCCCGTGAGAAAAAGACACGCGACAATCCGCCGCGCAACGACCAGTGGGAAGACCAGATCGACGGCTTCCGGCGGAACCGCCGTCTTCTCCGTGTCTCGAACATCGCCCCCGAGGCCACGAGGACTGCCTTTGAGACCGCCGTCCGGGCCCAGCTGCGCTCCACGTTTGGCGCCGTGGCTGTTCTCTGGCCGCCGCCGCCGCCATCGTTGGAGGAGGCATCGTCGGCGTCACCCTCGTCGTGCCACATGGGTTGGGCGATGCTCGGGTTCAGCCAGCGGCACCACGTCCAGAGCGCCCAGGCCGACCTCGCGGACTAGGAGTTTCGAGGCCGTCGTATGCACCTCGAGCGAGTGTGCAGGACCTCGGTAAGAAGATGCCTTTTTTTTTTTTCTCTCCGTCTCTCCCTTCCATTGTCTGTGCCAGCACGGCTGATGAGATTGTAGCCCACGTGGCGCGCTCGCCAGCGAGTGGCACCCGCAACAAGAGCTGGCCCCAAGGCTGCCCTGGAAGCGCCGACCACGGCTGGTCCCAAGGCATCTACCAAGGCTCCCGCTGCCACCGTGGCTGCTATGGCTGTGCAGTCGACCTCGGGACGAGTCACGGTGCGCCGTACAACCCGTAACTCTCTCAAAACGATGTTTGGCATGACACGAGACGCCGCAGAATGAGAGAAAGGATACATGGCTTAAAGAGCACGAATGGGAAGGAGAACACAAAAAAAATTTCGAGACAGACTGCTGGTTGCTTGCTTTTTTTTCTCCCCCTTTTTTTCTAATGAAAGAAGAGAGAAAACAACGGTCTTCAACGTCGCGTTCCTTTGTGTCTTCAGGCACAATATGGTGCCCGTGCACTCGTAGGACATTTCCAGGTTTTAAACGTCATTTGTTCATCTTTTTCCGTTGATTACGTCTGTAAGATGCATCCGAAGCAACGATTCAGATTATAGTTTTTCATCTTAGGCATCCATGAAATAGAACGATCTTCAGCACGTACACGTATCAAAAATTGCTATGAATACATGCCCCGTTTTATGACAACAGTAAATATCACTTTTGTTGGTACGATGCTCAAAATGCACATCTCTGCTAGGAGTTGCTTTTGCCGACTTAAATGCTCAAAAAAATAAAATAAAATAAAATAAAAATAAAAATAAAAACAAAAATAAAAACAAAAACAAAAACAAAAACAAAGTCAGCGACACCTTTCCGGCGTTCAATTGTTCTGTTCAACGAACATGAGCAGATAAATCTTTGTTGTGACCGTTGTGTTCGTGAATATGAGATTGAAAGACGCGGTCAGGACAATAAACGGCATTATATCGACAAAAAAAAAGAGGATTTTAACGTGTTTTTTTATCGGTCTGGTAGTGAAGTTCATACAAGAGGCTGCAATTCGGCCCTTTACAGCGTGAACACATTTTGTTTTTCTTTGAAAACTCCCACTTTCTGTTTGTATTCATTCACTTTTACTTTCCGTTTGTCTCCAGATATATAATTTGCCCCTTTTCCCGCCTTTTGATTTTTTTTCGTCTTCTTCTTCTTCTTTTTTTTCTTCATCTTTTCTCCTTTTTCTTGACCTCCTCTCCGATTGCAGAAAGCAGATACAGCAACAACATCTCCACCAAAACATTGCGAAATCCAACTTCCTCTTCCTCTTCATCCTTCCAAGTCTTATTATCACGCTCTCTCAGAAAACAAAAACAACATGCCTCTATTTGGGGCCAAAACCACAACCATGTGCAAAGACGCAAAGACGCGAGATCGGGCAAACCAAAAGCTTCTGGACGACGTCGTCATGCTCGACGACAACGGCCAGATCACCGGGCACGCGCTTATCCCGATTGAAAACGATTTCACGGACATCGAAGGCGAAGGAGAGATCGTCGACCGCAGCAGCGACGACGCCACGGACTGCAGCAGCATCTCGGCCCACGGCGGTGAGAGCGACACGGACATGCTCATTGTCAAGAAAAAAGCCGGCAACGAGAAGCAGCGAAAGAGCAAGAACAAGCGAATCAAAAAGGTTGCAGAGACGAAGACGGCAACGAAGACGGCCACAAAAGCGGCCACCGAGACGGCCACAAAGACGAGCAAGGCCACGAGTGCCGCAGAGGACGATAGCCCAAGCAAGCAGAACGAAGGCAACGGAAAAAGCCACGACGGAAACCAACACAACAAACCGAAGCAGGACGGAAGCCGCGGTCTGTCGGCTGGCATCGATGTCCTGGCCGCGGGCGCTGCGAAGGGCATGGCGGGTCTGCGCCGCGTCCGCAAGGTGCTGCGTTGGGGCGAGGCGAGCGAGGACTCGGGCGACGAGAAGATGAATGCGGTCGAGTTCCAGCCGACGATCAACAGCCTGCGGCTCGATGACGAGGATCCCATGGCCATGGGGACGCTGTTCGAACGGGACGCTACGGGCACGGTGCGGATCGCTGTGGTGGACAATAGCCAGACGGCCGCCGGCGAGAAACAGGACGAGAATGAGACGGCCGAGCGTAAGTAGAGGAAAACATTCATACACCGGTGTCGATATCTTCCTAGTGGTGATGTGCCTGGTTGGCGGTCTTTCCTAGTGGTAGACTTTCTCATGACGATCTTCCTTTGATGATCTCCCAATTTGTAGCTCTTTTTTCATTTTCAGCATAACAATTTCAAAATACAACAAAAAATTGGAATCTGCTCCTCTAGTATGAATAGTAAATTGTGATTGTCTTCCAGAAACCCATGATTTGTAAACAAACGATGCCTCTGTGAATTCCGAAGCTTCTCCATCGAGGCCAACGGACGATAATCAAACGGTGTTTCCTACGCATCGTGAGACAAACGGTAGCCCTGGCCACTGCTATATATGATGTCCACAATTAACACAATTTGTGTGGATCTTGGTGGGACCGTTCATATCTGCCTGTCTTCCTGAACTCATTCGAACAGCTATGTGTATCCATGAGACAATCTAAAACTTAAAAACTAAAAACGTCCTAGCGTTTGATTGATTTTTGTGTTCTCAAATAATACCCCTATGCTAACTCACAAAGCAACATAGAAAAGAAAACAACTGCGAGCTTTCGATCCTCACGCATAGGTTACCTTCCGACTCTCGACGTTGCATACAATCCGTCCGATCGAACGCGTTTTACGGCCCAGCAGGTAATACCTCTTTTACTCTAAATCGTCCTATGACAATAAAAAATCCATGAACGGAAGTTGATTGTTTGTAGTTAAATATTCTTTATTTGAAATCCATTAATCATTTTTCTTTCTTTGAGTTAAATGAGACGGTTCACGACAAAGACGACTTTGTCTCTTTATGAAAGAAAGCCCATGGCCACAATGCCGGGACCTGTCGACGTGTACATCGCTAGACAAAAGTCAATTCAAGAATGAGAATTATGGACATAAATATATAATTAATGCAATAAATTCTCGTAAACAGAGAGTTTTTCATGGCGCTTCTCATGCTATCTCGTACACGAAGCCCTTCTAGAGTAAAACCGTTGTATGGTATATCGCTAGATTTAATACTAGGTAAAAGCCCAATTCAAGCAAACTGTGAATTCGCTCATAAGGAAGATATATTCTCAAAATAGAACCGCAGTTAATAAAAACGAATATGTCTGTCTGATCATTTCTCAACTCTCGTGATGCCCTTCCTTCCCCTTCGCCTTTCCCCCTTCCCCTTCCCCTTTGTCATTGCCTATTCCGGACGATGTCAATCCCACGTAATCATACAGTATATAAATTAAATAGGCACTGTGTCTACACTGTATAACTGTCCCCGCTTGCCGTACCAAACCCTAACGTAAAAAGGCGTGCCCACAACACAAATTTATTGTGGGGTCCCGCCCGCTGGCGCAATTGGAAGAGCTCATGGGCTGCAGGAGAGCTGCTTGGTGCCAGTGCAAGGGGGACCCGAGGAAAACAGAGCACCCAGGGCCTTGAGGGCACAAAGCGAGACATGTTCTATTCTGGAGGGCAGCTGTGTGCCCTGTCGCTCCTACCTTTTCCGATTTTCGGGATGGTCAAGGCAGCCGCGACCGCGACAGCAAGCTCTACGATGCTAGCAGGGAAGGTGAGAGGAAGGCGCCGTCTGTGGAAAAAAAGGAAAGAGGCAGGGGGCATAAAAAGAAAGCACGTGAATCACGAGAAAATTGCAAAGAACACAATAGCGAGAGAGAAAAGGAAAAGATAAAATTACTGCAAAAAAAAAAAAATAGTAAATGAAAAGGCAATGAGAAGTTTGTCGAGTCGACGTATAATGCAAAACAAATCCGAGTCAGCAACAATTCGCTTTTTTGCTTGCCCCCCCCCCGTCCAACAAGTTGCCGTGCTTGTACCTTCTCTCGTCATTTTGGTGTAGAGTGACAAGTGCGGTTAGCCTGATTCATCATGTTTTAAATATTTTTCAACGTATTTTGTTTTATTGTATTTTTATTTCCATTTTATTTTATTCTCTGACCCTTGCCCATTTTGGCTCGTCGCCTACTTTCCCTTGTTCGGGTTTTTTTCGCCCATTCTTTTTTACCTCGCTTTTCCTTGACCTTTTTTTTTCCCTTTTCCCTTTTCCCTTTCTCTCTTTTTCTTTCTTTCTTCTCCTTTTCCCTTTTTCCCCCTTTCTTCTTTTTCTCTCTTCTTTTCGGAGAGCGACATTGCTATCTTTTGCAACGATCACCCATTTCCCATTGCTGCCAGAAAAGTCTCGCCTTTTTTCAAAAGGCGAAATAGGCCAAGGCGACAACAACCATGTCTGTCGCCTCAAAGGTGCGTTTCACGCTGTTTAATATTTTATTCTATTATTTATTGCTGTTTAAATCGAGTTTGTTTGGTTTCACGTCATCGTGCGGCTGCATGTCTTGTTTGGCCTGTGGCTTTGCTTGGGGCACCCGTTCTCTGTTTTCCTTTTTCTTTCTTTTTTCTCCCCCCCCATCGACGCTGTTGCAAATCGCATTCGAGATTTCGGCCACTTGAAAGGATGTCGCGGATTTTTTCTTCTTTTTCTTGGTCTTTCCCCCGGCCAGGTCCTTCTGGCGTGACGCGTCACTGTTCTTGGTCCATCATCTACGTTGCCGGCCTCCGTCAACGAGCATGCCGTCCTGCGCTTTGCGTTGCGTTGTTCGGGGTATTTATCGACGTGTGATGCCGGGGGACCTCGTGCACGCTGCCTGCGCGACGAGCGGAAGAAACCAGCGTTCTGCCGTCTTAATCTTTCTTGTTTATTCCACAGGGGACTCGACGTAACATGGCTGACCATTGATGCTTTTGCTGCAGAATCCGTATGACCTCCTCGGTAAGATACTGCTACAACCATCCAACCCTTTCTACACCAAGCTCTTTTGAGTCTTCTTGTTGCGATGTCGATCTGTCCCCCCTACCGCCTCCGTCATCTCTTCCATTCGGAAGCTGGTTGCATGATGAACTCTCGGATGTTTGGTACTGCGGTGTTGCCTTCGAACAACTTGGAAATGATATTGGGATGACGGATGGAGATGTTGCATTCCATGGACGACGACCCCCCCTGTTTCCGCAGCGCATCGCTTGGACTCGAGCGTCACAATTGCCACAACGGTCCACTAACAGGTTTTCGTCCGCAGGCAACGAGGATGGTGACGCGGAGGTGTCTGCGCAGGTGAAGGCCGGCACGGCAACTCGGGCTGGCAAGGCCGACGTCAAGGCCCCGGCTACCTCCCGGCGCCCTGGTCCGGCTGGTAACGATGCCGGTAAGTCAAGGTGGCGCACCGGACGTTGGGGATATGTGCACCTGGGAAGAGACGAGCGAACGAACGACGGACGAAAGCTGTTCGGGCCCATGTGCCCAGCCGATGCATCGGCTCCTGGCTGACATTTCCCCTTTTTTTTTGTTTAGCGTACCGCGATCGCAACGCTGGTACGGAGTACAACCGGTCGAAGCCCACCGACGTGCCTGCTCGTGGTGGCGCTAGGGGCGGCCAGGCTGCTCGTGTCCGGGGCGGTATGTATTGTCTTTTTTTTGTTGTTTTTGATCTGGACGAAGAAATTCATGCAAACGACATCAACTCTGGCTAACCAGACACGTGCATATAGGTCGTGGTTCCCGCTACCCCCGTAGCCAGGACGACCGGCATTCCAAGGGCCTCCCTGGGTAAGCTCGGTACAAATCGAAAAATTGCGTCTGCAGCTTCATTGGCGATGATGATGGGACTAACCGTGGTTGTTTGGTAGTGGCGGGAGCGAAAAGCACCACAGCGGCGACGTCGAAGGCGAGGCCGAGAAGAAGGACGAAGAAGCCGGCGAGCGCATCGCTAAGAACGACGAGAGAGAGGCCGCCACTGAGGACGCCGCCGCCGAGGAGCCGGCCGAGCCCGAGGAGAAGCACATCTCCTACGACGACTACATTGCTCAACAAGCCGAGAAGAAGCTCAGCCTCGGCGAGGCTAGCCTCGAGGTCCGCAAGCCGAACGAGGGCACCAACAACAAGCAGTGGGCTGCGGCCAAGCCCCTTGTCAAGGACGAGGATGACGAATTCATTGCCGGGTCCAGCACCAAGACCAAGCGCGAACGCGAGCGCAAGGTCAAGCAGGTCCTCGAGATCGACCAGCGTTTCGTTGAGCCTGAGCGTCCGCGCGGCGGTGCTCGCGGTGGCCGGGCGAGCGCGGCGGTGACCGTGGCGAGCGTGGCGAGCGTGGCGAGCGTGGTGAGCGTGGTGAGCGTGGTGAGCGTGGCGAATACCGTGGCGGTGACCGCGGCGAGCGCGGTTCCCGTGGCGGTTTCCGCGGCGAGCGCGGTGCGTGGTGGTGGTGCTCCGCGCGGCGGTGCCCCGCGTGGCGGTGCCGCCCGCGGCCCTGAGCTCAACCCCAAGGACGAGAACCTTTTCCCGAGCCTGGGCAGCTAGATTTGGTCACAGCATGGCCCATATTGCACCGCCATTTGAGAAGCAGTGCTGCCGTTGCCGCTAACGATTCCACCGTCTTTCTCTATTGGAAAGGCGCGTGACTCGTGCGGGAAAAGAGACCAAAGAAAAACAGCGGCTTTTTGTTGAAAAAAAAAGAGCAATTTGGAAAACGGGGACGAAATGAAGAGCAAGGAGTGTGTTCGTTGAAAAGTAAAAAAGAGCAAAACGGCGAGGAAAATATAAGAAAACAAAATAAGGTTCTCCTTCCCTTTTTTCTTTTTCTTTTTCTTCCCTTTTCCCGTTCTTTTCCTTCTTTTTTTTTGGGTGTCTTGTCCAGGTCAATGTTTGTTCAGCAACGTCGGCATGTCATTTGCCCTGGGGGCCAGTGCCTTCCTATGTTTTTATTTTTCTCTCTGCTTTATCTTGTTCGGACGGTGGGGGCCGGATTTCTAAAAAAAAATCAACAAAGACGATACATACCGGTGGTGGTAATTTGTTACAATAAAAAAAACAAAGCTGAAATCAGAGATGTGTTCTGTGATGCTCTCGTGGTTGTTGTATTGACGTGGGCTCTAATGGCGGTGGACGGGCTTGTGCTTCATCAGCTCGAGCTGTTTGTTTTGGCTGACAACAGGCCGACGACACACCCTCCGAGGCCCAGTTTCATATTACGTTTTGGACTTCTTGTTTCACACAGAAGCATGTTCTTGGGAAGGCTGTTTCGATCGTGTAGTCCCCGTGGGCAACAACGGAAACGAAGTACGACAAGGCTACGGCGTGGGAAGGCCTGTTTTTTTGTTGTCTGTTCCACGAGGCTGTGGTACGATTGTGGACAGCTGTGACGCCCCCGTTGATCTTTTTTTTTTTTGCATGCGTGGAAACGCAGTGTGACCTTTGTTCCGGTGAGTGCTTCTTTTGCTTCTTGCTTGGCAAGTGACACTGGGACGTTCCATGTACACGATAAAGAAGGACGGACAATAGGGACGTGTTGCTATTCGTTGCATCGTAAAATCAATAGGAAGAGAACCAAGAGGAGAGAGACGACGCTATATTTTGTACACAACCAAAGAACCATTTGACACAACAAAAAGAACCATTTCATACAGAAATCTCCCCTTCCCCTTTGCAGGGAACTACCGCTTGGCTCCCTGCACGGCCCGGTGCGCGTCAATGCCCAGGCTCGCGGCCAGCAGCACGCCGTTGAACGCGGCCATGAGGTAAAAGGGCGCGCCGCGCGACCAGGTGTCGAAGAAATAGCCGCCGAGCTTCGTCAGCAGCAGGATGGCGGCGCCGCCGCACCACGAGTAGACGCCCGCGATGGAGCCCTTGAGCTGGATGCGCGAGAGGGGGGCCGAGGGGGGTGGTGTTGGTGGTGGCCGTGCGAGGTCCAACGACGACGACGGGGAGGACGACGAAGAGGAGGAGGAGAAGAGTAAGGGCGCGTCCTCGTGGTCGTTTGCCGCAAACGTTCTTGTCGCCGTCGTCGTCGCCGTCGTCTGCGGTTCGCCGTCCTCCCTCCCGGCCAGCACGCCCTGCCCCAGCGCGCCCAGGCTGCACACGATCGCGCCGATCTGGCTGACGCCCAGCAGCGCCACCACCAGCAGCACCGCGGGCGTGCCGCCGCGGCCGTCCACGTCGCGCGGCTCGGGGCTCGCCAGCTGCGGGAACACCACGTAGCCGACCACGCCGCACGTGGTGGCCACGACGAGCGGCGTGTGCGGGGGGAGGACGAAGCTGCACCCAGGACCACAACGACGACGGCGGCCGTCGCCACCTCGCCCGCTGCGCGCCGCCACGTACCCGAACACGGGCGCGCACAGCAGGCCCACGAGCTGCGCGACGCCCGTCAACACGGCCGCCAGCACGTACGCGGCGCGGCACTCCTTTTTCAGCTCGGGCGACGGGTCGTTGGGCGCGCCCTGGCAGAAGCCGTGGCCGATGAAGAACGCATTGACAAAGAGCGGCACGAACAGCGAGATGGCCACCGTGGACGCCCGCGCGACGAAGCCGCCGAGGTAGCCGAGGGCGATGTCGGGGTCGGTCCCGCCGAGGCGGACAGCCTCGCGGAGAAGGCGGGCGTACGGGAGGGTGGTGGTGGTTGTCGTTCTTCTAGTGGCCAACCCCGTCCCCTTCGCCGCCCCCGTCCACCCTCGCCCCCACAGCATCCGCCAGCCCTTGCCCTCTTCGCCGCGCAGGTGGCGCAGACCCACAAAGACGAACCCGGCCACGGCCACGGCCACGAGGGCGACGACGTAGAAGCTGTACGTGACGGCGGCGGCCATGGGCACGCCGTCGAGGCGGCCGAACTGGACGGGCAGCGGCAGAAACAGCACGAGCGCGACGAGGGCGCCGCAGCCGGTGAACAGGCCGACGAAGCCGGCGAGCTTGGCCGGTTTGCCGGTGCGCCTGCCGTCTTTTGTGCTGACACTGTCCGTCGCGGCGTCGCCCGCAGCAGCCGTAGCCTCGGCCAGCCCGTCGGTCGTCTCACCCACGTCCGCCGCCGCCGCCGCCGCCGCCGCCACCTCTGCCGTCCACCGGCTGCGGTCCGCGAAGCGTTCGGGCGTGATGGTCAGCTGCGACTCGGTGGAGAGCACGCTGTTGCGGGGGTTGTCGGGGGTGGGTTTGGGCATGGCCGCCGCGTCAAGGTGGTCGACATCGTGGTCGTGGTCGTGCTCGTCATCGTCGTCATCGTCGTCGCCGTCCTCGGCGGTCAGCGACGGCAGGATGGCCGTCACCATGGTGGCGGCGGCGGTGGCGCCCACGGCAAAGAGGATGCGCGCGAGCAGCAGCTGCGGGTAGACGTTGGTGGCCTGCACGGAGAGGACGAGGGCGAGGGCGAGGACGGCGTAGCCGGTGACGGCGACGAGGCGCACGCCGAGGCGGTCGGACACGAGGCCCCAGACGGGGCAGGCGACGAGGGCGACGAGCTCGTCGGCGAAGCCGAGGGTGCCGACGATGTCGCCGACGCCCGTGGTGACGCCGATGCGGTCGGTAATGACGAAGGAGATGCTGCTGTTGAGAAAGACGAGGAAGGAGATGGAGAAGAGGGCGACGCCGAGGAGGTAGGTGGCGGCCTGGAGGGGGGTGGTGCGGCGGGCGAAGGGGAGATGCCGCAGGAGGCGGCGGGCGGGCGGCATGGCGGAAACGAAGGAAGAGATGGTTAAAAAAAGGGAAAAAAAACGTCCTCGTAGAATCCAACCCTCAGTGCGTGTTGGGTGATCGTCGAGGCCGATGCCCGTGGAAGGACAAGGAGTGGCCCCGGTCAAGGGGATCGAGGCCGAAGAGACGCGGCCGAGGAGAGGAGAAAAAGCGATTGCAGGTTATAACTCCGCTATTCGTGTTGCGGCATAATGCACAGGGAGAAAAAACAATAAGAATAAACGCTTCTGTCTAGGCGGAGCTGGGAATGTTGTGCTCCCTTTGCTGGAACAACCCGAGTTCGTGTCGCATATATAAGAATAAGCTGTCGGCGATATAGGACGCGAAACACATGGGACGGGAGCTACGGCATGCTTAGTCAGTTTTTTTTTGGAGTGGCAGAAGCCCCGTGGAATGGTTGCCCTGAGGTCCCCCTGCCCTCCCACAGATAGCACCATAGCGCGGGGCTTCCAGGGGCAACGGCTGCAACTGGAGGGGGAGAGACCCTGTGCGGGCGGGTAACCAGCGGCCGAAGTCGGACTAGCGACCCAGCTAAGAAAAAAAAAAAAAAAAAAAAA
>AZHD01000012.1:971751-1028126 GCA_001636815.1 Niveomyces insectorum RCEF 264
GGCCCTGTGGTGGCTATCGACGGGTTTAATCTTCGAGGGCAAGCAAGCGAAGAGCGAAGAGCCGTGCCGCTGAGAATACAAAAGATAAGGGGGCTTCACCGCTTGGTGCCTTGATACGCCTTCTTTGGCTGCGAACAGGTTTTTTTCTTTTTCTTTTTCTCTTTTATTTCTACGCCCTGCCACGCATTCTGTTCTGTCGTGGGACGTTCGACGAGGCCGCCGCCGCCGCCGCCGCTGTACGAGCAAAGAAACGTGGGTGTGTTTCGAGCCGGCTACAGGAAGAGCCAGACACGTCAGACTTGCGAGTCCGCTTCGACTATGTCGGCCTCGCTGCCCGGCAGCCGCGAGCTGCCGGCGTCGCAGTATGACCTCGACACGTACTGGGGCCGGGTGAAGCACACGGCAGGCATCACAGATCCAAGGTGAGGAGGAGGGGGGGAGGAACCGAGACAGAGAAAGAAAGGGTTGTCGAGGGACCAGTTGACTCACATCCCACAGAACATTGCTCGTCGGCCGGACGGGCTTGGAGCAGGCCAAACAGGCCATCGCGGCATACAAGCAGGGCCAGGGCCAGGAGATGACGCCGGACCTGTGGCGGGCCAAGAAGATTGTGGACGCGACGCTGCATCCGGGTAGGTGGTTTTTTGGTTGTCTATTGCAGGGTGTTCTTAAAATGCTTACGATTCTTCCTACAGACACCGGCGAACCGGTGCTGCTGCCCTTCCGCATGTCCTGCTTCGTGCTGTCCAACCTGGTGGTGACGGTCGGCATGCTGACGCCGGGCCTGGGGGTACGTCTACGTGCACTTTTTTTTTCTTTCTTTCTTCTCCTTTTTTTTCCGTTGTTAACACCCCCAGACCGCCGGCACCATCCTCTGGCAGATCGCCAACCAGTCGCTCAACGTCGCCATCAACCACGCCAACGCCAACAAGTCGTCCCCGCTGTCGTACGGCCAGCTCGCCCAGTCGTACGCGCTGGCCGTCGGCGCCTCGTGCGGCGTCGCCGTCGGCCTCGGCCGGCTCGTGCCGCGGCTGACGCGCCTGCAGCCCACGACGCGCCTCGTCCTCGGCCGGCTCGTGCCGTTTGCCGCCGTGGCCAGCGCGGGGGCCCTGAACGTGTTCCTGATGCGGGGCGAGGAGATGCGGCGCGGGATCGACGTGTACCCGGTGGGGGGGGAGGACAAGGGCCCGAAGGCTTCTCCTTCCTCCGACAGCAACGAAAAGGCTTCTTCTTCCTCCCTCGGCAAGAGCCAAAAAGCCGCGCGCCTCGCCGTCGGCGAGACGGCCCTGTCCCGCGTCCTCAACAGCTCGCCCATCATGGTGCTCCCCCCCCTGCTGCTCGTGCGGCTGCAGCGCACGGCGTGGCTGCAGCAGCGGCCGCGGCTGACGCTGCCGGTCAACCTGGGCCTGATCCTGGTGACGAGCTACGCGGTGCTGCCGCTGGCGCTGGCGGCGTTCCCGCAGCGGCAACGGATCGCGGCGGACGCGCTGGAGCCGGCCTTTCACGGCCGGGGCGGCGCGGGCGGGCTGGTGGAGTTCAACCGGGGGATGTAGGGGGAGGGAGAGAAGAAGGGGAAAATGGGAAGGATGGCGCATTCTAGCATGTCTATAGAGTATACGGTCGTGCTGGGGCATCGGACGGATGGCGTTCTTGGAAGCGGGCCACAGACAGGAAAAGCGTGGGCGCAGTCGCCTTGTCTTCCTCAATCTTCTTCCGAGAGTGTTGGCTAGTTTCGACCACGCATGGTCGCAGCATCGTCTACAGTAGTCACGGTGTAGTGCGTCATTTGTCCGACACAGCCTCCGTCTCCAGGCGACGTTTGAGCCAAACGGCCCAGCAGTGACGAGGCTCTCACCCCCCCCAGCGCCGTCCCCTGGAAGATCGACGCTCCGGTCGATACCAGGAACAAGGGGCGGTATGATCCAGACAGGCGAGACGAAACCCAGCGGTCTGCAAGCAGAACGTTGGTGTTCGTGTTGTTTTAACTTCGATTCGTCGTTTTCGTTGCTTCAACGCCTGCCACGCCTACGGCAAAAAGTCACAGAAACGGTTTATTCAAAAACCAACCTGGTTAGAACGATATTGCTTTTACCGGGCACCGGGTGACGAGCGGCCAAACCACAGCCCTCCCCTTCACACAGGCTGATAAATTCCACTGTTAGCACCTCTTTTAATTTATTCTTGTACAACTACGTATTTGTTCTTCTGCTCTTTTGCGTAGTATGTACTTGCAGTCGTCGTTGCGTGCGGGGCGAAACGTGTCGCTTCTCGAGGACGGTCGAGTTTTTGCGTGGCAGCAGCAGCAGTAATAGGCCGTCCGCTGTTCACGACGGCAGACTGAGACATGCATTCGTGCTTGCGGTAGTGCACATATATACTCCGTACTTGTACTCTGTGTCTGGTTCTTGTGCTAAAAGGTACAGTGGTGACCTCTTGATCCCGCCAAGGCATGCACGCCAAATGGCCACAATAGTCTTTCATTGTATTTTCTTCTTCTTCTTTTTTTTCCCTTCTGCTTTGGCTCTTGGCTTGCCTTTTCTCGGCTCGGCCGGTGTTTCTCTCTCATCACTCTTGTTGGAAAGAAAAAACCCCCCCCAAAAACGTAGTACCAAAAACATTTGCATGCACTTGGACGTTCTCGCGATCGTCCCTCTTCGGACGAAGCACCTACTGATCGACCTTGCGTCCCCCCCCTTCCCCGTACTTTTGTTTTTTTCTTGGCTGGTCCTCGCCTTGCTTTCCTTCGAGACAGTATGGCCCTCTGACCACCGTTACCTTCGTAGTGACTGCAAAAGACTCCAGGCTGGCGAAAACGCGGCACAGAACGGGGGCAATATCGGTCGTCCGAGATGAAAGCCACGCCTTTTCACAAACAAAAAAAAACATGTGCAATTTCGGCAATACGAAATATTAATCGAGGGCAAAAGGGACGACCAATAGAGTAGGAATAGACGACTGCAATAATGCGTCGTACGCTGGGTCTGTTTTGCTGAACGTCTGTTTTGGTCTCCAGCCAAACGTGACCGCACCACTACCACTACCACTGCCACCACTGCCACCACTGCCACCACCACCACCACTACCAGGCTGCCCCAGCTTTATCCCCGTAACCCTGCAGACGATACGCCATAACCACAAAGGGTAGGGATGGCTGCGGGTGCTGCGTCTGTCGCGCGCCTCGCCGCAACGCATTCTTCACGTTTTCTCGTCACGGTCGATCCGGCCATCGTTGGCCATATTCGTACGAGTAATACGACCGTCTCTTTCCCTCTTATTTGTCTAACCAGCAAGAAGACCCGTCATTTTGCCTCTTTGTTTCCCCACCATAAACCCGTCTGTCTTTTTCTCTTTTTTGGTCTCTGTGTGCATACTGCGCCGTCTGCAGCGCTAAGGAAGTGCGCCAAAAGTCCCTCTGCGACGCCGCATTATTCAGTATTACCGTATTACGCCTACATATGCACCTACGTCGATTCACATCCGCGGAACGGCACCCGCACCCGTTTTTCCTTTTCCTTTTCCTTTGTCTTTTCCCTTTCCGCCCATATTGTCTGCTCGTGGATTTCCTTTCTTTGTTTGCCGTCAGGTCGTGCGTCGTGCACTGTGCCCACGGTCTGTATCGACCAAGTTTCTTGGTATTTGCTTGCTGATTGACTTTTCGTGTCTCTTTTTCCTTTCACAAGTGCCAGACGAATCCCCGGCCGTAGGTTATATCACGCCGCCATCCTCCGTACGAGTAGCTTTCATACCTCGTACCGAAAGACTTTTTAGCACGTCAACTGGACTGCCCACTACTGCCAATAGAGGCCTTTTTTCTGTCTGCAGTCGCTGGTCCACTCTGCGTGTTTCGCTCGGGTCGTGTGAAAAAAGCGACGCCCCCCCAACCAACAGGCACACGGGCACTGCGACTTTTCGTTCTCTTGCAGCCGTAACAGTGACCCGTTTTCTCTTTGCAGAGCATTTGGCTCAACCAATTGTTGCTGGTGCTCCCAGGCTGAGGGACGGTCTCGTGGATCCAATTACAGTATAAACTGGTATTAGCACTGTCCTTACATCACAGCACAGACGAACAACAAGCACGTTTGTGTGGTATAATTAAATTGTGTACGAGGTCTGGTGCTCTTGATGAATCCTCAAAGAAAACAGGTTCTTCTTCTATACATCCTCGTGCATTTTTCAGGCGGAATGGTCTCTGATGGGAACACTCACGGCGCTGTCATCAGTCGTTGACTGTATTAGCACGTACACAGTGCTAAATACTGTACCAAAATAAACAACCACGCTGGAACGCAGAAAACAACAAAACGGCCTCCTTTCTTGTCGGTGTCTACGAATTACTACGAGTACATTTCCAACACCCTTCTGTGCTCCTCGTCACGAATTGTGATGCATTCATTTACAACGCCAGCTAGAGCGGGGCGCGGGCACGTTTTTCTGTTTTTTTCTTTTCTGTTCTCTGGTTTCGTCGTTTTTCTTTCCCATTGGCCGCCTCCGCTTTTTTGGGGTGCCCAAGCTGGCGGCCCTGTTTCCGGATTGCTGATTGCTGATTGATGCTCGCCCCCGGAAGCAAAGGGAGAGACACAGGAGAGACAGAGTAGAGACAAAACCGACGGGCTGAAAGTCGCGTAGGGGAAAGGAGGGAAAGGAAAGGAGAAAGGGGATAAGACAGGACAAAGTGAAGTCACGGAATCAAGGAAACGGAAAAAGAGGAGAAGCGGCGAAGGGGAACCTGTTGCGACGTTCGATTTGTTGAGCCCCTTCTGTATTTTGTATCTTTTAGTGCAACAAACGCTACATAGCGCCTAGGGCTGTTGGGTACAAGGGGCAAAAATGGGTGATTACAGTGAATGGCAGCCCGTCGACGAGATATTTCCGTGTTCTCTTTTTGGGGGTTTTATTACGTTTTATTACTCGTTCTTTCCTTTTTCTCAGCCTTTGTGCTCTATGGTGCTTGGTCAACGCGTTGCCCGTCCTTCCTGGTTGTCTTGACACAGTGGCCGGGGCAGGCTGTCTGACACGGTGGGCCAGTCGAAGAGCAAATCCCAAACGAGGGGCAAAAACAACGTTCTTTTTGAAGACGAAAATGCAAAACAAAAAATGTGAGTACGAAGTAACAGGAAATACGAACGCCGTAGGAAATACGACCGCCGTCAAAAGATCTATCCAAAACACCAAATTGAAGCAAAAAATAGTAAAAAAAAAGTGAACAAGAACCGGTAGGGAAACACATGCAGGCAGAGCAGAACCGCATCGTGGGCTCTCAAATTCCGGCTGTCTGCCCTTTGAATACCGTCTTCGCACGGCCTGGCCGTTTAGTCGCTTCATGGTGGCCCCATAATCATAGTCGCTCCTGCCTTTCCCCTCTTCTCTTGCCTCTTTCACTTCCCCCCCCCAACTTAGCCTTGCCCAGGGCCCGCCAGCGAGCCAACCAGCCAGACAAAACCCGCAAGTACCTCCTCAGTCCGTCACAACACGCCCAGTACACACAACACGAAACCCCCGTAACACGTACAGCCCCGTAAATCCTCGGGCAGTTGGTTTTTTTTTATTGTGACAATGCTCCCTACACGCGACCGCCACAGAACAAAGCGAATGCCCCTTCCTCGTCGTCCTCGCTCCCCCAGTCTCCAGTCCTTCTTTCCCTTTTCGAAATTCTTAGGGACTTTTCCTGGGCTTTTCCTTTTCCTTCCCTTCTGGACAAAACGCCCTCTTCGCTTTACGGTTTGGGCGATATCAGCTTCCGTTGATTTCGAACTTCACTTTTTGCTTTTTTGTTCAAATTGTCCAGTTCTTCCAAAACGAACGAAAACAAAGCGAGCAAAAATAACCACTCGACTTTTCTTTCTGCGCTCTCGGCCCACCAAATGCCACCACCACCTGCACCAGTCCGCCCATAACCGGCGAGGCAACACACACATTTTTTTTTCGCGTGTGGACTTGTTTTTGGTCGACTCGAGAGAAAAAACAATCCAAGGCATTTCGTTTCTTGTCTTACCAAGAACAAACCACTCATCAGTTCGACTCTGATCATCGTCCAAAAACCGACGACAACGGAGAGAGAAGAAAGCGACAAGAGGCCTATAGCCGCTACCCGCCCATCCGCCAACTCATTCCCTAATTATCCACTATATTTTAGGGAGAGTGGACGGCAATACTGCTCGAGTACCTGCACATCCGAGCCCAGCACAAGGCACGCCGGCTGTCTCCCCCCCCCCAATCGTTGTCCGCCTCCCACTGTTCTCTATCGGACTTCTGCCTCTTCTTTTCCTGTTTTCCCTCCTCGCATTTTCTGTCAACATCTCCGTCGTCCCAATCCTCGATTGTTTGTCGCTCTCGCCCCCTTTCTCCCTCCCTTCTCTTCTGTCTACGGCCTGCTCTCGGTTTTGTTTTTTTTCTTGTTTTTTTCTCGCCTGGACGTTTCATGTTCTGGTGAGAAAAAGGAACGAAGACGGCCGGCTAGAGCGACACAACCGTCGGCGGTTTTTTTTTCGCTCTTTTTTTCTTGCACACAATGTCGACACCCACCACGGCCACCGCGACGCTTCCCCCCTACGCCGCCGGCTATCCCTTTTCCCACCCGTCGTCCTACCGGCAGACACTGCCCGGCTCGGCCAGCCGCCTTGGTCCGTCGTCGACGACGCTCCCGTCCCCGACGTCATCCTCATCGTACGCGCCCTACTCGCCCTCGGCCGTGTCGAACAGCGTGCACCTCGCTACGGTCGCCATGAACAACGGCGCCCCGTCCGCGCCCAACCATGCCCATCACGCCCGCTCCCTCTACCATCCCACAACGACACACAACCAGAGCCACAACCACAGCAGCCTGCAGCAGAACGACGCGGCCGTCTCGTCCCCCGGCTACCCGGCCAACGGCACGTTGTCGTCCACCGCGACGTCCACCACAACCGCACCCACCACGACGGCTGCAACCTTCTCGCCATCCACGTCGACCATGGACGGCGGCGGCGGTATACGGTCGGCTGCCCATACTATGAGCAGCCACCAGCACCCCAACCACAACCACCACCACCACCACCAGACACATTCGACCAACGGCTCGCAGCCTCCACGAAAACGACGCCGGTCGGGCCCTCCTGATTGGGAGTCGTTTTATAGAAACGGGTTGCCGCAAGAGGTCATTGTGATCGAGGACAGCCCCGAACGCGACGCCGGGCAGACCGGGTCGTCGCGGACGGAAGTGGGTTACGCTGCCAACGGCGTCGTTGGCAGAAACGATGCCGCTGCTGGCCCTGCTTCGACGGCCAGCTACCACTACGGCGGCCAACAATCCGACGGCGGCGGCGGCGACCGGCACATTGCCAAGAAGCAGCGGCGGCAGCTCGACGAGCCGGCCGCGTTGTCCGGCAGTGGCAGCGGCAACCGCTACGATCCCGTTCACAACTACGTCCAAACATCCAGTGGCTCCACCGTCTCCAGCGAGCGGACGCACTCCAACTCCAACTCCTCCCTCTACACCACCACCGCCACGACGGCCGCCAACACCGCCGCCACCTCGCTCGCGTCCACCAACGGCCAGTACGAGTACGACGCCAGCATCGCCAGTCAGAAGCGGAAGCGGGCCCTCCGCCAGCAGATCGCTATCGAGACCAAGAAGCTGCGCGAGCACACCGCCGCGGCGTTGGGATCGGCCTTTGCCAACTACCGGCCACCGCCTCTTCCGCCTATTAAGGCGCCCGACGTCAATGTCAAGATTGTTCATGACGTCAGTTTTTTTTTTTTTTTTTTTGCTTGTTCATTTCTCGGTTGACGGGCTGTCGGCAACTAACGTTTTAACCAGGCACATTATGGGAAAAGTGTCAAAGTGGACGATGACGACGGCCATTACATCGTCATCCCAGAATCCGATTTGACCGATCGATGTACGTTTCGCCATTTATTTTATTTTTATTTCTATTTTCATGTTCTCAATTTTGCGCGTTTGTTTCTCGATTACTAACATCGTTCAGACCAAATGGTCAAGCTGCTTGGCCAGGGCACCTTTGGCAAGGTCGTGCAAGCCCGCGACCGCCGGAAAAACGAGCTCGTGGCCATCAAGATCATTCGTTCCGTGCAAAAGTACCGGGACGCGTCACGGATCGAGTTGCGCGTGCTCGAGACCCTCAAGGCCAACGACCGGGAAAACCGGAACCGCTGCATCCATCTGCGCGAGTGTTTCGATTTCCGCGGCCACATTTGCATCGTCATGGACCTGTTGGGCCAGAGTGTTTTCGACTTCTTGAAGGGCAACGGCTTCGTTCCGTTTCCTAACAGCCAAATACAGAGCTTTGCTCGCCAGCTCTTCACCAGCGTTGCCTGTAGGTGTTGCCTGTCTATTGACCCTTCTATTGTCGTTTTTTGTTTCTCTTTCTTTATCTCGCTTCCCTACTAACCTTGCCAGTTTTGCATGACCTGCAATTGATCCACACCGACCTGAAGCCCGAGAACATTCTCCTCGTCGACTCCAACTACCAGACGTTCACCTACAACCGCAAAATCCCGTCGTCTTCCTCCACCATTGCCCGCCAAGCCACCCAGCGCAAGGTTCTCCTCGATACCGAAATCCGGCTCATCGATTTCGGGTCCGCGACGTTCCAAGACGAATATCATTCCTCCGTCGTGTCGACCCGCCATTACCGGGCGCCCGAGATCATCTTGGGCCTGGGCTGGTCGTTTCCCTGCGACATATGGAGCATTGGCTGCATTCTTGTCGAGTTTTTCACCGGCGATGCCCTCTTCCAGACACACGATAACCTCGAACACCTGGCAATGATGGAAGCCGTGTGCGACAACCGCATGGACCCGCACCTCGTCCAGCAAGTTGCCAAGTCGACGCGGCACGGCGGCAATCCGGCTTCAAAGTACGTTTTTGGACACCCTCCTATAAGAACCCTTGCAGTCGATTCTAACCAATTCAGGTACTTTAAAAGATTACGACTTGATTACCCTAACAACGAGACGACCCGAGCATCACGACGATTTGTCAAGGCTATGAAAAAGCTCAACGTATGTTTATATATATATTGTTCCTTTCCTATCTTTTCCCCCTCCATCCTTTTAAATACACGTTCTTTTGTAGGCTAACCATGCGTACAGGATATCATCCCAAGCAGCAACGGCTTTCTGCGGCAGTTCTTGGATTTGCTGAGACGCATCTTTGTCTACGATCCCACACAACGGATTACGGCAAAAGAAGCGTTGCAGCATCCTTGGTTCCGCGAAGTGGCCGTGCAGGACGACGGTACGGAGGCAGCTAAAATCCGCCACGAACGCGCGCGCGCCTCACGAGAACGGACGGGCACGCGGGCGGCCCAACTTCGGGGCTGAATGGTGCCTAGACGACAGTACAAACAAAAAATATCATCTACGATGCCTTTTCTTGCCCGATCAAGACACGTGGGGCCAAAGCGGTTGACAAGCACGGCGGGTCAAACACAAAGTGGCAGGCAGAGGCAAGCAGCATTTTGCTCTTAGTGGACCGATGCAAGCCCGATGCACCGTCTTGTTCTTTGCGTTATCAAAGGCTGCAATGATCTGTATGAAACAATACGGGATTGCCTGGGGTGTCTGCGTGTCAATTTTGCAATTCTGGGGTTACTGTCAGGGAAAAAAGAAGGCACGGCTATGATATCCTAGGTTTTGCAGGGCATACCGGCATTGGGGGGGAGTGGAAGGCGGCCTACAGGGATCCAGCCACGGGACCCCCTTTTTTGTGTTTTACTACTTTGCGGCGTTGTGTGTTTTTACATATGTCTTTCTCTCTTCTCGCATATTACCTTTCATACTTCGGGCAGGTTGATGTGTCTTCTTTTTTTTTTTCGATCATGGCTATGCCACTTTCCGATCTTCATTGTTTCCCCCGTTACTTGGGGAGTTTGAACACACATGACTATGATGTACACAGTGGTTTCTCTTCACCTACTTTTTCTTGTTCACGAACGGGGAGGAGTTTTGGGTTATGATCATATATACTGGGACAACGGGGGAAAAGAAAAGACCACATACGACCATACGAGAGCTATAAGGGCCACGGTGATGCAGCAAAGCAAGAAGAACGAGGCTTTCCTTTTGAACGATTGCAGACGAAATAGAACCAACAGCCACGATGCCCGTGTTTGTTCAACCGTGACAAGAAAAAACGCGCCTCTTACCGATTGATATGGACATTGCTGAAACGAAACGATTGACGGTTTTGCCGTTCGGTAGGTTGACTGTTATTTTTCGCATCTCATATTCACATCTCTTGTCTTCCCCTTGAAACCACAACGTTCTTTGTTCCTCCGGCACACGTTGCTGACAACAGGCTTGTTTCCAGGTACAAGACGAAACAAGGAGGCTTGTTTTGACTCTTCTTCCGCTTGAAGCAGACAAAGAAACGAGAAAACGAAGAAACGGGCCCTTGGTTTCGCGGTCAAAGAAAGGAAAAAAAAATGAGAATTGGCGCAACCATGTTCACAGCGAAACCAAAGACTTTGGTCGTCTCTGAGTGCACAACCATCTTTTTTTTTTTCTTCCCTACATATTTAGTCCCCCAGAGACGGACGTGCAATGGTGTCTCTGCTTCTTGTTCTTCTTTTTCCGCTTCCTTTCTCCTCACTTTGTTCTTCTTTCAGAGAGCGCCTCTTTGCAATATCACCATCTTATAAGTCTGCCAACAGCTTGAACGTGTCTCGGTTGAAGAAGCTTTCGTTCGTCAAACCGCGTGCTCTATTCTTCTTTTGTTTGCACCCGGGGACAAAGGAGGTTGACGTTGCATCAACTCGTTGGTCTTGCACCCAGAAGGGACTTGCGCACATCTTGCAAACGGCAACGATAACCACGAAAAGAAGGCACAAATAAAAACACACCAAACGGGCTGCTAACACAAGTCTCACTTCCCCCGAGCAAGCGAGCACGATTCTTGCCACCGGCTTCGGCGAGTTCAATTTGTCTCAAAAAGACCCGACGTGAAACGGGGGGGCGAGTGCACTCGGATTGACTTTTGGGTTCAACGACGGATTTTCCTGTGGGAACGGCTACTCTTGGCTGGCTGTTCTTCCCTCCCCAGATGGTCGCCTGCCTGCGCGACGTCCCACAGAGTGACCTGCTGGCGCTCGCTGCCACACTGCGACTGCTGCCGGACCAGCTCGAGCGCATCGATACGGCCGGTAGCGATGGCCCTGCTGGTGGTCGTGTGGCCCAGCCCTCGGCCGCGTGGCTGGCCGACCAGGCCGCCCGCATCCCGGCGCTGCCGCCGTCTCTGCTGCGGCCCGCGGTGTGCCAACCGCGCTTGCCGCCGCCCTGCCTCTGTGCCGCGCACCGCCAGCTGCACCCGGACCTCGTGCGCGAACTGTTTGCGTACCTGACGCGGGAGGTGTCCATCCGTGCGGATCCCCTGCGCCGGCACCCCCGGCACGACATTGCCGGTATTGGCGTCAAAGCCGACAGCAACAACAACAAAAAGTGCCAAAGCCTCGACGTGCGCGAATGGGGCGACCGCATGCTGGGCCTCAGCGCATTGTGGTGCAACAACACGCTGTTCTCGCAGCTGCGGCCTGGCGGCGGCGGTGGCGGCGACGACGGGACGACTGCGACCACTGGCGCCGCGGCCTTTGCTTGGCGCCTCCGCGACCGCCCACCGCACTTGGCGCTGCCCTGCGAGGCATGCGTGCTGGCCGTCGTGGGCGGCCGCCGCGAGGCACTCGTAGACCTGCGGGCCGGCATTTTGTGCCGCTTAGTCAACGAGCTGGAGAAGCGGCGGCGGCGGCAGCAGCAGCGGGCCGAAAAACGGGCGGCACGCGTCGACGAGGACGGTGGCGGCGGTTGCGACGGCGACGACGACGACGACAACAACAACGACGACGACGACGACAACGAGACGGTGGCGGGCCTGCTTTCATCGGACGTGCCCCACCTTTTGCCCGTGCTGGAGAAGTACATGGTGGCGTTTGGTCCCGACCACGCCACGGTCCTCCGCGACCTGAGTATGCGCTTGATGATGTCGCTGGTGCCCGTCCGGCAGTGCGAGACCCGCCGGCGCCGGCTCCTGGCGGGGCAGCGGCAGCGGCGCCGTCGTCATCATGATGTTGACACTGACAACTACGACGACGACGACGACGACGACAACAAGCAGCATGGCAGCAACGATCCTGTGAGCGAACCCGACGGGCCCCACCACACCGACGGGGACCCGCCGCGGTTGTATACGCCGTCGGGCCACCCTCTGCCGCTGCCGCTGCTGCCGCCGGACCGCGACCCCTACGCTGGCGTTGCCTGGGACAGGACAGGCTGCCAAGCGCCGTTCTTTGCGTCCGGCACGAAGGCGCAGTTCCGTGCATCGCCCGCGCCAGCGCCTGCCCTCCAACACAACCGCCGCCACGAGCGGCCGGTGATCAGTACGCCGACGCTGGTTTCGTCGTCGGTGTACGGCACGCTGGATACCTGCGATGTGGACGACGCCTGCGTGGACGAGCCCTACACCGTCGAGGAGGTGGACGACTGCAACGGCGGCGACGACGGTGGCGACCATGGTTGCCTGTATGTCGACGACGTCGGCGTGGACGCCTATCCGCCGAGCCCGACGACAAATGACGCCCCCCCGAACGAGTGCCCTCTTTCTCCGCGTCTTTCCCGACCCGCCTCGCAAGCCACGCCGCCACTGGAGTGTGAAGCACCGTGGGGCTCCGCGAACGGGCGTGCGTCCACGCGGCTGCCGATGTCGCCCATGTCGCTCATGTCGCCGACAAGCGTCTACTCGTATGATAACAGGGACGACGGCTGTAGGTCGCGCGCAGCACCAGTACCACCACCACTACCACCACTAGCAACAGCAGCAATTTCTGCTGCTGCCGCTGAGCGCCGCCGGCCATACGAAAACATGAGTCGCATGCGCCCTTCTGGCTCCGTCTTTCCGGATAGGAAGCCCGCAGCCCCGCCGTCGCAGCACATTCCGCACACGGCCGCAGAGTATTTGTCCCTGCAAGCCGAGGTGGCCAGGGCGTTCTCGATGGACAGCGTTGCGGTGGGGGCGGCGGCGGCGGCGGCGGCGGCGGAGGCACGTCACAAAGAGTCCGCCGGAAGCAGTGCCAAAGCCCGTGCTTCTGCTGCCGTCATGCCGGAGCAAGAATCACAAAAGCGGCCACGGTCGCAGCCGTCGCCGCAGCGCCAGACAAAGGCACCGAGTCAATCCCCAACTCGCGAGATTTGCGAGACGCGGACCCCGGCGTCGTCACCACGGACGCGGCCGCGACAAACACCGCAACCACGGCCGGTACCGCCTACGTCGGCGCGCGGTGAAACGACCAAGAGAGACCCCCGTACCGCCAAGTCGGGGGGCCACCGGCAACAGCCATGGCAACAACAAGGCCCCTCACCCAAGCACGCATCATCATCGTCCGGCGCACCAAACCACCGACAACACCGACAACCGCCTACGCCTGCGTCGCGGCCGTCGGACAAGAAGCTGCCCGACCTGCCGAACGCGGCGCGGGCGGCGAGCCGTACAACGGGCACCGGTCTTTCGACACCATCGCCTGTCCGGCCGCCGCGACCACCGCGTTCGCCGCCCGCGAAGTCTACCCGGTCCCCACGGCCGCCGCGTCCCCCGCGTCCGCCTCGTTTGCCACCCGCGACGCCTGCACGGCCCCCACAGCCACCGCGTTCGCCGCCCGCGTCTGCTCGTCCACTTCGACCACCACGTTCGCCGCCCGCGTTTACTCGGCCACCTCGACGGCAACGTTCGCCCGTCCCGGCACCGACCCGGTCGCCTCGGCCCGCGCGCCCCCAGCAACCCGATCGGCCGTTCTGGAGCCGCTTGTCGAAGCCCAGAGGAGAAATAGCACGTGTCGCAACAGCAGCACCACCGCCGGCCCGATCACCACTGCCTAGACCACCACCGCCACCTCCAACCACAACATCGCGGACTCGCGTTCCCTCTCATCGCGACGACGCGCCTCGCCACCGGGTGCGCGCGACACCTACTACATCGTCGCCGTCGTCCGAGCGGACGCAGACACGGCAGCAGGCGGCCGCCCGGCCGCCAAGACGGTCATCAGACCGGCCAGCGTCTACGGCGACGAGCGCTACCAGGTGGTCGGCCTTTTACAGGAGAAGGCCATCGTAGGGAACGTTTTTTGGTTTATACCAACTTGTGTACTAGAATAGAAATATATACCCCCTTTTTTGGAATATGAAGAATAAATAAATGTTTGAGTGGCTTTAAATGCCGCGACGTGACGCATACATGATCGGAGGTTTTTTTTGGTTACCAATTCCCACCGAAACGAGACCC
Source organism: Niveomyces insectorum RCEF 264 (assembly GCA_001636815.1). Lineage (NCBI taxonomy): Eukaryota > Fungi > Ascomycota > Sordariomycetes > Hypocreales > Cordycipitaceae > Niveomyces > Niveomyces insectorum. The sequence continues at coordinate 986,015 of AZHD01000012.1, forward strand.
AACACGAACTACACCTTCTCCACCCCTTCGTACAGCTTCTGCAGCGCCGGCAAAAACGCGGCCGCGGTGCGGAAGTCGCCCAGCCGCACGCGCATGTGGTCAAAGGCCACCAGCACCTGCATCTCCGCGGCGGTGCTGTTGTCGTTGCTTGTGCCGCCGCCGCCGTCGGCGTTGTCGCCAAACAGCGGGATTTTGGGGTACCGCTGCGAAAAGTGCGTCAGCAGCACGCGCCGCGCGCCCATCGCCCGGCCCACCTGCAGCGCCTCGCCCATGGTGCTGTGTTTTTTCGCCGCGGCCTCGCCCGCCAGCTCGTCGTCAAACGTGCTCTCGTGCACGAGCAGCGTCGCGCCGCGGCCGATCTGCGCAAAGTCGTCGGACGGGCGGCAGTCGCCCGAGTAGGCGATTTTTAGGGGCGGCGGGGGCGGGGTTGCTGCGTCGGCTTCTGTCGCCCCGGTGGAGCTCTGCTCAGAAGGGGCGGAGGATGACGCAGCCGACGATGACGACAACGACGACGCCCACGTAAAGACCACCGCCAGGGCCCCGTGGCAGTGCTCCACGCGGCAGGCGTCGATGCGCTGCAGGCCGAATTCGGCCGCCTCGGCGGGCGCGAACACGACGGGCGGACACACGCGCGACCGGCGCAGGTCCACGGCGTCGATCTCGATGGGCCGCAGCCGGTCGAGGCCAAAGTCCTCGACGTCGGCGTACTCGCGCAGCCAGTGCAGCATGTTGTGGTGCGACGCGACGGCGAGGCGGGGGAGAGCAGCGGCAGCGGCAGTGGTAGCACCACCGCCTTCAGCCGCCGCCGCCGCTGTCGCGTCCCGCCAGGCCCGGAGCACGCTCACGGTGCCCAGGTGGTGGTCCGCGTGCAGGTGGCTGATCCAGACGACGCGCAGGTCCCGCAGCACGGCCGCCAGCTGCTCGCCGGTCCCAAACAGCCGGCGCAGCGAGCCCAGCGTGTTCTCGCCGCAGTCGAACAGGTAGCTGCCCACGCCGGGCACGCGCACGAGCGTCGCGGACACGTTGCGGTACTTGGACGGCATGGCGGAGCCCGTGCCCAGCGGGATCACTTCGGTGTCCGGGTGCGGGAGCCCCACGTTGCTGGCGGCGGCCGCCGCCTGGAAGGCCGGAGTGGCAATCTCGGCGCGGGCGGCATCGGCTAGCGCGAGCACCTCTGGGTCTAGCTCGCGCACGGCGGCGGCGAAGTCCACGTAGGAAAACACCTTGCGGTCGTCTTCCACGATCTGCGGCGAGAGCTGGACCGCCCAGCCGGGGCGCGCGGCGGCAAACGGCGGCAGCGGCGACAGAGTGTCCGAGGAGGCCGTTGACGACGAAGACAAAGAGGAGGAGTCTGACGACGGGGCAACGTTGTTGTATTGCTGCAGGGGGAACCGGTCCGGGTCGACGCGGTTGTGCTTGACCTGCAGGGCGGCGGCGGACGACAGCGCGAGCCGGTTTGCGCAGGTGTCGGGTGACGAGACGGTGTGCCGGATGCCCGGATGGGCGCGCATAAACGCCTGCAGCCGGGGGTCGTGCACGACGCCCGGGCCCAGCAGCCAAAAGATGGTGTTGATCGCGGTGACCAGCGACGACGACCACTCGGGCTGGGCCAAGAAGGCACCGACGTACGACACGTCGGGCAGGTCGACGACGGCGAACGCGGCGCCCTCGATGGGGGCGCCCACGACCATGGCGGGCGTGACGGTGCTGCCGTCGGCGGCGGTCACGTCGTGGCCCTCGACTAGCCGGCGGATGTGGTGCTTGGCCACGCCGAGGCGCGCGGCCTCGGCGGCGTTGACCTTGCCGCGGCGCGTGTGGTTGCGCACGACGTAGCACATGGACTGGCGGACGGGTGCGGTGCGCGGCAGGCTCTGGATGAGCGCGGCGGGCCACGGCTGGCGCACGAGCACGGGGATGTCCGGGACGTCGGGCGCCTCGCCTGGCAGGGGCCCGTCGTAGACGGTCAGGTGGCCGTGTTCGTTCTTGACGAAGAGCTTCGCCGGCAGCTTGGCGGCGTGCAGCGTCGTCTCGACGAGCGCGTCCAGCTTCCAGTTGGAGTCAAACATGTGCGCCACCACGGACTCGACGAGCTGGCGGTCAGCCGCGTCGTCTTCCGGCGTAGAAGCCAGCGGTACCGGTGTTGTTCCTGTAGTTGTTGTTGTTGTTGTTGTCGAGCCCGACCGCCCGCTAGAGGGCGTGTCTGTGTCGGCAAACACGGGCACGTACCACACCATAATGTTGTCGTCAGACCAGTCCGGCTCGCGGACGGAGGAAGCCGCCTCGCCGCCGCCGTCACCGTCGCCGTCACCACCAGTGCTTGTGTCCTGCCGGACCTCGTGCGGGTGGATGGGTAGGCCCTTGCGGAAGACAAAGCGGCGCGCGGTGGCCAAGAGGTGGGTCAGATTGGTGCCGCCGTGGATGCTCAGGCTTTTCGGCTCGGGCAACGGTGCTGCTGCTGCTTCTGTCACTACTGCTGCCGCACCGCCAGTCTTCAATTTCTTGGCCGCCTTTTGTTTCGCCTCTTCGACGGCCGCCGTGCGCGCGGCTTGGACGACCTCGGCCACGGTGAGCACCATGCCCAGGAGGCCGCCGGCCGTGTGCCAGCTGACGGGGCCGGTCAGAAAGATCTCCTCGACGCGGGACAGCGACACCTTTTGCTGCACAAACACGCGCTGTGTGCCCTCGGCGACGTTGCCAAAGAGGTAGCGGCGGTTGTCATGGTGGACGAGCAGGCAGGTGCCGGGGGTGTCGGCGGTCGGGGTGGTGAGGATCTGGACAAAGTTGAGCATGGAGGCGACGGGCCGCTTCGGCAGCGGACGGCGGGTCTGCTGCGTCTGCTGCTGACTCTTTTGTAACTGATTCTCAAACAAGAAGAAGCGTGCCCGGCTTCTGCGGGAGCGGGTATAGCGCTTGGCCGAGAGCGAGGCGACGCGGCCGGGGAAGAGGCCCTGGGGGACGGTTGAGGCTCGGAAGGCCCTGGATGGGGTGAAGGGCGTCGGAAGATCCGAAGAAATAATCGGTTCGACGGAGAGCCGCCGAGACGGCGAAGTGGGGGAGGGGGAGGAAGACGAGGAGGAGGAGGAGGACGACGATCCGGGACGCTGGCGTTTCCGTTTGCGCGTGTGCGGCGGAGGCGGCGGCGTCATGGACAGGGCTTCCGCGGGTCGCAATCGAGCCGAGAAGCGCGGCGAGCACGAAAAGAAGCAGAGCGACGCAGGAGAGTGGTGAGGGAAAGATGGACGAGCAGAAGGAGAAGTAAGACGAGGAAGAAAGGACGGAGAAAGAAGAGACGAACGAAACAGACGTTTTTCGCGGAACGTCAGCGGCTTGCAAATGCGTCTTACGGTCGAAAAGAACAGGCCAGGTGGATGGGCCATAGAGTGAAGAGCAAAATATGCGCGCACAACATCCTCGTTCTCTGTGCGCTGCTTAGCGAGAAGAAAAAGAGCGTGATCTCTGCCTGAAAATGGGATGTGGTGATACTTTTTGTATACAGGTGGGCTATTTCCTATTTTTTTAGGCGTCCCGCATTCCTTATCGGTATCAGCGGAGGGTACATATTATACTTAGTCATCAAACTAACACCAGCGCCCAAAACCATCCCCGACACGCAAAGCAACATCACGACTTGTAGGAGACGACCGACACGTTGCTCGCCGCATACTGGGTATCTGTGCGGGCTGTTAGCGTATCTTGCATTGGGTTTGTGTGTGTAGATCTTGCATCTACTCTCTTTTTTTGTTTCCCACACCATGAACATACCCGTCTCCGGGCCCGGCGACCCGGACGAGCCCTCCATCTGCAAGTTGATGATACTAAATATCGTAGCATCCAAGTCAGTCTTTCTGTCAAAAGAAAAGAAATGACGGAACCTCACACTCCTACTCACAGGTACAGCGCTTTGCCCGTGAACCCCCGCCCCACCTGCGTCGTCACATGCGCGCCGTCCAGGTAAAAGGCCACGGCCACGTCGGCGCCGTTCTCGTCGCGCAGCACGCACCGCACGTCGTGGAACGCATCCGGCCGCGGGTACGCCACGTCGCGCGCGGCCACCTGGCTGGACGTGTTGAAGGTGTTGAACGAGATCTTGCCGCTGCCCTTCCACTCGGCGAGGTCGACCTCGGGCGGCCAGCCGTCGACGGCCGTGAGCCAGAACGCGGGCCAGGTGCCGCGGGCGACGGGCGCGCGGAAGCGGCCGGCGAGCTCGAGCGTGGTTCTGCGGGCGACGGCAAGGTGCGCGCGCGCGTGCACGGCGCCGGCGAGGTAGTGGATGGGGATGTCCTGGCCGCCGTGGTGGGCGGGCTTGGGGTGGCTGCTGGCGGGCAGGCGGCGGGCAATCAGGGTGAGGGTGTTGTTGGCCGGGCTGAGGACGGCCTGGGCCGGGTCCATGCGGGCGGCGCCGTTGTGGTCGGTGCCCCAGGGGTAGTTGTAGGCCCAGACGGCGTCGAAGGCGTCTTGGCTGGTGAAGCTGTCGGGCGGGATGAGCGTGGTCGTGGCCGCGGGCGGGTCTGCCGGTGCGGCGGCGACGACGGCGGCGGCGACGATGGAAGCGGCGGCAGCGGCAGCAGTGGCGCCCAACGACACAATGACCGCCGTGCGGACACACCACGCCGCCAGCCGAGCCCGGCCCGTGGCCCTGGACACGTCGTACATGTTCGAAAAGAAAAAAAAACCTGGACCGGTCGGTCCCCCGTGTTGCAAAAAGCAACGCAAATAAAAACAGACGAAGCTACAGCAACGGTCGACACGAGCACGAACAGCAATGCTTTCCCAACGCCAGGAAGGCTCGTTCACACAACGTGTTGACGACTGTCGTTCCAATATTTTTCTCCTCGGCATCCATACACCCAGTAGAGTTTTTTTTTACTTTAGCATGTATACGACATATCAACTTAATATATCTATCTGGGTTTTGTATTATTCTGCAGTTGGCCCTTCACCCACCGGCTAAATCCAAGGCCGAACCGCCACCGTTCTGTCTCTCCCAGCATCAACCATACGCACACTCACACGCTCATCCTCGTTCCTTACACAATGCGGTTCAGCTCGCCGTAGCGCCGCATCACGCCGGCCGCCTTGTCCACGAACTTGTCCTCGTCCTTGGCGATGACCGTCTGGTAGTAGGGGTCCTGGAACGCCGCGGTGAACGCGTCGAGGCTCGCGAGCTCAAACGTGGCGCAGCCGTCCCAGTTCTGCAGCTCCGTGTTGACGCCGGCCTTTTCGGGGCCGACCACGGGCCGGTCGGCGTTGACGGCGGGTTTGAGGTGGATCTGGGTGGTTAGTGCCCCAACGCGTCAAAGAAACCGAAACCCCCCCTTCTACACACCTGGCGGTACTCCAGAAACCCGTGCTTGACGGCCCAGGGCCGCACCAGCGGCCCGTGCACGTTGACCCAGTGGTGGTAGAACTCGTCCGGCGTGAGGCCCGGCTTGCGCTTGAGAAAGGCGACGACGCTGTAGGTCTTGGCGGGCGCCGTCGACGCGGACGGAGGCGGCGCAGCGGACGACATTCTGCGGGCGGGGGGGTGTTGTCTACGAACGTGGTTTACGTGTCCGTGGTGAGGGAATGGATATCAAGGTTATAAATAAATAAATAAATCCTAGTGTTTTATTTGTCTGGATTTAAAACTGTTCTAAAAAAAAACCCTCAGCGTCTTAGACAACGGGGGTGCATCTTTGCTTTGTTTTATATACGTGCTGGTCCGGAAAAGGGCATCCGCAACGATTGTGTTGGGACACGCAGTTAGTTTGCCTCCTCACGCGCGTCGTGGCCTCCAAAAACAAGGTGTGCGAAACCCTCTAGCTTGACAATTCGCATCGTAAAAGCGACAGAAACTGCTTACGGCATCGCTTGACAGCATAAGTCGCTGCACACACATCATTGTTCGGAGGTCAATGGGTTTCGGCCAGGGACAAGATTCGCTTTTTGTTGGCGGTTCCAATCTCAATAGTAATAACCCCCTACAATACAATATTGTTACAGTTCATAAGACATAAAAAGAGACGATGCTCAGACGCCCAATCCCCAATCCTCGGCTTTCATCCTAACAGAAAAGTCCCATCCACGACGCGCTCGTTTGACCGTCTTCTCGGGTCTAAAAATACAAGCTCTGTCCGGCATGCGACACGATGTACTCGCAGCCCAGCCGGCTGCGCGCTTCGTGTTCGTGCAGTTGGTTTAAGATAACGTCGCCCGGCGGCGTCCCGTTGTGCAGTTTCTCTTTGACGTGGATAATGACGACTTTGAGGCCCTGCAAGGGCAAACGCTCGCCCGAATGGGCTTCCAAATCCACCGGTTTTGACGCCGCACGTCCCCCTGGGTCCACAGACGATGCGGGCTCGTTGATTGACAAAGCGGCCGTGGGTGTGGCAACATGTGGTGTGGCACTTGGCCGGGCAGCAACAGCAACCGTAGCCGCGGCCGTCGTCGTTGGTGCCGGCGCAGTCACGGCGGCGGCCGCTGCCACTGCGGTTGCTGCGGCCGCTGCTGCCGCTGCTGTTGTCGATGCAGTCGAACTGTCTGCAGAAGAGACATGGCTCGCTTGACGCGGTCTGAGCGTCCGGGGCGACACCGGCTCATCCGGTAGAGGCGGCACGTTGCTGCCGGTGTTGTCGCCGCTTTCGGCTGCCGCAGGGGTTTGCATCTCCGTTTTGCGCCGGCTGTGACTAGTCTGCCGTGACGTGTTGCTGATGCTGTGCCGGTCGTCGTCACCGGCGTACCGCTTGCGCTTCCGGCCGTCGCGCTCCCGCTGTTTGGGCTGCTCCTGGTGCTCCGGAGGCCGTTGTTTGAGAAGAAAGCGGGCCGTTCGCACTTCGGCAGCAAGATACTCCATCTCCTCGATGACAAACCGCGGCGTGAGGTGCCCGTAGAGACGGTCGACGGGCTGCGAGTCGTCGTAGCTGCACTCCAGAAAGATCGCGGCCAGCGTGCCGGCCGCCACCTTGGGCGCCGCCTCCTGCCAGATCTGGGCATTGCGGGGCGACAACGAAACGGAGTCCGGCTCGACGTCCCCAAACATGAGAATTTCGCGGCCCGTTTTCATGTCCCGAATGAAGTAAGCGCTCGAGTCGTACACGCATACGCTTTCGCTCGGCAACGAAGCATTGGGAATGCTGAAACTGGGATGGCGGCCGCTTGAAGAGCCACCACCCAAGCCCGAAGGCGGAGCCAAGCTGTCGCGCCGCTGCGGTGTTTGCTGTTGGGATTGCGGTTGCGACGGTTGCAGTGTTGCCTGCTGTGTTTGTAGTGGTTGTGTTTGTTGTGGTTGCGTCTGTTGTTGTTGTTGCGCTTGTTGTTGCTGCGGTTGGTGTTGCTGCTGCTGCTGCTGCGGCTGCTGCGGCTGGTGTGGCTGTTGCAGTGCCAGGGGGGAGGACAGCAGCGGCTGAGCGTGGGAGCCGATGCTGGCACTCGTGACACTGTGATGGGGCATGATGCGCGGGCTGCCGAGGCCGACGTTAAACGCGCTGTTCCCGGCATCGATGCTTCCGAAGCGGCTGCTCGTTCCGCTGCCCCGGTGGCTGTGCCGTTCTATGCAGTGGCCGTGGCTGACGCTCCAAATTTTGACCGCCAATCCGTCGCTGATCTCGGCGTACCCGCGGCCTTCCCCTTCGCCCAAAGCAGGCGAACCTCCTTCGACCAGGCGCATGTACGTGACGAGCCCGGCGCCGTTGTTCTCGTCGGACAAATTCGGCCAGATGATGTTGTTGAAAATGTGGTTCTTGAAGGCGGAAATGGTCGACGGCAAGCCTGCGAGCCGCTTCGGCCGCGCACCCGGTAAACCAGCCGTGTTGATGACGAAGCCCGAGATGTGGTCGAGGTGCGGGTGGGTGATGAGATAGGTGTCGATGAGGGTGCTCTGCACGAACAAGGCATTGGCGCCGGCCGTGGCATGTGGTACCTCCAAACCGGCAAAAGGCCCCGTGGTCAGCGTATGGGGCAGCGACGGCGATGCTGGGGACGGATTGCCGCCGCTGTGATTGTCGTCGTCATCATCGTCGTTGTCGTCGCCGTCGTCATCATCGCCGGTGGCGGCGGCTCGGCTGCTTGCCATTGCCAGACCTGGAGGCAGCGACTGTTCCAGAATGCGCGTAATGGAACTGAGCAGAACGCCTGCGTCCAACGCCACGACGGACCCGCGGCGCCATCCCTCGGCCGTTGACCGCACTAAAAAGGCCGTTATGTTGGACTCCAGCGGTCCACCTCCCGAACCCTGTACAACTTGTTAGTCGAGGAACTTGCGAAAAAAAAGGCAGACGACGAGATTCTTTTTTATTTTCTTCTTTCTTCTTCTTTTTTCCTTTTTTTCTTCTTCTTCCCATTCTTCACCGCTAGTGATGGACGTGGAAAGTGACGCGCGGCGGAGCGGAACATGAAATCTCACCAAAACAATCACTTGCAGCGCCGGCGAGCTGGGCGCCGTGACCGATACGTCGGCGCCGCTACCGCTCATTGTCGGCCGTGATGCCGCGTCCCAAGCAATGCTCGAATCGTCTTCGACGGGCTCGTTTTCGAAAACGATGCTTTCCGTCGATGCAATTGAAAGAAAGTGTGTATAAATGGATGGATATGATGAGGAAAAAAAAGGAAAATAAAACAACTGTGAGATGAAACCCTGCAGCTCGTAGTCCGCTGTCAAACCAAGCTCATGTGCACCGGGGCGGACGCGCCGACCGCGAAGCTTGCGGGAACAGAGACAGAAGCAATTTAAAAGCTATTTTGTGAAAATGAAGCAAAAGCTGTGAAGATAAACACCACCAAAGATCTACCGCAGGCGGGAGTACTGTTCGCGTTTAAAGCCTGTCGTGTGAGAAGGCCAGGAACATCCAAAAAGGAAGGAGGGACCGCCAATGCTTCTGAGCGAGGACGCCTAGCCAGCGAGGCCGGGAGAAGGTGCGACCGCGGCAAAAGGACTCGCTCTTTCCGGCTCGGCGTATTTTTGGGGAGAGTTATTGCGAATGCGAATAGATGAATAGCAACTACAAGGAAGAAACGACGGTGCTGTGCTTTATGTTCGCTTTTGTGACGTGCGATTGTTGCGGTTTTGCTGGGTTCCGTGTTTCTTCCACCTGGTTTTGCTAACACGTGATGACGACGCGACAAGGACCACTTTGACAAAAGCTGCGGGACGATGGAAGCAAGGGCTTCTTAAAAGGTGGACAGAAGACGAAAAAGAAGGCAGAAGGAAGGCGGAAGGAACAAACGGGGGAGGGGGGGATGGTGAGCCTAATCTCTTTGGGATCTGGGCCTTGCTTGGGGAAGGAGGCGCTGGGTGGGTGGTGGGTTCTGTAGGGAACTAGCGCGCGCGTGGTTGCCGGTTCTGGCCACAAAGCCCGGGGTTTGGGGGGGAGGGCATTGTTGTCGAGCGCAAGTTATCAGCCAAGAACAAAACGAGATGGAACGAAGACGTGACGCAGAGAGGTATTACACAAAAAAAAGAGAATAAAGATGGGCAGGCGCGAAGGAATGCCGGGCGTCATTGCCCTTTTTTTACTTTCTTTCTTTCTTTGTTCTTTTCGTTTCAAAGCAGGGGGTGGGGTGCACGGAGCAGTACTTGAACAGCGTAATATTTTGCAAGACCAAGAGGTATTACGGAGCAGCCTGTATTACGACCACTTTTGTACCTAATTCAGATAAATTGTATGGCGTATTACTTCCGTATTACTTGCTATTTCTCATCGTTCCTCTCCTCCGTGAGCCCGGTTCCCTGTTCCGTGTGCACGGAGGAATAGGCCAAACGGAGCCAAGCAACGGACAGGCGACCCAAGCGACGTCTGGTTTCCATGAGCCTTGCCTGTGTACGACTGAGAGTCGCAAAAGTCAAGAGCATCGCCTCGAAACGAACGTGTTCTGCAGTCGACAAAAAGGGCAGCTTTTCATATGCCAACGGACTCACGAACGCTGCGACTCCTGAGCTCATGCCGGCGAGGCCGAAACGCCAGCCAACCAACGGGAACTCTGCACAACAGGCTGGCTCGGGGGCTCCATCCAGCTGCAGTAGCTCACTCGATATAAGCTTCTGCAGGGCGGAGAGTGTTACGGGGCATTGACGGAGTCGGAAACGAACAGCAGCAGGCCTTTCGCCAAGCCGACTGGACGTTGCGGGCGCCCCGCCAGGACCAGCTGCGGCTGAAGGGCGACGAACAACGAATCTACGGCAAACAGGGTAGGAAGACACTCGGCACGATTGATCGAATGGCTTGAGCAATACGGATGCATGTCTGTTGCCTACGGAGGATGTTTGTTTGTGCGGCGCGACCAAAGAGAGAACGGGTCTTTTTGCAACAGCCCAGGCGGACAAAAGAACCGGTCCGTGCGAACGCGGGTTTCGAACAAGGGACGAAAAAGACAAAGAAATAAAAAAACAAGGGGCCAGCGGTTCAGACGGAACCAGACGTGGCTTCGGCGGTGCTGTTTCAATTTTGACGCAATGGTGTTCCGTGAGAGGGCGCAATTGCCTGAGTTGTACGGAGTAGTACTGCATGTCGGTCTTTGGTTACGTAGCAACGGTCATGTATTTGGCACACACCAGAAGGCCCGGACACCGGAAACCCCGCGAAACATCGTGCAGAGAGAACGAGGCGTTTCAGATCAGACGGACGGGGACGCCTCTGTACAGAAGGCTTCTTTGGAACGGACAGCACGGGGAGATGCGGCCCGTCCGGAAGCAGACCCTCTGCGTGGGCAGTCTTTGTCTCATCACGTCGTCTTGCCGGGTAGCTGCTTTGGCAGGCGATCCAGCGAAAGCCTTTATTTTACTAGTCACTCGCAGTTTTGTCATCGGTTTACGGGGGTCAGGCAGTGGGTTTTAAGAAAAAAAATCCTCTATTCTATTGATGTTGATATCGAGAAAGATACAATTTACTTTTGAGGCTGGTGTAGCTAGCCAAAGGGAAATAATGAAAAAGGGGAAAAAAACAAACTTTTGAACGTACCAAGTTGTGTATGTACTTACCTTTCCCGTCCGTACTAACATCGGGCGCCTGAGGTGCCTTGGCTATCTTGCGTCGGCACCATGGGCTGCGGCTTAGTAGCGAAAGAAGAATGCGTGGCAGACGACGAAAGACAAGGAGAGAAAAAAAAGAAAGGGGGGGAAATGCAGACAACAAGAGACAAAGAAACAGAGAGTAAAAATTACCCACTCACCGCAAGTCTTACCTTGCGTCGTAACGGTCGCTATTGCTTGACGGGCCACTCTCACCGTCCATTCGACAGCAGCCAGCTGCTGCCGGGGCGGATCCAGTCACCGGTTGCCGCGGGTCGTGCCCGTGCTAAGCAATTGACCTAAAAAGGGAGATTAAAATCATAATCGTCATCACCCTGGCCGTACGGATAGGCATCAAGCATACCGCTGGCTGTGTTGGCGGTGTTCAACCAGTCCAAGTCAAGGTCCAAGTCGATGTCTGCGTTGCCGGCGTTGCCGGCGTTGCCAGCATTGTTGGCATTGTCTGCATTGCCGGCGTTACCGGCGTTGTCCGCGTCATTGCCGGCGTTGGCGTTGTCCGCGTCGTTTGCATGGCCCGAAGGCGATTCCGGCGGCGAACCGGACAGGCTCCGGGTCATGCTCCGCGTGACGCGGCCGTCCGACAGCGTGCTCGGCGCGTCCGTCGCGGTGGACGCAACGGACGTCTGGCGGCTCTTCTTGTTCTTTTTCCCAGCCGCTCCGCCTCCGCTGCTTCGGCGGCGACCGCGGCTGCCTCGGCTGGACTTGCGTCCCCGGTGGCTGGCGCGGCCGGAGGCGGCCTCTGCGGCCGGTGGCGCTGTTGCTTGCGCGGGCAAAGTCGCGGGTGGCGCGGGCAAAGTCGCGGGGGGGGGTGCAGAATCGCCGGGTCGATGGCCCCCACGCCGCCGTACGTGTTCGTGTTGGCGACGCGCCGTTCAAATGGGTTCACCGTCAACGTGGGCGTGTACAACGTGTTCGTGCCAAAGGCATCGGGCTGCTCCGCAGACACGGGGGTCGCCACGGTCAATCTGAGCGGGCGCACCGGTGCCATGAGGTCCGGGTCCGGGTACTGGTACTGCTGCGCGCCAAGGGGGTTGTGGATGGTGCTGTCGAAGTTGTCGTATGGCGAAGGCATGTAGCCAGGCGCCTGCGGCACCGGCGGTGCCTGGTAGGGGGAGTACGCGTTGGAGTACGCATTGGAGTACGCATTGGAGTACACATTGGAGTACGCATTGGAGTACGCATTGGAGTACGCATGGGGGTACGGTTGGTACGGGCTCGGGTGTGGGGTGTTGTACTGATTCAAGTAGGGGCTGGCATAGGGGTCGTCAAAGGCGCTGTTGTAGTAGGGGCCGTAGGGGTTTGGGTTCGCCGCGTGGAACGGATGGCCCGCACCTTGCTGGGGCTGTGGGTTGCCCGCGATCCCCGGACGCCGCGGCGGCTGGTTGTTGTTGCTGCTGGCAGAAGGCGCGGTGGCAACAGACAGGGGAGCACCGAAGGCAGTCCGGCGAGACACGCCGCTGGCATTGCCAAGTACCCGTGGCTGGGTCGCCGGTCGCGAAAGTTGCCGACTGGGCAGAGGTTGCACCTTTTGCTTCTGCCCCTGGTTCTGGTTCTGCTTCAGCTGCTGCTGCTGCTTCCGCTTCCGCTCCTGCTTCTGCTTCTCACGTTCCTCGGCCTCTTCGATCTTCTTGATCTGCTCAGCAAGGGCCCGCTGCTTTTCGCGCTTCTCCGCCAAGCGCTGCGAGCGCGTCGCAAGAGGTGGCGAGGGAGGCCGCGCAGCGTTAGGCTGCGCAGCGGCGGGCGCCTGCACCTTGCGCGGACGACCACGGGGCCGCTTAAGAGGAGGCTGGTCGTCTTCCTGCGGCTGTATCTTGCGGGGACGACCGGGACGGCCTTTGCGGGGCGGCTCGTCGTTCTCGGAGCTCGCTTCCTCCGTGTCCACCGCCACCACGATCGTACTTAACACCGTCTCGTCGCTAGAGCTACTCGGGTTGCCCGAGTCTCCCGAGTCGTCCTCGTCGCCCGAGTCGCCCTCGCTGGGCGAGTCCTCCGAGTCCTCCAAGTCCTCCAAGTCGTCCGCGTTGTCCGAGTCGCCTTCTTCGCGCACGTGCACCAAGTCCACATGGTCATCCGAGTCCTCCGAGTCCTCGTCAGCAGCAGGCTGAACAAACTTGCGCTTGTTCGACTTCCCCTGTTTCTTTTGAAGGTATTCATCCTTCATTTCTTGGAGCTTTTTGAGATCGCCGCGGTACGCGGAGATGTTGACGCCATTGCGGAGGTTCCGTGTCCGCTGGCGCGTCGGAAACTCGGTTGCGATCTTTCGCTCGGCGAGGTTGTAGAACAGACGATGTTTGTCCGCGGTACGCACCCGGGGAATGTCCCCCCGCAGCACGTACTTGTCGTAGTACACCTTCTTCCACTCATCGTATGCAACGGACAGTTTTTGCCTCTTTGAGTCCCGGTTGAGGCTCATGGCGTTGCGGCTCTCCAGCGGGAATTCGCGGATGTCGGGCTGAACATCCGCAATCATCATCAGCGCGGGGAGCGAAATCAGCTGCTCCAGGCAGTAGAGGTGCATGAAGCCCGACACGTAGAACGGGTCGAAGCGGCCGTTGGTCGTACCCTCCGGGTTCTCGTCGAAGCACACCTGGTGCATCGAGTAGCGATTGATGGCGTTCTTGCTCACAACGCAATTGAGGGACCGGCACACGGACGACAACTTGCTGGGCATCCGGTCGGCGGTCATTGCCGGTGTATTTTGGATCCACAACCGCAGCGGAATACCAGCGTGCTTGCATTCCCGGATGTACGCCTCTAGATACGCCCGGTCAAAGCGGATCGACGACTCGAACTCGCCACGCGGCGTGTACTTGATTTCCAGCGGGCTCTTCCCGAGCGGGCGGACCACCATGGTCGCCGGGACGGGGGTTTTGTCGTACCAATCGTAGGAGGCGATGCGGTTGGTTTGGTCGAGCTTGCGGCACGAGGGGTTGATCTTCGCGCCCAAAGGGGGTGGGTTGGCCTTGTGCTCCTGCTGGGCAGCGAGACCCAAGGCAGTCTGAGGAGGCGCCGCAGGAGGCAGTTGCGGGCCCAGGGGCGTCCCGTTCTGAGAGAGCATCTGTTGCAAGTACAGCACGGTCGAGGGGGCAAATGGCTGGCCGTCTGCCGGCACGGTTACGCCGACATCGCGCAGCAGCCTCCCGATCACGCGCCGCTGGTCAGCCGTAAAATCGGGGACGGGACTGCCGTGTCGAGCCGGTGCGGCCACGTTGACGGCTCCGCCCGCAGACGGCATGGGCAGAAAGCTGATTGTGTCGTCCGTGGTCTGAACCTGTTGCGGCGCAGAAGGATCGGGATTTTCGCCGAACAGGTCGTCGAGATCCTCGGCGGTGGACATGTTTAGGACAACCAATGACGGCCTGGAGAAGTTGTTGGCTGGAAATGTTATGGGTGAGTGTTGCCCGCCGTTGGAACAACAAAAAAAAACAATAAAATTAAAAGAGAAAGTAGCAGCACAGCTGAGCTACAAGGCAAGAAAAACAGAAGAAGAACTAATGTAGTGCTTTGCGTGAGAGATCGAGTTGTGAATAAAACAAGGGAGCTGGGAAGACGGCAGAAGGCGGCCCTTATATGCTCGTGAAAAGAGGCAGACATGAACAAAACGTTTGTTTATATCAAAGAAAGTGCGTGATGTGCAACAGAGAAAGAACGACAAAAGAGGTCGTAAAGGGGCATTGTTGATGTCGCCTTTGTCCGTCATTGTTTGGAGGGACTCCGGGCCCTTGCCAACAAGGACCTTTGGCTTAAAGAAAAGATGTTGCCAAAAAAAGAAACGACAGAGAAAGAAAAAAGCAAAAGGAATGAAATAATAAATAAATGAAAAAAAAGAAGAAAGAAGAAGAAAGAAAGAAAGATGTTAAGCACAAGAACAACAAAGCCTGGGCGTTGTTCCCGACTCTGCTTGTTTTTCCTTCAGTGTCCGAGATGATGAACAGACCCAACTTGTCATGAAGTTCCTGGAGAGGCCCCATAAACAACAAAGACGGCTCGTAGCCCTTGTCCAGGCGCCGAGACGAGGCTGTGGAAGAACTTGTTGATCTCATTCCTTCTTCTTGCCTCGTTCGTCCACTCCGTCTCGTACAACCTGCACTCGCAGAGAGAGAAGAAATAGTAGACTAGAACTAAAAGCCCTCCCCAAAGAAGAAAAAGGCTTTTTAAAGCCCGAAACAAAAAAGGGAAAAAATAGAACAAACCCGGCTCACCCTTCCGAGTCGGCCATCTGCAAGCAGACTCCACAGCCCCGGCCACGCTCGGGACGGCATAACATGTGTTGCCATCGGCCCTTCCGCTTTCTGGTCATGATCAAACACCCGACGGCGTCGTTTGTATTCAAGACGGACGGGCTGGCGGTCTGTGATATATGCGTTGCACCTCTGCGAGCCGGTTACGACGCCGGGACGGAGAGATTTCCGACAATGTACGACATCGCACCAGCCTTGTTCGTCCAAGGATGCACGGGTGTACCGGGGCGCGAGAGCCACATGGCGGCGGGTGTTGTCTTGGGGACGCAACACGAAGAGGATGTGAAGAAAAGAAAAAGACGAACGTTTGAGAGCGAAATGAGAAATATGAAAAAAACGACCATCAATTACAGTTGTCTACAGATGCCGCAATTACACCGTAAACGGCAACAACAAAGGAAGAGCAAAAGCAGAAGGCACGACGGACAGCACAAAAAGGCCGGCTGCTTAGTGATCCGGCTCCTCTGCAATGGGGGGATACAGTTGCAGGAGCCCGTATCCGTATCCGTATGCAAAACCAAGTTTCTAACAGCTCCACTGTACGGATAAAACGCGCATACTGTAGGGCCAATCCACCACGTCTAGCGGCAGGACTGGGCCGTGGATGCACTGTGTCTGCCATGGCTTCCTTCCCCCCGGCTGCCGATCCCCACCCATCCCAAGTTTATCGTCGCTCCGCATAAATGCGACCAGAAAACGGCCACGTCCTGAACCAGAAACACGACCAGCAAAACGCAGCCATCCTCCCGAACTGCTGTGCTACGTCAGGAGGGTCGCTTTTTTCTTTTTTTGTTTTGTTTCTCGGTTTCTGTTCTTGTTATTTTAGTTTTCTTTGTCCTTGTTTCAGTTGCGAGTCCCGGCGATGCAGGCGTTCCGTCGCCCGTCCGGCCCATCCTCAATTCTCCTTCAATTCTCCTCCTCAACCCGTTTGCAGTCGCTTCGACCGCACCGCCGTTCGCTGCTACGCATGCTTTAGAGCGTCGTCTGTAGCTGTTGTTTTGCGATTCCGTTCCTTTTGTGGATTGGTTTCTTGACCTCTTTTGTCGTTGCGACGGATGCGTGTCGACGCGGAACGACTGCACAACCGGGTTCTCTTTTTCTATCTTTCTTTTCTCTTCCTTCTGCCCTTTCTTTCCCCTCTGCCTGCAACTCTCTTACCGGCAAAGCGACGCTTCAGTTTGACGACGCCCCTTGGGACCAATGGCTGAACTAAACCAGGAGCTGCAGCAGCGGCTGGACGAGCTCGAGAGGGATCTAGAGGTGCGTCCCAGGAGGAACTCGGAGAGACAACGACCAGGAGGAGAAGACGGCTGGTCTTTTGGAAGACGGTGGTTGTTTACTGACAGCGAAATCACAGGAAGGCGACATTACACAGAAAGGGTGAGCGTCCTTTTTTTTTCTTTTTTTTTTTCCTGATTCACTGCTTTGCTGGCTTGTTTGCTGAGACGCTGCGCTTCTTTCGTCAGGTACCAGAAGCGCCGAACCCAACTCTTCTCGCAGTATGGCCTCCCACAAGCCCTGTTCGACGGCCCCAGGGATGCGTCCGTCATTCGGTCGCCGGTGCAAGACGGTGCGCCATACGGATCGCCGCCGCCGCCGGGGGACCACCGGGCGGCTTCCTTTGCCGCCTTGAACGCGAACTCGGCGTCGGTTCGACCGCTCTCAACGGCCGGCAGCGGCGCCGGCAGCGCCGGTGGCAGTGGCCCCTTTTCTCCGACGCCTGCCTCGCCGGTCGACCCCCGGATTCATTCGCCCACCTACCCGGCGAATTTGCTGGCCCCCGGCGGCCCCATTGCCGAGCAGCGGGCGTCGCTGTCGCCCCAGGACTCGCTCTTTCTGTCGCTGCCGTCGCAACGCGCGACCGGAAACGAAAGCCGCTTGTCGGTCGTGCCGCCCGGCGGCGTCGGCGAGCCGCCGAGATCGACCGCAGACCCGTCCCGGTCCGCGACGATGGTGTCGACAGACTATGCCTTCAACCCTGACCAGCAACAGCTACCACCGCCACAACAACAACCACAACAATCACAACAAGCACAGCAGCAGGCGTATGGCCAAGACTACGGGCCGCCTGGCGGCGGACGAAACCCAAGCATGCAGATCGTCACGAATCCGTACGAGAGCCGCACAGGCACCATGGTCGACTCCCAGGCCTACTTCTCGGATTTCGCGGGGCAGCAGTCGTACGACCAGGGCACCATGCTGGGCGAGCAGCAGTACGGGGGCGTACAGCGCTATTCGTCGGGCGGTGCTGCTGCCCCCGCCGGGGATCCCTTTTCGCCCTCGACGATGGGACAGCGCTACTCCATCGGGGACGCCTTTTCGCCCACGGCCGCCACGGCCCCGCCCATGCTGACGACCAACGACCTGCCGCCGCCCGACGCGCTCGAGTACCAGATGCCGCTGGAGCCGCGCGACGTCCCCTTTGCCATCTACGACCCCCACGACACCAACACGCCCATGTCCAAGTTCGACAACATTGCGGCCGTGCTGCGGCACCGCGGCCGCACCACTTCGAAGATGCCGGCCTATTGGGTGTTGGACAGCCGCGGCAAAGAGATTGCGTCGATCACGTGGGAGAAGCTGGCGTCGCGCGCCGAGAAGGTGGCCCAGGTCATCCGCGACAAGAGCTCGTTGTACCGCGGCGACCGGGTGGCGCTGGTCTACCGCGACTCGGAGATCATCGAGTTCGCCATTGCCCTGCTCGGCTGCTTCGTCGCGGGCGTGGTGGCCGTGCCCATCAACGAGCTGAACGACTACCAGAAGCTCAACCTCATCCTGACCTCCACCCAGGCCCACCTCGCGCTGACCACCGAAAACAACCTCAAGACGTTCCAGCGCGACATCACCACCCACAAGCTCAACTGGCCCAAGGGCGTCGAGTGGTGGAAGACCAACGAGTTCGGCAGCTTCCACCCCAAGAAGAAGGACGACGTGCCCCCGCTGTCGGTCCCGGACCTAGCCTACATTGAGTTTTCGCGCGCCCCGACCGGCGACCTGCGCGGTGTCGTCCTCAGCCACCGCACCATCATGCACCAGCTGGCCTGCTTGAGCGCCATCGTGTCCACGGTGCCGAGCAACCGGCCCGCCGACACCTTCAACAGCTCGCTGCGCGACAAGAACGGTCGCCTCATCGGCGGCGGCGCCAGCAGCGAGATCCTGCTCTCCTACCTCGACCCGCGGCAGGGCATCGGCATGATTTTGGCCGTGCTCTTTGCCGTGTACGGCGGGCACACCGTCGTCTGGCTCGAGCACAAGACGACCGACGTGCCGGGGCTCTACGCGCACCTGATTTCCAAGTACAAGGCCACGCTGATGGCCGCCGACTACACGGGCCTGAAGCGCGCCGTGTACAACTACCAGCAGGATCCCATGACCACGCGCAACTACAAAAAGGGCATGGAGCCCAATTTCCAGGCCGTGAAACTGTGCCTCATCGACACGTTGACGGTGGACGCCGAGTTCCACGAGGTGCTGGCCGACCGCTGGCTGCGGCCGCTGCGCAACCCGCGCGCCCGCGAAGTCGTGGCCCCCATGCTGTGTTTGCCCGAGCACGGCGGGATGGTGATCAGCATCCGCGACTGGCTCGGCGGCGAAGAGCGCATGGGCTGCCCCCTGAAGCTAGACCTGGGCGATGGTTCCGAGTCGGACGACGATGGCGGCGGCGGCGGCGGCGGCGGCGGCAGCGGTGGTGGGGCTGGTGGTGGTGGTGGTGGTGGTGGCGACTCGAAAAAAGATTCGGCCGAAGCGGGGGCGTTGTCGTCCGAGGCGACCGCGCCGCCCGAGACGGGATTCGGAACGCTTTTGGGTGGTGGAACGACCGGCAAGACCGAGCAACACGCGAAGAACGAGCTAAGTGAAGTGCTCCTGGACAGCGAAGCCCTCAAGACGAACGAGGTCGTGGTGTTGGCGGTGGGCGAGGAGGCGCGGAAGCGGCAGAACGAAGCGGGCACCGTGCGCGTCGGCGCCTTCGGCTACCCCATTCCAGACGCCACCTTGGCCGTTGTCGACCCCGAAAACTGCCTGCTGTCGTCTCCACACACCATTGGCGAAATATGGGTCGACTCGCCCTCGCTGTCGGGCGGCTTCTGGGCGTTGCCCAAACACACGGAGCAGATCTTCCACGCGCGGCCCTACAAGTTCGACCCGGGTGACCCGACGCCGACCGCCATCGAGCCCGAGTTCCTGCGGACGGGTCTCCTCGGCACCATCATCGAGGGCAAGATTTTCGTGCTGGGCCTCTACGAAGACCGCATCCGCCAACGGGTGGAGTGGGTGGAACACGACAGCGAGCTCGTCGAGTACCGGTACTTTTTCGTGCAGCACATCGTCTTCACCATCCTGCGGACCATTCCCAAGATCTTTGACTGTTCGGCGTTTGACGTGTTTGTCAACGAAGAGCATCTCCCGATTGTGCTGCTGGAAACCACCGCCGCCTCGACCGCCCCGGCCACGGCCGGCGGGCCGCCGCGGCAGCTCGACACGGCGCTGCTCGACTCCCTGGCCGAGCGCTGCATGGACGTGCTGATGCAAGTGCACCGTCTGCGCGTATACTGCGTCATGATCACGGCGCCCAACGCCCTGCCGCGCGTGCTCAAGAACGGCCGCCGCGAGATCGGCAACATGCTGTGCCGCCGCGAGTTCGACCTGGGCAACCTCGCGTGCGTCCACGTCAAGTTTGGCGTGGAGCACGCGGTGCTGAACCTGCCGTTTGGCGTCGACCCCATGGGCGGCATCTGGTCCCGCGTCGCGTCGGACTCGCGCGCCCACATCCTGGCCGGCGCCGACAGCCAGTACTCGGGCATCGACCGCCGCGAAGTCGTCATCGACGACAAGACGTCCACGCCGCTCAACAACTTCAGCAGCATCACGGACCTGATCCAGTGGCGCGTGGCGCGCCAGCCCGAAGAGCTGTCGTACTGCACCATCGACGGCCGCGGCAAAGAGGGCAAGGGCATCACGTGGAAAAAGTTCGACACGCGCGTGGCCGCCGTCGCCATCTACCTCAAGAACAAGGTGCGCCTGCGGGCCGGCGACCACGCCGTGCTCATGTACACGCACTCGGACGATTTCGTCTTTGCCGTGCACGCGTGTCTGAACCTGGGCGTCATTGTCCTGCCGATGGCGCCCATGGACCAGAACCGCCTGTCGGAGGACGTGCCGGCGTTTCTGCACCTCGTGGCCGATTTCCGCGTCAAGGCCGTGCTGGTGAACCAGGACGTCGACCACCTGCTCAAGATGAAGACGGTGTCGCAGCACATCAAGCAGTCGGCGCAGGTGCTCAAGCTCGCCGTGCCGAGCGTCTACAACACCTCGCGCCCGCCCAAGCAGAACAGCGGCCTGCGCGACCTGGGCCTGACCATGGACCCGAACTGGGTGCAGCCGACGTACCCGGCCCTGATCTGGACGTACTGGACGCCCGACCAGCGCCGCGTGGCCGTGCAGCTGAGCCACGACACCATCCTGGGCATGTGCAAGGTACAAAAGGAGACGTGCCAGATGACGAGCTCGCGGCCCGTGCTCGGCTGCGTGCGCAGCACCACGGGCCTGGGCTTCATCCACACGTGCCTCATGGGCATCTACATCGGCACGCCGACGTACCTCCTGTCGCCCGTGGATTTTGCGCAGAGCCCCGTCTCGCTCTTCCTCATCCTCTCGCGCTACAAGATCAAGGACACGTACGCGACGCCGCAGATGCTGGACCACGCCATGGCGGTCATGCCGGGCAAAGGGTTCACGCTGCACGAGCTCAAGAACATGATGATCACGGCCGAGAGCCGCCCGCGCGTCGACGTGTTCCAAAAGGTGCGCCTGCACTTTGCCGCGACGGGCCTCGACCGCACGGCCATCAACACCGTCTACTCGCACGTGCTCAACCCCATGGTCGCGTCGCGCTCGTACATGTGCATCGAGCCGATCGAGCTGTGGCTCGACACCAAGGCGCTGCGGCGCGGGCTCGTGCTGCCCGTGGACCCGGACACCAACCCGCGCGCGCTGCTCGTGCAGGACTCGGGCATGGTGCCCGTGTCGACGCAGATTGCCATTGTGAACCCGGAGAGCCGGCTGCTGTGCCTCGACGGCGAGTTCGGCGAGATCTGGGTCGACTCGGAGGCGTGCGTCAAGTCTTTTTACGGGTCGCGCGACGCCTTCGACGCCGAACGCTTCAACGGCCGCACCGTCGACGGCGACCCCAGCATCCGCTACGTGCGCACCGGCGACCTCGGGTTCCTGCACAGCGTCAGCCGGCCGATCGGCCCCAGCGGCGCCCAGGTGGACATGCAGGTGCTCTTTGTGCTCGGCAACATTGGCGAGACCTTTGAGATCAACGGTCTGAGCCATTTCCCCATGGACATTGAGAGCTCGGTCCAGCGATGCCACCGCAGCATTGTGCCCGGCGGGTGGTGAGTCCCTTTTTCCCGCCTTGCTACATTTTTTTCTCTCCTCCCTTCTTCGCTTACTAATCTATACAGCGCCGTCTTCCAAGCGGGCGGACTGGTCGTGGTGCTGGTCGAGGTGGCCCGCAAGGCGTACCTCGCGTCCATCGTGCCCGTCATCGTCAACGCCATCCTCAACGAACACCAGATCGTCGTCGACATTGTCGCCTTTGTGAACCGCGGCGACTTCCCGCGGTCGCGGCTGGGCGAGAAGCAGCGGGGCAAGATCCTAGCAGGCTGGGTCTCGCGCAAGATGCGCACCATGGCGCAGTTTGCCATCCGCGACATGGCCGCCCTCGACGCGGGCGGTGGTGGCGGCGAACCGTCGTCGTCTGCGGGGGGCGCCATGGACATGAACCGTGCCAGTCTGAGCAGTATGCGGAGTTCCGCCGGCAACGGCGGCATGAGCGGGAGCCTGCGCAACAACAACAACACGGACTCGCCGGGTCTGGGCCCGCCGCAGATCCTCGAGCAACGCGAGCTGGAGCAGCAGCACGAGCGCGTGGACGCGGGGAACGGTTTCCAAGGCGATGGAGCGTACTTTGGTGATCACAACAATGGCGGCAACGGCGCACGCACACCACAGCCGGGCGATATGGGCGCCGTGGAGCTGCCCGGCGACCTGGGCGCCACCGGCGCCGACGATGACGACGACTACGAGGGCGAGGAGGACGTCCGGACGCCGACCCAGAAGCACCTGGGCCTGCTGGGCGTGCGGTCGCCGCCGCCGCCGTTGGGCACCGACGACGACACCGACCGCCCGCCGACGGTGGGGCCCAAGCCACCCCGAAAAGACAGCGTGGGGGGCCGCGCCGGCGGGTTCGGCAACGGCCCGCAGCAGCAGCAACAGGGCGTGCCGCCGCAGATGTACCTGCCCGGCGTGGACGGGCGGCCGTCGATGGACGACGAGTGGCAGCTGAGCGGAGGCGGGTACGGCGGGGGCAACAACAACGGCAGCAACAACAACAACAACAATTCGCTGGGCGCACCTGGTCAGTCCGAAGACGACTGGACGCGGGAGGCGCTGATGGGCATGAACCTGGCTGATGACTTCAACCGGGCGCACTGAGGGGCGTCAGGCGGCAAGGGGGTGACGTTTCTACGAAACGGAGAGATGGATCCCAAAGGAATTTATTATCTGCAAAAAAACATTGTCTGCTTTTATTTACTGTTTGTAGCCGACACTTATTTTTGGATCATTCACACACATTTGCTTTTTTGGTTTGTACACTTCGGTTTGAACTACGTTCTTTTTGTTCTTTTGCCTTCTTTTTCTTTTTCTCCCTGCTTTCGCGGCAGAGTGCTTTTTTCTGCCATTTTTTGTCGACCGAGACTTTTCGTAGTAGATGCCTCTAGAGATTTTTTATATCTGTTTTTTTGGGGCAATGATTCGATACGATGTCTACGCTTCCATTTAACTGTTTCACGTTCCTCGTGTTGACAGAGGGTTAGATTGACGATATGCATTTCTCAAACTAATAGAAAAGGGTAGGAACAAAAGCAACAAACATCGCAAAAGGCCGTGGACCCATTCTCGCGTAGACCATCTTGAGATTGTGCTCGCACCAGTTCTCCGTGGGCGTCATTCAAGCAAATATAGAACCATGTCTCTTGGTTTTCCCTATTTTCTCGGCTGGCTGTTTCCACGCAGATTTTTTTCCCTTTGTTTCTTCTTTTCCTTTGCCAAAATAAACATTTCTTTGAACACTTGTCCAAGGGAGTCCACCCCCGTTCAACGTCAATACGAGCATTCTATATGTGCCCAAAAATGGCACGCCCCCCTAATCTAGTTGCTAAAGCGAGACGCTTTGAGGCCAAGGAACCGGGGAGGAGGAGTTGCAGGCCGCGCCACAATTCTGTTGCAAAGTGATTTTAGTAAATTTAGTGGTCCGTAAGGAAGAAGCTTCGGACGCAAAGAAAAAAAACGTACTGGTCTTCGTTCTCCTTCAGGACCACCTGCCGACCAGTGCTCGTTTCGAGCCCGGGAATTTTCATTGGTCCCCCCTGATACGACCAGGCCCGGGGCCAAGGTCGCTGAGCGAACGGGTCGGGCGTTTCCTTTGCCAGTTCCTCGGACCTCTCGTCCGCTGTTTCGGCTTCTTCGATGTCCCGGACTTGGGGTGCATCGGTCCCGTAGTTCCAGCAGATAGGCTTGCCCATCATGTTGATTTCTAGCGCTTTGCGTACTTCCGGGGGGGTATTTGATTTCGGGGAGGTGCTCACGTCCTTGTTTGCAACAACTGCCGGCATTTTGCCATTTGCCTTGGCCGCGGGTTTGTTAACCGATAGGTCTTGGAAGAGGTCGATCAGGTCCGTGCTCTCCGAGCTGTACCAGTCCGCCGTGCTGCTTCTTTGAATGGGAAGGACTGGATGGTCCGGGAAATCGGCATCAACCAGGTCGTCCAGGAGATGATGGCCGTTTGGTTTGGCTTTGTTTCGGGGTTGGGCTGCCGACGCGACGGTCTTGGACGGTGCGTCCTGAGTCGGCGGCGGCCGGTCTAATAAAGAAGGTTTTAGCAACGTATACGTGGTTTGTATAGTCCAATCCAGCCAAAACATGGACCGACCAAACGCATAAAAAAAATAAAAATATCCTCGATAAGGCCAATTTATACTTACCTGCTTTGACCGAGTAATCATTGCCAGACGGCTTCGAACCGTTCTGGGAGACTGCCTTGGCGCCAACACTGGTTGCCTGTTTCGGCTCCTCGTTGTAGTAGTAAAAAATGGACGGCTTCCAGTCATCCTTGGGAACAACAGCTAGAGCCAACTGACTCTTCTCACCCTCGTCGTCGCTGTCTTCCTTGTCATGCTCCTTCGGGTCTCCTTTCTTGCTCTCGTTGTCCTTCTGGTTTTCCGTGTCTCGTTTCTGGAGAGCCGTGTCTCCGTTCCTGATTTCAATGTCTCTTTTGTGGTCATCATTGTCTCCTTTCTTCTTCTCGGTGTCTTCTTTCTTGTCCTCTGTGTCTCCTGTCTTGTTCTCCTTGTCTCCTTTCTTTTCTTCCTTGCTCTCCTTCTGTTCTCTCTTCTTGTCCTCTTTCTTCTTCTCCTTTGAGATGGTCTCTGTTTCGGCAGTCTTTGGCGTTCTCAGTACGCCCATGGGAAACTCCGGCTCGGGCGATATGGCCTTTAGTCTGGCTGTCTTTCTCATGAACTGGGCTGTGGCTTTATGCAACAGCGGAATCGGCGTCTTGGCCACTTGAGGAAGAGGAGGCGGCGGTGGTCGAAAGGGATACGTCGACGCAGCCATAGCCTCAGCCAGTGGAAACTGCGAGAGCACGAACGGCGGCGGCTTGCTCTCGTCGGTGGGCGCGTCAAACAATCTCGACACCACCGGAGGCGGCTTCGGAGGGAGACTCTTGACTAGATCGCTCGGCAAGTTTGGGACTTTGAAGGATTGGTCCTGTCAGTCTTCAATGATTCAAAAGGAAAAGACAAGAGAAGGACGAAGAAGGAGAAGAAGCGAGAGAAGGAGAAGGTGAAGATGATGACAAGGAAGAGAAGATGAAAAGAGGAAAAAAGAAAAAACGAAAAAAACAACAACAAAACAAACATAACACACAATCTGGAGCAGCGTCCTTAGATCGTGACGGCAAGGGACGCAGCAGTCCGTTTTTCCAACGGTCCGGCTTGGCACGGGCGGGCTGCGATGACGACGGCGGCGACGACGGCGGTGACGACGGGAACGACACCGTCGTCACCGCCAGTGCCTTTGTCGTGGCCGGATCCGTCGTCGGCTCCGCGTGAAACGTGCCGCTGGCGCGAAAATTTCGCTGCAGTTCTTTGGCCAACGCCAGCTGCTCCGGCGTGAAGCCACCACCGGGGGCCATGGTGACGAGGGTCGTGCTGTGTCTGTTGACGGTTGTTATGGTTGGTGTTGTTGTGGGTGTTGTGTTGTGTGCTGGGGAGTGGTTGTTGGTGAATTGGGGGGCAGAGAAAAGAAGAGGAGAAAATAGGAGGCCAAATCCAGCAAAAAGGGCAAGAGCAGCAAGAACCCCAAAGTAAATAGTGGCCTACCGTGTGGCCGGGTAACTACCCTCTGCACAAAGAGCTAGGGCTACTGGAGAAGGGAAAAAAAAGGAACTGGCAGAAATACAAAAGGGGAAGGAACGTTCTGGGAGTCACCAGGGGGATGATGTTATGCAGGGCAGACAGAAAAGGGAAGCTACGACAAGGAAGGTATATTCTCGCCTGTAGCTTTTGTGGGTGAAGACCGTCTACCAAGAAGAAATGTCTTCTCCAAATAAACCGGACGACACAGAAGGGCGTAGTAGGCTCTTGGAAGGAAAAGTAGCAGTAAATACAACTACGTGAATGGAACAAGGCAAACGAACGAGGGAAAAAGGAAATGCCAGACAACGTAAACCGAGAGTCGGCAGGAAAGTAAAGGAAAGACAAGCAAAGAGAAAACGAAGACCTTGGCTTGCAAACACGCCGCAAAGATGGAAATCGAATGGCTGTTGAATTGGGTAGAAAAACAACGGGATGTCTTGAACAACGGTACAAAAAAACGCCCGTAGTCCTGCCGGTTTTCTTGGGCTGCGGCTGCGGTGAAACGCCTGTCCTGGAACGGACTCTACAAAAAAAAGTGTCCACTGCTGCACACAACGTCCTTTGGTCTCCCAGACTCCCTCCTCACGCCTCCTTCTTCTTCGTCTTCTTCTGCTTCTTGCGGGGTCCCACGCGCACGTCCGCCACGTGGATCTGCGTGGGACGGTACCGGCCGGCCTGGGCCTCGCTCCACCACCGCACGTCCACAGGCGGCACGGTCTCCTGCAGAAACGCGAGCAAACCCTGGGCCTGCGGTGCGCCGGCCCGCAGCGCCACGCTGGAGACGCGCGGGATGCCGAGGCTGGCGCTGAGCTGAGCCTCGCACGCCCGGGAAAAGCCCACGAGGTAGATCGGCGTGGAGGACGACGAGGGAGCCGCCGACGGGGGGGTGGTCGACGACCCTGGTTGCGCGTGTGACGCCACGGCGACCATCTGCGGGAAATGAGAATAGAAGGCCGACGGATGGGCCGAGCGGACGACAAAGACCGCAGCGTAGGGGGGTGGTGGCGGTGGCGGTGGTGGTGATGGTAATGGTGACGATGATGGTTGCTTTGGGTCCGTGTCTGGTTTTGGGGGCCCGTCGGCCCCGGCGGCAGGCACCTCTGGCGGTGGCCCCGACGTAGCGCTCGCGCTCCGCGCCAGCTCGCGCGTGATGCAGGCCAGGCCCGTGTCGACAAACCGGGCCAGCTCGGGTGCCGGGGGCAGCACGGCAGGCGGGTTGTCTGCTGCCGTGCCGGCCTTTGTGGCTGTTGTTGCAGCTCCTGTTGCAGGTGCAGCTCCTGCTTCTGCAGCTCCTGCTGCCGCGTCGTCGACTGCCGTCGGCTTGTCTGACCGCCGGGCCCGCCTCCGGCTGCGCTTGCCCCGGGACGGCGTGCTGTGGTCGCGGCGGTGCTGGCCGAGCGGGGCGAGGAGTCTGCGGGAGTCCGAGGGGTGTCTGTCAGCGAAAAGCAGGTTGGGGTGTTGCCTCCCCCAATCGAGGGACCGGGGATGCCGGTGTCAACGTACGTGCACAGGAGTTCGAGAATGGTGTCCTGGTCTTCCTGGGAGACGGACGGCCTGTCCTTGCATGTCAGCCGACGAAGACGGAGGTCCTGCACAACCGCTCTACACGAGGACATCCCGCAAAACTGTACCATTCCACGCGCGAGAACGGCGTGTCCAGCTCGGCGATCTTTCGCCGGCTCATCGTGGGACAATATTGTGGTTTCCGTGGCTTTCTGTGGCTCTCTTTTTGGTTTCTTCAACAAAATGGCGGCCAGCAAGGGAAGGGGGGGCGACGGCAGTGCACCTGCAAATGGGCACAACGTAAAATATCTGTAGAGTCGTCTCTCGTCTGCGAGTCTGTCGTTTGCAGGTTAAGACGGTGAGACAGATCGTCCCGTGCTACCCAACGTCAAAGTTCAAGTAAGGTTTACGTTTGAAGGCATTGCCCTACAAAAGTACGTAAGGAATTTTATGGTCCCTTTTTGGCTTAGCCGTGCCTGGATTGGAGGGTCTTCCACTAGCTGTCAGTTGTCGGTTGCGCCTAGAACCCCGGGCAGCAACACGGCAGCCCCATGCAGGACATGCCAGCTGCAAGGAAACACGCGAGATCCCGCGTTTGGCCTGCTGAAAGATCTTTACTGTCGCAGTCGCCGAAATTGGTTCCTGGTCGAACCTCGTTTGGTTCGTGTGCTGTTGTACAGTGTATTGCACAGTGTATACATGTGACGACACTGTCCTTGCGTCGGTTTCGTCTCAGCATGTGATGTTGAGTTGTATTAGCTTCGCGATCTGCGTACTTTCTTATTTTATTTCTGTTTATTCTACTTTTTCTACCAATGGTCGCTCATCAACTCACCCCTTTTCCTGACATCGATCAACCAACGGCCCGTCATGATGTCATGACTTTGAAGAGTAGATCGTCGCCTAGAGAGAAAAGCTGCCAAATTAGACAAGTACCTTGGAATGGGCCTAGAAAGTGCCCATCCCGTGAAGTACTTTCCTAGCGTCGTTGCCGTCCCTTATTACAAAGCCACTCGTTGTTTTTGCAAAGCCTTGCTTGCACTGTCCGCCAAGCTTGCCAGCCTTGTCCTCCCCACCAGACGTCCAAATCCGTGTATATTACTTCTTTCTGTACAGTGCTTTGTTTGGCCGCCTTTTGCAGCTGTTTGCTTCGTCTTGCCCTGTTTTGTAGACCGAGCTGCCATCAACCACAGCCTTTTTTTCTTGTCTTTTTCTGTTGTCTCTTCCTCGCGCCACGAACAAGACGGCTTGTGCCTTTTCTGCCTGTGCGAGACGCCTGCACGTACGCCTTGGCTTGTTGGCGTTGCATCTTGCACAGCCCGCATTTGGCATCACGACAACCGAAAACGGAGTCGGTCAGTCTTTGCTTTTTACAGAGAAGCTCTGCTTTCAAGAAAAGAGGTGAGCTCTCGTTAATTTGCTGCTTTAATTCGTCGCTGGCAGATTTTCTGTTTCTGGTTTTCTCGTTTCCTTGAGCCTCCTTTTCTAGTGTTTTATTTATCTTGTTTTATTTTGTTTATTTTATTTTGTTTTATTTTTATTTACTTTCCTTTCTTTTTCTATCCATTCGTCGACTTCCCGTCCATTTATTCGTACATCCTTTTACCCTTACTGCCTCGTCCTTGTTCCTTGGGATCGGCGGTTTTCCGCGCCACGGCGTCGCTTCGGCTGCGCTACCGTGTCGCGGTAGTGGGGGCCATCTCCTTTGGCCCGCTACGAGGCTTCTAACGCCCCTAGGAAAAAGAAAGCAAGACGGAAAGAGAGCCTTGGGAAGGTGCTACCTACAGTGCCGTCTTGTGCAAGCTGCCGAGCGCTGTTGCCTTGCGTACGACGTACGACGTACAACGTAAGCCCCCCCCCGGCCAAGCTTCCCTCCCCTATTTCCGTCGTTCCTTCCAGTGAAAAGGTACAAGGCGTCTGCACTCCCGTCCCTCCCAAAGTGGTATTTTCTTTATCAGCAAGTTGCCCCGCATCCCACACCACCACCCACTGCCACCGACCTCCCTTCTCAAGTGTTCCCCCTCCCTCTTCTCTACAGCGTACAAAACTCGGTACGGTACGGGTGGCTTGCTTGCTTGCTTGCTTGCTTGCTTGCTTGCTTGCCCTTGTCTATGACTGTACTTTGCTAGCGCGGCTTGGATGTACTGCCCGCTTTCGTTCGTTCCCGCGTCACAGTACACTACAAGCTTGCTTTGCTTTCCCAAATCAGTTTGCATCTCCAAAAACGACAGCTCTTTGGTCTTTGACGCGTTCACCAAACCCGGCTTTGCGTCTGTTCGTCGAACCCTTTCTTTTCTTTTTTTGTCTTTTACCGGCGCTTCCGTGTCGTTTGAGTGTTTTCCTTTTTTTTCTGTATTTTTTTTAATAAGCTTTGATTTCTTCGTTTCTTTTCTTTTCTCTCTTCGTCCGTCACCGCCTTCGAATCTGCCTTGCAGCCGAAAGCGCCCCGTCACCAGGGGAGCCTCTTTTTTTTTGTTGCCCAGTGTTTTTCTCCGGCTCGAGTGTCCTCGACGAAATCTTTGCACCTATGTCTGCTTGTGCCGTATCGCCATTCACGCGCTGAGCGAGCCAGTGCGCGAGCGAGAGAGCGAGCACACGGACGAGCACGGGACGGGTGTGACGAGCACGAAGAAGGACGACGAGAAGATACCCTGGAAGAGCAAAGCAAAGTGGCAGAGATTGAGAAGAGGAAAACCTTGCAGACAGACCAGACAAACGGCGTGAACGAGCCGGGGGGATTGAAGCACTGCTAACGGCCAGGCAGCTCTTCTTTCTTCTTTCTTGTTTTTTTTCTTTTTTTTTCTTTCTTTTCTTTCCGCAACCAGGTCCGGACCCTTTGTTGTGCAGTCTTCTGGCCCAAGGGCTGCCGTCAAAGGAGCGCCGCCCTGCCGCGCTTTCCTCCGTCTTCTTTGCGTCGGCGTGTTTTGTGGTCTTTCGTCTCGCTGCCCGATGGAAGGGAAGACGAGGTCCCCCGAGACCGAGTCGAGAGAACGTGCTGCCTCCTCCGAGCCCTGCGGCACCCGGCTCAACCCTTTTGAGGACGGCGACGCAAGTTCACGCAAACGGCGTCGGACCTCCATGAACGCCGATTCCCGCAGCCTGTCCGTCGAGACCAACCCGTCGTCTTCCCCTGGCAAGACCGCCATTGCCGACGCCGACGCCGACGCCGACGTTGACATCTCCTCCGAACCGTCCTCGGCCACGACCATCGCCACGTCCGCCACCATGGCCTCCGCAGCCCGGAACAACAACAACAGCAGCAGCAGCAGCAGCAGCAGCAGCAGCAACAGCGATCGCAACGGCACGGCCATGAACATCGACGCAGGCAATGCTGCACCCCAAACACCCGAGAACACAACAAGCAGCAGCGTCAACGACGACCTGCAGCAGCAGCAGCAAACTCCCGCGCCACCGCCCTCGCATGTGACGCTGAGTTTGCGAAATTCCGCTCGCCGAACACTCGACTCCATCCCCTCGTCGGCCGCCTCATCGTCCTCTCCGCCAGCCAGCCCCACGCCGGGGTCCTTGCCAATCGCCATGCTCGACCGAGACGACGTCCAAGCCAGCGTCGAGCCGTCCGACGTGGACGTCGATGCCGACGCCGAGGCTGATGACGCGACACTACCTAGTACCACCACTACCACCGCAATCACCGCAACCACCGAAACCACCGCAACCACCGAAACCACCGAAACCCTCGCTACCACTACCGCCACCGATGCGCCTAACCAGCCTGACCCGGACGCTTCTGCCGACGTGGACCTCACCGGCTCGACTCCGCTTTCGACATCGGACACCGCTAGTCCACCCGTCGAGATTGTTACCATCCAACCGGACGACGAGGACGACGACTTTGAGCCGGTCGAACCACAAGTGACGCTGTTGGCGGGCGACGAAGACGGCGGTGGCGGCGGCCTCGTCGACCCGACGCCCGACTTTCCGTACCGGAGCGCCGTCGAGACACACGCGGAGGTGATGGCGAAGCTGATGAATTACATCGGCTCGGACGTCCAGGTGGCCCAACACCTCCGCGACTGGATCGACAGCTACTTGATCTTTGCGCGGAACGCACCGTTTCAGCTGGTCTACGCGTCCCACCAGCAGCATCGCTCGCTCTGGGTCGCTTTGCCGGACCTGTTGTGGGGCTTGCCCAACCTGCGGACGACCCCCAGCTTTGCCGTCGCCGACCGGAACCTGCGGGACAAGCTGCTCGAGTTTTGCGACGCCTTTGCGCGCCTGACGGCCTATTTCGTCGAATACGACTACACGCTGCTGCAGCGCCTCGGATCGGCGGCCGAAAGCGTCCAGCCTAGGGAGTTTATCTCGTCGCATTACTTGTTGGCCTTGGCCACGGCCACGCGGCGGGACGCCGCCGCCGCCGCCTCCCAAAAGGACGGCGAGCGCCTGACCGCGCTCATCGCCGAACGCGACGACGTCTCCGAGGTCCTGGAACAATTCGTGTCCTGCTACCGCGTGCCACCGTGCGGCACGCTGCTCCTGTTGGACCGCATGCTGGAGGCGCTGGTTGCTCTGATGGCCAAGGTGCCCAAGATCATCGACAACTTCTCCCACATCTGCGTCATCGCGTCCTTTGTCGTCCGGGAAGCGTACCGCAAACTCGCCGCCGGCGGCCTGCGCCAACAGACGGTCAACGCGCTGAAGACGCGCGTCGAGCTCGGCTACAAGATGTTCACCGTGGCGTCGACCGCCCTGTCATCCGCCATCGACAACCACATCACGTGCTTGAGCCAGGACAATACGGGCCAGCTCATCACCGCCCTCGGCGACCTCCTCTGTTTCGGTCTGAAAGTCGACCACCCGGACGCTGCCCGCACGGTCGGCGCCTTCCAGGATCTGCACCCGGACATCCCCCCCGAGTGCGTACCCGACGCCTTTGCCATGGAGTGGCGCTTCGGCATGTTTTGCCGCCTCATCATGTGCAGCCAGATGCAGCTCCGCGTCATGGCCGTGACCAGCCTCTGCCAGGAGCTGGTCGCCTGCTGGCGCCGGTACGGTGAGCAGGCCGCCGAGGCCGTGCGCGAGGTGCCCGTGTTGCAATTCGTGTCGCATTTTTTGACGAGCACCCGCGTCGTGGCGTACCTGTTGGGGCCCACGTGCCATCCCGAGATCACGGCCGAAAGCGGCAATATTGTCGGTTTCCTGGTCGTGACCAAGACGTACACCAACGAGCACACCGATCTGTTTTGGCAGACGGTGACCACAACACAAGACCCGCGCATCTCCGAGGCCCTGATCCGCATGACCAGCCGCATCGCGAACCTGCTGCCGTACGATCTCGCCTCGTATCTCTGCCAGAAGTTCTTGGTGTTGCCCATGGCCGCCTTTACCCCGACGATGCGCGAATTCTGCGACGCCATCCTGCGCCACCTCTCCAGCAAGGCGTCGTTGGAGCATCCGTCCGTCGACACCGTCCCGTTTTCCGTCTGCCTGCGCCTGCTGCGGGACGCCTCGGTGCCGGGCACCAAGACCCCGACGGCCTACCCGGACATCCAGGGCTTTGCCATTGAGAAGCTGAGCGAGCTGCTGCGCAACGTCGGCATCGAGGCGGAGCAGCGCCAGGATTTGTACCGCAGTTGTCTTTCCGATCTCCAGGACAAGTCCTCCCCCACGACCCTCGGCAGCCTGTGCGCGATCAACATCATCAACCGCCACTACGGCGGCCGGGACTTGGCCGCGCTGACCACAGAGCACCACTTGACGGAGCTCGTCGTCGACGAACTCGACGACGCCATCCGCACGAACCGGAACCTGGCGTTCCCCGCCGTGCTCAGCGGCATCACCAACGCGCCGCGCCGGGACCTGCTGTTCCAGATCCTCTCGTCGCATTCGTACACCATGACGCCCGAACTGAGCGCGCGCCTCTGGAACCTCATGACGGGACCCGTCTCCGCCTGCATCGAGGACCGCAACGCGTCGTGGAAGATCTTGATCGCCTGTGCGAAGCGGAGCCGCAACGAGAACAACCCCTTCCTGACCGTGTGCCTGAGCGAGTTCTTACCCCAGCTCCCCCGCGAGTGTTTCTGCGAAGGCCTCCTGGAGTTCCTGCGCGAACGCCTGATGCCGCTGCTAAACGATACGGAATGCGCGCTGCTGGACATTGACGACGACCAAGAAGAAGACCCAAACGGGCACAACAAGGCCGAGGCCGCCGCCGCCGACGACAAAGAAAGCGGAAAGGGGATCGACCGCGTCGCCCTGGAGCAGCTGTGGCGCGTCGTCCTCACGGCGCTGCCCGGCACCGTCGAGCGCCCGGCCACCAATTTCCTGGTCGAGGACATCTACATCAACAGCCAGTCGATTCGCGCCTTTTCGGTGTACCGGGCGCGCAAGATCCACCTGGCCCTGGTCAGCCGGTGCTTGCAGCAGCTGTCCGCCGCCGCGAAGACGCTCCGGTCGTTTACCCGGGACAGCTCGGCCAGCAGCGACGAGGAGTCCATGGTCATTGTCGGGTCCGAAGCGCTCGTCCACGAGCAGGAGCTCCTCTTTGTCCGGTCTCTTCAGGTCCTCCGCGAATTTTTGCGGCTGTACCGCACGAGCCCACACTTTTCCACGCCGGACTTGCGCACGTTACTGATCGCGCAGGGTTCCCAGGCCAGCAGCGGTGGAGGCGCCGGCGGCGGCGTCGTCGAGGGCGAGTCCGCCGAGCTCAAGTATCAGTCCTTTGACGGCGACGCGCAGACCGAGGTCCGGCCCTTGCACATTGGGCGGCGCAACACGGCCGCGTCGCTCTTGGCGAGCCTCAAGGAAGCCACGGGGTTTGACAACTACCGCATCTACTACCGCGGCCAGGCGTTTGTGCCCCAAGAAAGCGACATTTGCCGGTCACTGGACGACCTGCGCATCCACAACGGCCTCATCCTGGTCAAGCGGGAGGACGACCCGCAGACGCCGTCCACGCAGGCGCGCCCGGGCGTGCCGCCCGTCGACGCCGAGATCCTGGGCCACTTCCACGAACTGTGGGAGTACATGAGCATGCGGGAGGGCCTGTCCAACGAGATTTACCAGTTTCTGTGCCGGCTGCCCGTCGACGACCACTTTTTCCGCGTGTTCGAGCAGCCCGACGTGGCCTACACGGACGTCTTCTGCATCGGGCAGCCGTACAAGTCGCTGTACGCGCTCTATGCTCTGCGGCAGTATCTCGCGCTGCGGCACCAGCCCGTCCTGTTGGCGGGCGCAAGCGGTGCGGCCGGTGCCGTCGGTGCCGTCAGCGCGGACGACGAGCAGCCGACGGAGGCTATCACACAGGTTGCGACGCCAAAGGAAGACGATGACGACGAAGAAACGGCAGAACAACCCGCACAACTAGCCGCGAAACAACAAAATCTTGGGTCCGAGCACGCCGTGGAGGCACAGAAGTATGCCGTCGCCTTGACCACCGCAACGCGTCTGGTCATTGCGGCCATCCGCGACCCGCATGTCACGCAGACGGCGACCAGCGCCGAGCTGCAGAGCACGCTGTGCTACAAGCTCGTCGACATGCTTGTGTTCGTCCTCAACGACCCGCTGCAGGACGGCGCCGTCCGCGACAGCCTCGACGCGCCGCTCTTGGACCGCTTGATGACCATCTTGTCTGCGGCGCTCGACGAGGAGCCCACCGACACGGCGAGTCGGGTCGTGCACTGCGCCTTCCAGGCCATCATGGAGGCGTGCTCGCTGAGCCGCGCGTTCTGGACGGCCTTCCGGCAGCACGCCGGCGTCGGGGCCCTGGTGGAGCGGCTGTTGCTGGGCGACGACCGCATGAGCATCCGGCAGCTGGCGGAGAAGCAGATCGGCGACCGGGTTCTGCACGAGCGCCCGGGCGGATCCGCCGCGGTGGCTGCGGCCGAGTTCCGCGAGTTCTTCTGGCCCGTGGTCTGGGAGCGCATCCCCACGGCGATGCGCGTGCCCACCAAATGCGAAGACCTGTTCAACCTGGCGCTGAACCTGCTGCACAAGATGCTTGAGAGCAAGTCGCCCGTCTTGGACCTGCCGGCGCTCCTAGGGGAGATGAGCAGTCTGTTGCTGTCGTATACGACGTTGGAGGTAGGGGGTTTTCCCATTAAAAACAAAAGAAGTTCATGTTTTGATTTACAAGTTCCAGCTGGTTCTAACGCCGTTCGCTTCCAGGACGTCACGCAGCCCGACCGAATCGATTACGCCGCCTATGGATTGATACACATGTTCCAGTCAATCCCTCTCGTCTCGCAGAAATTCGACTTGCGGGACAAGTTGCCTCGGTAAGCAACCGCCGGTTTTTGGGGGGGGCGAGTGGAGGAAGTCGTTGGTAGTTGGTCTGCCAAGGGGTTGGGACGGTTGTCTTCCGTGTTCTGTTTGCTAACCAATCGCATCTGTTGCAGTGGCTTTGCACACAAGCTTTTCTGGAAGCATCTTTTCCCGCCCTGGAAAAGCGCACGCGAAGACGACGAGGCAAAGGGCTACGACTTGACCAAAGCACCCTATCCGAGCGTCGTTGTGCATCCGCAGACGCGCGTGCTGTTGATGCAAACCATTTTGGAACTGGTGTGCGAAGACGTGGCCCAACTGCCCATTTTGATACGAAATCTCGATCAGCTTGTGCCGTGTGAAAAGTCCGAGGACGATGGTGGGTTTCATCTTGTAACCTTGACGTGCTTTTTTCCCTCCCACGAAGGAATGAATACTGACCCGCTCGTTGCGCTTCTTCTTCCCCCAGATCCCTACCACTACGATCTTCCGCAGCAGTTCGACCGGACCAAGGCCCTGCGCGCGCCGAACGGCTACGTCGGGCTGCGGAACCTGTCCAACACCTGCTACTTCAACTCGCTCTTCACGCAGCTGTTCATGAACGTCGAGTTCCGCCGGTTCATCATGCGCGTCCAGATCCGGGACGAGACCCACACGCAGCATCTCCTGTTCCAGACCCGCGTGCTCTTCAGTTTCATGCAGGACAGCATCCGGCGCTACGTCGACACGCAGCATTGCGTGGCCAGCGTCAAGACGTACGACGACACGCCCATCGACATCCACAACCAGATGGACGTCGACGAGTTCTACAACCTCCTCTTTGACCGCTGGGAGGGCCAGCTGCTGTCCGCCGACGAGAAGCGGGAGTTCCGCGCCTTCTACGGCGGCCAGCTCGTGCAGCAGGTGCGGTCCAAGGAGTGCGAGCACGTGTCCGAGCGGCTGGAGCCGTTTTCCGCCATCCAGTGCGACATCAAGGGCAAAGCGAGTCTGCAGGAGAGTCTGCAAGCCTACGTGGGCGGGGAGATTATGGAAGGCGGTAAGGCTTTTTTTTTTTTTTTCTCTTTTGCCCTTTATCCAGGCAAAGGTTTTGCGACAGAATGCTAACCGTGGGGCAGATAACAAATACAAGTGCTCGACGTGCGACAAGCACGTCGATGCGGTCAAAAGGTAGGTCGTAGGCCGTGTTTTCAGTAAAAAAGACTATGAAAAAATCGTCAGTACTAACGCAGACAGGGCTTGCTTGAAAGACATTCCCGATCACCTCATCTTCCATCTGAAGCGGTTCGACTTCAACCTGCGCACCTTGCAGCGCAGCAAGATCAACGATTATTTCGCGTTTCCACACAAGATCGACATGCGTCCCTACACGATCGACCAGCTGAGCAACCCGTCCGAAGAACAGTCGGCCGATATTTTCGAGCTCGTCGGCGTCCTCGTGCACTCCGGGACCGCCGAGTCGGGCCACTACTACTCCTACATCCGCGAGCATCCGTCATCCAAGGTGACGGAGAGCTGGGTCGAGTTCAACGACGACACCGTCAGCACGTGGGACCCGTCGCAGTTGGAGGCGTTGTGCTTTGGCGGCTCGGACTACCGCACCTCCAACAACTACGGCGGCGGCGGCGGCGAGGGCAGCACCAACGGCATGGCGGTCGATAAGTCCTTCAGCGCCTACATGCTGTTCTACCAGCGGTCGTCGTCGTTGGCGCAGGAGCAGGACGCGCTGGTCCGGTCGGGTCTCACCAGCCCCGCGCGTGCTGTGGTGCCGGCGGCATTGTCGGACCACATCTGCAGCGAAAATACGTCCCTCGTGCGGCGGCATGCACTGTTCGACCCGCAGCAGATCCTGTTCGTGACGAAAGTGCTCGGCTACCTGCAGTTTGCCAGCCCCGGCGGGCGGTGCTCGGCCGACCACGCCCTCGAAAACCTCGCCGTCCAGATGGCGCTGAGCCATCTCGATCAAGTCGCGTCACGAACTAAGGAGCTGCCCGACTTTCTCACGCTCGCGAACCGCATCCAAGCGCTCGGAAGCCGATGCGCCCGGTGTTACGTGGCGGTGGTCGACTACTTCGACGAGCGGCACGACGTCCTGCGCCAGATGCTCCAGCGCCACCCGGAGCCGTTTGTGCGGTCGCAAACGGGCGCCTTGCTCATCGCTGCGTTAGAGGGCATCAAAAAGGTGTTTCCCGAGCAGTACGGCATGTTTTTGGACGACCAAGACGCCGATATCGACGACGACGACGAGGACGACGTCATTGATGATGACGACGACTTCGCCGACGATGATGGTGACGACGGCACCGGTAACGCCGAGGAGAACGGCGAGAAGAACCGCGCCGAAGCGATCCGGCGCGGCGAAAGGGGCCGCCACCGTGCACCGACGCTGCGTGACAGCGTGGATCTGGGCCGCAACGCGACCATCTTGCACAGCGCCGCATACATGCTGCGGGTGCTGTGGGACCACTTCCACGTCGCGCTGCGGTCGTGGCCCGAGCTGTTCGGCTTTATGCTGGCGTTTGTCAACATGGGCCGCCTGGAGCTGGCCACGTTCTTGGACGTGGACGGCTTCCGCCGGGCGCTTCTGATTATCGCGGCCGACAGCGCCATCCCGATGGAGCCGCAGTTCAACCGCATGCTCGTGGCCGTGCAGCGCCGCCTGCCCAACCGTCCGCCCGCGTACGAAAACGTGATCGCCCTCATCGACGCCGCGCTACGGGGCATGTACCCGGATGCGCCGGTGCCGCGCGCCAGCGAGGATCTGTTTGTGGAGGACAACGTGTCCCGGTACCTGCTGGCACTGCAGACCCCGGCCGAGGGCGACCTGCCCATGTCGCGGGCGGAGTCCGTGCTGCTGGCGCGGGACTGGGTGCGGGACTACGGCAACGTGTTTGTGGACAAGCTCATTGGGATCAACCAAAACGCCGTGGCCACCGACGCCATCGTCGCCCGCCTGATGGCGACCCACCCGGCGATGGAGAGCAAGGTGTTTGCGACGCTCAAGGCCAACCTCGCGTCCAGCTCCTCGGCGCCGTACCAGCGGCCGTTCTTGCGGGTGGCGGTCGTCTTCTTCCGCCACGCCCGCTCGTCCGAGCTGCTGTTCCAGCTGATGAAGCACATTGCGGACCAGTGCCGCAGCCTGACACACGGCGAAGGCCGCGCTTACTTTGAGACGATCCGCGAGCTGTTCCACGGGCCGGTGGTGGCGTCGACGGCCGCAACAGCACCAGCAACAGCAGAAGCAGAAGCAAGCGCACCCGACGACGCCATCGCCGCCCTGCACGGCCTCCCGTTTGTGCCGCTCTGGGCGCCGGGCCTGCTGAGCTACTACGACACGTCGGTCAGCAACGACGTGGAGCTCTTCTTGCGGGACAACCTGTTCCAGTACGGCACCAGCCCGCAGTTTGACGAGAGCGAGGGCGGGGCGGAGCGGGCCGCGATGCACAAGCTGGTGGCCAAGCGGCTGGGCGTCGAGTGCCTGCGGTACATCCAGCTGCACTTTGTGCAGCGAAACCTGCAGATCGGCAACAGCATCGTGGCGGCGTTCCAGCGCGTTATCACCGAGTGCACGCCCTTTTACCTGGCCGTGGAGGACGCCGACGACGAGGCTGCTGACGACGACGACGAGTGGACGAACGAGTTCCGGCGGCTCAACTCCAGTGTGTTTTTTTTTTTTTTTTTTTTTTTTTTTTTTGGTAAAGAACAATCACTGACGTGTCGCAGTCGTACCCGACTTGCTTAGGAGGCTCGCGGTCGAGGACCTGGAAGATGACGGATCTGGTAGGTGCTTTGTTCCTCTGTCCACGTGACTTTTTTCTCTTCTTTCTATCAGGGCACGTTTGTTCTTTTCAAACAAGAAGCAAAAGCTGACCCAGGCTGAGGGTTCGGTGATGCAGAGTGGAACAGTTCACGCTGCTCCTCTGATCAGGGTGACAGTCTCGGCGACGTCAGCATGCAGGCGGCCGGCGACATGAACGACGTGGACATGTCGTGAACAAGCTACGAGGCGGCGAAGGGGACGCCCCAAGGTTTCGCATACGGGGATGGTGTACTTACGACGCTACGATCCACTCCTTCTTTTTTTCTAGTTTCAGGAGGACCAAAAGGCCTGGTTTTTTTTTCATGAACGACGAAACGACAGGACGGTCGTATCTACGGTTTTTTATGACACAAACTCTTCGACGATACGGGCCCACGCAAGAGAATTTGGTGTTTCAGTGCCTATAGCAGCACTGCAAGGTTTTTTTTTTGGCAATGGGGAAGCATTGTTTTTTTTGCTATTCTTGTTTTTCTGTGTCGGTCCCTGTACGACGGCAGCAAAGAGGCGAATCGCGACTAGAAGAGTTTGTCTGTTTGTGGAGCATCATCCGGGAAAGGGGGGACAAGAAAAAAAAGGGCAGAATCTGGGCCAACCGGGAACGGTGTTTTTTTTTTTTTGTAACGACTAATGTAATTTGATACCAAAAAAAAGAAAAAACAAGATGCACAAACCGGGTTTTCGAATTTTGACAAAGCAAAGGAGAGAAAAAAAAGAAATGATGAGAAAGAGAGAGCGTTGGTCTTGGGAGGGTTGCGGTGCTGGCTACAGGCCGTTGCTTTCATTGGTTTTGTTTCTTTTCTCTTATTCGTCTCGTTCACTTGACGACCACGGGCTTTTTTTTTTTACTTTTGCAACGTACCGAAAACATCCAACTCATGACGAAAGCGGCGGCGTCTCGGCCAATTGGGGGATAGAGTCCATATATTGCTTGTTGTTTCTTTACTTCATGTTTCTGTATGCTTTTTGCTTGGTTTCGGCTTACAAAGGTATTCAGGGGCTTTTTTCACACAAGACATGCGGTGTTCCATTTCCATAAAACATTGGGAAATGAAATGAAATGAAAAAGAAAGAATCCATGACAACAAAAAGCCCCCTTCCCACCCATGGGCAGCATCTATTTTGAGAGCATGAAGTTGGACCTTGACCCCTGAATTACCACTTCTCCATTTTATACATGTCTTCACAAGCAAAGACCAGTAAGGAGGCCTGGAGTAAATATCTCTCAACGGCATACTTTCTCTTTTTTGCCTCGTCAGTGTCATCCGTCTCTGCGACGGTGTTATCACGTTGACGCCCCTCCGCAATGAAGACCGTTGACCTTCAAACCCCCTTTTTTCTACGAGACTATCATTGGCCTCCGGCGTCAAGATCTAGATGACTGGTCTTTTCGTTCCCAACATGCTTCCGGTTTTCCAAAAATATCTCGACCTGTGGACGACGCCGGTGATCGTCACCACCCGTGTCCCTTTTTTTTTTGTTTCTCGTCTTTCCCAGCCACGCGACTGCACCTTACGGAAAACAGCAAAAAAGAACTAGTATTCATGCATTTCCCTTTCCCACCATTTTGCGTAAGCGCTCTCGACTTTTTTTTTCTTTCTCGATCTACTCGTTTTCGTCACCCGGCCCCTCCCTTTCTTGTGCCGGAGACGTTCTCGATTATGGGACACATCAACATGGTACGTCAGACAGAACAAAGAAAACAAGAAGAAGAATAAAAATAGCCTTTTTTTGGCTATTGTTTTCTCGGTTCGCTTTTCTCCTCCCGTTGTGATGGGTGGGCGGCCGCATCGTAGTTTGGTTGGTTGGGCCTCATGGGCCGCCGGTGGTTTATGTAAGTGATGATGAGGTTCGTCCCGTCAGGGCGGGCCACGGCCGCACGCCAAGTGGGGGAGAAGGCTTCCTGTAGGCCAAAAGGAGGAAAGCACCGGAATAAAAATAGAAACTGGAACCCTACAACGAACCGTTGCATTGCGGGAGCGAGCGACTGGGGTGAGGGCACCTCCAGCCAATCAGGTGTACCAGTTTACGCGCCCAGTTGAGCCAAGCGGGGCCGCTCTCGCTCACACCAAAATCGCATCACAACATCACACTTTGGATGCACCTCACAACGACGACATCACATCTCTACCCGGCGACAGCAGCCGTGTCTGTTTTCCCTCTCCTCAACGAGACTTGACTTTCTCAAGAAGTAGTTTTCCTGTCGGGCAAGTTGCGCTCTTTTCTCGTTGCTTTGGCAGATGTCATAATACTGCTTTTGAGAGATTTCAGCCTCGTCTTTTTTCCCTTCTTTTTCCCTTCTTTTTCCTTTTTTTTTCCTTTTTTTCTTCTGTGAGTTCCTTCGAGTTTAGTGACGTGCCAATTTGTATCTACGCAACTTTCAATTAAAAGAAAATAGCTTGTCGTAAATATGGTCACCCTGCTACTTGCGGTCTTCGGTCATCCCCATACAAGAGCATATGCAGTCTTTAGCACGTCGCTCACGGCACGTAGCCGCCGGGCCCAGCCCTATTTTAAGACTTGCGAGTGATGACTTGCGTGACCAGATAAGCACCATCTTCTCCCGCTTTGAACAGTAAAAGGGGGGAAATAGCCAACAAACGAAAAAACGCGGGGGAAGACCTGCCCTGTGCTTTTTTTGGATCTCCTGCCGAGGGGGTGGCATCTTATTTTGGCCGTCATCTTGTTT
This sequence comes from Niveomyces insectorum RCEF 264, assembly GCA_001636815.1. Taxonomy (NCBI): domain Eukaryota; kingdom Fungi; phylum Ascomycota; class Sordariomycetes; order Hypocreales; family Cordycipitaceae; genus Niveomyces; species Niveomyces insectorum. The sequence continues at coordinate 1,027,971 of AZHD01000012.1, forward strand.
GTTTCATGTTTTTCGGTGATTGTGTTCTTTTCCGTTGTTTGGGGTGGCCGGCCAAACGAAGGCCTTTTGGTCTGTTGTCAGCTTTTCCGTTTTCGGTTCCCGTGTTTCATGTTTCATGTTCAACATCTCCCCCATCGTCTCCCCCCCCCCCCCCCC
>AZHD01000012.1:1028155-1044740 GCA_001636815.1 Niveomyces insectorum RCEF 264
TCAACCTCTCCCCCATCGTCCCCCCCCCCCCCTGCTGGTCTTATTTTCGGGTCGGGTTGGATTGATCGTTTCTTAATTTGTCTTCTGCATCTCTTCTACGCCCTGAACCGATATCACCGTGTCCGGTATTTAATTTCGTCTCAAGCCCACTCGACTTTGCTTTTGTTTCATCCGTTCACTACCCTGTTTTGAAACCTCAAAGTGGCGATGACCACAATCCTGTCCAAGCTCTTTCCATAGAAGAGAAACATTGCTTCATACAAAAGACGTGATGCCCTTCTGCTAAGCACAAGTTTGTGTTGGTAAGGAGCAGCATCCTGTCCTCCTACCTTCTCATAGTTCCCGCCTGTCTCACTCTCTCCGCCTTGCCATCTCTTTTCATCTTTTGATCTTTTGATATATTTAATCTCTTTGATCTCTTTAATCTACACCCTCTCAATGTCTCTCAAAAACCTCATCTCGTCGCCTCTCGAGGCCGGCACCTCGGTCCTCGACGCCCACCGTCTGCCCTCCCACGTCGAAGCCGCCCTGGAGTACACCGCCCGCCGCCTCGCCCGCAAGGCCCTCACCATCGACCTCGTCGTCATCCGCCGGGCCTACCAACTGCCTGTGGCTACCGATGCCCCCCTCCGCGCGTCCAGCGCATCCAGCGCATCCAGTTCCAGTACCTCCACCTCGCCGTGCAGCCTCTCGAGTCCGCCACCACCCGCGCCGGCCACCGCGTCGATGCCAGCGTGGCCGTCAACCTCTGCTTCCGCGTTCCGGGCCACGGACGACGACAACGACGACAATGACAACAACGACGACGACGACGACGACGGCGCACCCGGCCACGTGCCCCCAGAAGCAACCATAAACACCTCTCCCATTCTCTCGTCGTCTTCGTCATTCCCGTCCGTGTCTACCGCGCCGCACACCCAACTACCGTCCTTCCCATCGCTGGCGCCGCCACCGCCGCCGCCGCCGCCCGCATCCCGGTCTCGCTTCACATCCGCGTTCAAAAGCCTCGTCCGAGCCGGCACGCTGCCCAACATCATCTCGCCGCACAGCTTCTCCTTCTCGTCCCACTCGCCCGCATCGTCCTCCTCGCCGGCCGCCTTTTCTCCGACCCTGTCGTCTGCCTCCTCGGCCTCCCACTCGACCATCTCCTCCTCCTCTTCTTCCTCTTCCTCCTTCACCTCGGTCTTCTCCGCCTCTCCCACCGACGGTGCTGTGCCCGCCAAACGAACACGCCCGCGACGGAGCGGCAGCACCAACAACAACGCCGCAATCCCTACGACGACGACGACGACGACGGACCTCGACCGCTGCCAGCAGCAACCCGGTGGCCCTTTTCGCCCCCTCCCAGCTCGGTCTCGTCGACGTTCTCGTCGGTCCCGTCCATCTCGTCCACGCCCGCAACACCTGCCACGCCGGCCACGCCGCTGACACCCGCTCTGACCGTGGCCTCGTCGACGTCCAGCCGCGCTACGAGCACCACCGCCAGCACGGCCCTCACGAGCGTCGCAACGACGACCTTTCCCGGCGATGCGGCCGCCTTCGGCATCCGCCTCGTCCACGCCGACGACCTGCCACCGCGGCACGAAAAAATGCTGCAACACGCCCTCACCAAGGCGGCCCGCAAATTTCAGCTGAGGTATTTTTTTTTTTTTTTTAAAAAGAATTATTTTACCATTACACGCCTAATTTAATGTCCTTTTATCCCGTTCATCCTTCAACTAACCCAAACACACAGCCCCAACTGGCTTGCCGCCGCCTCGGCGCTGGGCCTGCCCGGCGACCTCGTGCGCCGCTCCCGCGAGCAGAACCGCGTCCTGTTTGCCGCGCCCGGGCTCGTCCTGCGCGCGCCCGACCACCTCTACACCTTCAAGGCCGCCCTCTGCAGCTACGCCGCCACGGGCGACCGGTACCGGCTCGAGGACGCCGTCGACGAGCTGCGGCGGTACGTGTTGGCGCGTCGTGGTCGGGAACAACAACAACACCACCACCACCACCTACACCTACACCAACAGCAGCAGCGTCGGCCACCGCGGCTGGCCAAGCGGGAGCTGCTGCGGGAGTACCCGTCGCTGACCGGGTTCGCCGAGACGCACCTTGCCGACGTCAGCCGCATGTACAGCCGCGCGTACGGCGGGCCCGAGCACGAGTGCGGCATCGAGGCGGACGGGCTGAGCTCGAGTCCGCCGGTGGTATTTCCTCACGCGGTGGCGGCGGGGGTGCCGGCGGGGGTGCCGGCGGCGGCCATGGTCACGGCGTTGTCGACGCAACCACGCTACAGCGGCGAGAGCGAACGGAGCGATACCCGCGAGACGGACGACGCGGGCGAGGCCAGCGACGCGGACAGCGACGACCTCGGCAGCTTTGTCCATTTCATCGACGCGGAGGACGAGGACAACCTGGGGTCGGTTGGTGCCGAGCACAATGACAACGACAACGAGAACGACAACGAAGACGGCGAAGACGACGAAAGCGACGAACACGACGAGAACGAACTGGCCACGCCCACGGCCCCGTCGGCCGCCCACGCAGGCGCGCTGGCGTGGCCCGTGTTTCCCTCCCTCGCGGGGCCGCCCACGCCGTCCCTGGCCCGGGCCGAGGCCGAACTGGCCAAGGCGCTCAACATGTCCTTGCCGGCGGACGACGAGCCCGCTGTCCAGCAACAACAGCAGGACTACGAGGAGACAGCGCAAGAGCAGCCCGAGTCGCCGATCCTCGGGCGGATCGGGTCGGTGCCAGCGCCAATCGCCCTGGTTCTGGAAGCCGCGGAGCCGGCTGCATCGGGTACAGAAACGGCGGCGGCGTCGGCGTCCGTGCCGGCATCATGCATGGACGCGACCAGCGTGCTGGTTGAGCCGCACGACGCGAGCCACCACGCCGGTGAGAAGGCAAAAGAGAGCGCCGATGCGGCCATCGCCCGTCCCCCGGTGGCGGCGGTGGTGGTGGTGCCCGTCACCCCATTGGCGAACATGGGCACCTTGGCACCGGCGTCGCCGAAAGCACCGACATCGCCCACGGCACAAAAGATTCCCGTGCTCAAACTGCAGACGAGCTTTGCCGCGGTGGCCGTGCCGCGCCCGCAGACGCAAGCACAGGTACAGGCACAGGACGGCAACGACGAACAGGACGGGCAGCTCACGGCGCGGCCGGTCAGCTGCGTGCGGACGACGAACGGCGGCGGCGGCAGCTTCTTCTGGGGCAATGGGAGCAGCATCGGCGCTGTTTTACAGCAGCAGCAGCAGCAGGACGAAGCAACCGCGCCCGGCCTGCGCGGCAGCACGGCCACCCTGTTGTCGCCCGTCAGCGTCTTGTCGCCGGTCGCCGGGCCCGACGCCGCGGGCCCGCTGCCGCCCACGACGTACGACGACATCTCGCCGATCACGCGCAGCGAATGGGGGTTTCTGATGGGCGACCAGCTGGGGCGGCAGGTGACCGTGACGACGTTTTGATTGTTTGTTTTTGTGACATCTCCTTTTTTTTGTTTCCATAGTATACCCTTTTATATTTGCTTCCAATACTCTATTTAGATACGGACATCACCTCAATACAATCAACCACGTCACAGCGTACACGGACCGCTCACCGCTTCCAGCCGTACTTGCCGCCCGCATCCCGCTGCGCGGCCCGGTTCTTGGCAAACGTCTCCTCGAGCGCGTCCCGCTGCGTGTGCACCGCGTTGACGAGCTGCCGCAGGCTGTGCTTGCCCGGCATGAGCGCGCGCACGGGGTTGTGCGACTGCTGCTGCTGCTGCTGCTGGAGCTCGCTGGCCTGCCGCAGCAGGTCGTTGTTGTGGCGGTACTCCTGGTCCAGGTTGAAGGCCGTGGCGACGGCCGTCTTGCCCCCGGCCGCCGCCCCCGCGGCGCCCTGCCGCCCAAAGAGCTCGCGCCGTTCGCGCGCCGACAACTGCAGGTCGTCGGCGATGGCGTCGAGGGACGTGGCGGGGGGGTGGTGTGGTTGTTGTTGTTGTTGTTCGAATAGCTGCTGCTCCTGCTGCTGCTCCTGCTCGTAGCCGTATCCGTATGCGTTTACCGTTCCGTATTCGTCTTGGAACACAGCCAGGTCCGCTCCCTCCTCCTCCACGGCGCCGGCACGCTCCACCTCGGCCTGGTCGTCGGGGGTCAGCGAAAAGAGCGAGATCTTCTTCTTGGCCGGTGGCGCCGCCGGCTCGGCCGGTTCGGCCGGCTCAGGTGCCGCGTTTGCCGCGGTCGTCGTCGACGCCGCTTTGGTGCTTCCTGCAGCACTCCCCACCGCCACCCCTCCCCCTCCCCCGTTGGCCTTCTTCTTCTTGGGCTGCTTGCGCGACACCGACAGCGGCATAAACGCCAGCGGGTTGCCCACCAGCTTCACGTCTTCAGCCGCCTGCATCCCGGCGGGAATGGACGGCCCCTTGGGCGGCGGCAGCGACAGCGTGGACGACAAGCCTCCGCCGCCGCCACCACCACCATTGTTATCGCCACCGTCGTGTGGCCGCCGGAACGCCGCTTCGCCGCTCGTCTTCAGGCTCACACCCTCCCTTGCCCTTGTGCTCGCGCGTGCGCCGTCGCCTTCGCCGCGACTGCCGTGAGCCGCAAGGTCGGTGGTGGTTGTTGGTGTAGACGGACCCGCAGAAGCAGCACCGGATGTCGCCGCCGCCGCCCCCGTCTTCTTGGGCGGCGGGAGAAACGACCCGAAGCCGCTGAACCGGCTGGTTCCTACGCCCGCGGCGCCGATCTTGGCGCGCTTGGCCGGCCGGTCGTCGGCGTCGTCGTCGATGGCGTCGGTATCGGCACTCGCTGTTGATGATGGGAGGCTGACGACAATCTTCCCCGGGTTAGCGCGATCGACCAGTTTTTGAAAGGGCTTCTTCCCGGTCGTCGTCGTCGTCGACGTCGTCGCGGTGGTCGCCTTCGCTGCCGTCGCTTCGCCGTCGGACGAGGCCGAATCGGAATCGTAATCCACAAGGCCCATGGTTGGTGCTTCGTCGTCCGTCACGCCGTATGGTTATCACTCTGGTCGAATCTGGACTGTGTATCCTGCTTTCGTTGCCGATGTCCTGCGTCGGGCGCCGGTTTATAGCGTAGGAAAAGCTGGGAACAAGGCTGTGACGGTGGCGAAGGCAGGCGGGAACTGAATTAGGGCCTTATCGCCGCTCTTATCGTTGGCTGCAGCAACCCCCATGGTCTGATTAGTCATTCGGTTTCGGGGCCCCACCGCGTCCGTTCCCCAGCGGCTGTAGTGGGCTAAGTGTTACCACTATCATGAAGCAACCAACCCTGGAACTGCTTCATTGCAACACTTCATTGCGACTCGCAAAGCACCACATTCCCAAGAGCCTCCTCGCTGGCGATGGCTGGCCATTTCCAATCTTTGACAGGGATACTTCGCCTGACTATGCGATTCACGTTGTAACACGACGTCGGTCTTGATCACGGACTGTCCCTGAACGAAACCGCCGAGATCAGCCTCCGTTTCTCTCCTCGTCTCGCTCTCGATCAAGTTATTCAGATTGCATTGTGCAGTTTAATCCCTATTTGCCCACCATGTCTGTGCTGCAGGTGGAAGAGTGCGTGTCTCTCTCCGGTGCTGATCCTGGCGTTGTGGCTACGTTGCCATCCCGCTAACCACAACATTCCATTTTGACAGCCTCGTCTCGTATCAGCTGCGCGCTGCCTACCTCAACGAAATCGCCGACGGCGTGGGCGAGCGCCTCATTGTCCTCAACGAGAGCATCGTCAACTCGGCCCCCTTCAAGGCCGCCGGCTGGCGGTCGCACCCGGGCCTGATCAAGCGCACCCACTCCCCGCCCATCCCGACCGTCGTGGCCTCGGAGTACTTTCGCGCCCCGCGCTCCCTCGGATTCACCCTGGAAGACGAACCGGACGACAGCAGCGGCATCCTGGGCGTTGGCGGCGGAGGAGCGGCAGGAGGGGGAGGGGGAAGCGAGAGCGGTGTTGCTTTAGGCGGAGGCGGAGGCGGGGCCAGCGGGGCCGGCGGCGGCCTGGGCGGCGGCGGCGGCGGCAAGAACAGGCGCGGAGGTAGTGGTGCCGGCGACGTTTCGGGTGGTGGTGGTGGTCGACGAGGCGGCGGACCGCGTGGCGCCAATGCCGCCGCGACGAAACGGCGGCGGGGCCGCGAGAACGAGGAGGAGGACGACAGCAGCGACCTGAGCGACGAGAGCGACGACGAGAACAGCGCCGACCAGCGGGCCGCGCAGCAGATCAAGTTTTCCAAGATGCCCATCCGCCACCGGTCGGGCTCGTCGCCCTTGCAGTCGTCGAACCTGCGCAATCCGCCGATCGAACCGCCGGCCTCGCCCCGGCCAAGCGGGCCACCCCGGCGCGGCTCGCAGTCGGCCCTCGAGGTCGTCAAGGAGCGGGCGCGGCGGGACACCGTCACGAGCAGCGAAGTCTCGTCGGAGAACGAGTTTGATGCGTCGGGGTTCCACCGCCGGCAGCGCGAGCAGCAGCAACAAGCGAAACGGGCGCAGGGACAAGAACGGGAACGAGGGACCGCGTCGGCGTCCGGGCGTGCCCGCGCCCGGGCACGCGTCAAAGATGCAGCAGCCACCACAGGGAGCCGTATGCAGTCTGTGAGTAGCAGCAACAGCAGCAAGAGGCAGACCGACACGCCATCCTTTCAGCGGCGGGAAAGCGACCTACTCGAGGAGGAGCAAGGCGACGACGACGAAGACGAGGAGGACGAGGGCAGCGAGGGGAGCGAGCAAGAGCAAGGGGACGACGATGACGAGGACGAGGAAGACGAGGAAGACGAGGATGATGAGGACGACGACGGCGAAGACGTGTCGGACGGCTCGGACCTCTCGTCGACGTACGTGGGCAGCATCGACTACTCGGCCTCGATGCTGCACACCGTCGGCGACAACCCGCTCAACGCGCCGCCGCCGCCCAACGCCGGTGGCGCCATCGTCGGCACGCCGCCGCGCGTGTTTGCGCGCACGTCGACGGTCCGCCGGTCCCAGCAGCCGCTGGCCCCCGTGGGCGACCTGCCCCGCCGCGGCCCATGAGCACCGTGCGGCCGGCCAGCCTGGCGCCGCCGCGCAGCCTGCTGTCGGCCGCGCTCAAGGCGAAGCAGACGGCCGCCGCCATGCCCTTTGACCGGTTCGCGTCGCTGTCGGGCCAGGGCGAGCCCAACCCCATCATGGTGCGCATCTACGCGCCGATGTCGGCGGAGCCGGCCAAGCCGTTCGAGGTGGCCATCCGGCGCGCCGTGAACAAGGAACAGGGCACGGGCGACCGGCCCGTCACGGTGGCAGAGCTGATCGGCCTCAGCCTGTGGCGGTACCAGGAAGAGCAGCGGGCGCCGCCGCTGCCGGCCAACCGGCTGAGCGTCAACTGGTGGACGCTGCGCATGGTGGAGGAGGGCGGCGAGGTCGACGAGGACTTCCCGCCGCTCGACCGCCGGCGGCCGCTGGCGTCGTTCACGACGGCCAACAACAGCCACAACAAGGGCGTGCGGTTCCGGTCCAACTCCAAGGTGTACGACGATTTTGCCCTGGTGGAGGCCTCGCCGGAGGATTACGCGGACAACCAGGCGACCACGCCGCAGTATGTCGAGGAAACGCCGGCCGCCGCCGCGAACCTCGACGAGCACGGCCGCGGCAACCAGGACAAGCAACATCACGACGACAACGACGACGACGACGACGGCGAGCGGACACCGCGCGGCGCGACCCCGCAGCCGGGCGCCGCGGCACCGTCTGCGGCGTCGCCGTTCCACGGCAAAGAGCATCCCTTTATCCCGCACCCACTGCTGCCCACGACGACCCACACCAACAGAAACAACAACCTGCTCATCGCGCCGATCGAACAGCCGCGGCTCAACCCGATCCTGACCACGACCTACCGGCACAACGCGCCGCACGCCGACGCGCCCAAGGCCACGGCGGCACCCAACACGACGCGCGGCCGCAAGAAGCTGCTGCGCGTGCACATCCACTCGCTCGACGCCGTGCCCGGCCAGATGGTCACCGTCGACGTGACCACGGACACGTACCTCGAGGAGGTGCTCGACCTCGTGTGCAAGAAGCGCCAGCTCGACAAGGCCAGCCACGTGCTCCGGCTGCCCGGGTCGGGCGCCGTCGTGCTCACGGACCGCGAGGTGTCGTCCATTGGCAACGTGACCGACCTGGACCTGTTCCGCAAGCGGTTCGCGTCGGACAGCGCCGCCGGGGCGGGCGTGGGTGCCGGTGCCGGCTATTCGAGCAGCAGCGGGAAGTCGCCCAAGCTGTTTGCCGACGGCGGCGGTGTGGTCGTTGGGGGTGTGGGTGCTGGCGGCGGCGGCTACGGCTACGGGGCCTTGACCGGGGCGGGCGCCGCACCACGGCGGTTCAACCGCAAGGCGGCCGGCACGACGCCCGGGTCGCACCCGCTGGCGCGCGAAGCGCTGCGGGCGGCGTTTACGTCAACGAGCAAGACGGCCTCGCCGTCCTCGAGCACGGCCGCCGCATCTGCGGCTACGGCCACGGCCACAGCCACGGCGGGCGACGTCAACGACGCCAACTACAAACGGTACACGGTGTGGCGGCGGCAGGGGCTCAAGATCATGGGGTCAAGCGAGCGGGTGCTGACGATCGACGGCGAGTACGTGCACATTATGCACGCGAGCGGTCTGCACGGGGGGGCGCACCACCACGGAGGAGGTGGGGGCGGTGCCGCCGCCGGCGGTAGTACGCATGGTCCTGCTACTGGCGGCGGCGGCCCTGGACGCCCTGCTGCTGGTGGCGGCGGCACCGGCGGCCCCAAGATCACAACCGTGCACTTTAGCAACGTGGTGGGCTGCAAGGTGTCGCTGCGGCACCCGACGCACTTCAAGCTGATTGTGTACAAGGCGACGGAGAGCAAGCGGTACGACTTTGAGGCCAAGTCGGCGTACGAGGCGGCGGAGATTGTGGGCGAGCTGAAGAAGGCCATGTCGCCGTACCGGGACATTTAGGGGCCCTTTTATATACGGCTTTTGGATCGATTTGCCTGTTGCATGTGTTTATTTGACATGCGGTGTATTACTATTGCAATCTCTGCTGGATAGGATTCGAGACGTGGTTGTTTGGTTTTTTTCGGATTTTGCTTATTGATGTGCACGATTGTCCAAGGACACCGGGATTGGGTTGACACAAGAGATTCTCTACGGCCAGCGTGCTTGCGCATATTCACATTTGACTCACATATTTGCTTGGCCGTATGGATGACCTCGTATCCCTTGCGACCGTAGAGCACATACCAGTCGTCGTCGGAGCCGTTTAAACGGAGACATTCCCTGCATTCCAGTTGTCCGTCGCCGTCGCCAAAACATAGTTTGAAAACTTGATTGCATTTTTTTTGTCCCTTTGCGCTCGCCGCTATGCCGTCGCTCCATTCCTTTGCTGTGCAAGCATGTAAACAAGCAGGAAAAATAAAAACATAAATACAAGAGGTCAACTGAGGACGAAACCAAAGAAAATAAGAAAAAAAGGCTCCAGATGCAAAAACGCAGGGAAAAAAGAACACAAAACGGTCTAGAGAGGTGACAACAGTCTTTGGGGGGTATCTGGAGAACCAAAAAAAAAAAAAAAAAAAAAAAGGGAAAATACCAAAACATAACATCGTGTCGTCGCCGCTTTACTGTTTTTGCCTTTTTTTTCTTTCTTTCTCCTTTTCTTATCACCTTGAGCACTCCTTCTTTTCCTCATGTCCACCCCAGCAGCTCCAGCGTGCCGCGCACCTCGTGGCTCGTCAGGCCGGCCACGCCCAGCGACCGCACCTGCGTGCCGCGCCGCAGCCGCTGCAGGCCCATGGCCACCTTCCAGGCCTCTTCCTGCCGCAGCACAAACAGGAACCGCTTACCTTCTTGGTCGCGCACGGTGGCGCGCAGCAGGTGCAGGCCCTTGGCCTGCCACGTGCCGGTCTGGCTGGTTTTAGCATCGGACGCGGAGTGGTGCGCACTCGAGAAAGACGACGCAGACGGAGAAGCAGACGCAGAATCATCAAACGCAGAAGGGACGACGCCGGTGTCGCCGCACAACCCCAGGCCGCACAACGCCTTGCACTCCCGCAGGAGGTCGGCGAGGTACGCATCGGCCTGGTCGTCCGTCAGCGGGCGCGGCTCCCCCCGCGCACCGGCCGCGGCGGCTTTGCGCCAGGCAGCACGGTGCAAGAAGGTGGCCGCGTGGGCCGCGTTCGACGCCGACGGCGGTTGTTGGCGCGGCGGCTTCACGTCATGGGCAGAACGCGCAAGAGCAACAGCATGGGCGGGGCACCATACCTCTACCAGCTTCAGGGTCCAGGCTTTGACGTCCCACTCGCGCTGGGGGACGCCGCGGACGTCATCGTCGATGAAGAGGCCCTCGGTCGTGATGCGCAGGATGAGCCCGTCGGTGACGGAGCCCACGCCCGACAGCAGCTGCGACGAGGGCGTCTTGGCAAACTGGTTCAAAAAGCCGTACACGCCGCGGATGACGATCTTGTCCGGGTCGTTGGTCGTGTACGGCTGCCGCATCGAGGGCGGCGGCGTCGTGCGCGCCGTCGACTGGGACGGCGCCCAGGAGGCGTCGGACTGCTCGGAGACGGACTTCTTGCGTGCCGGCTGCGGCCGCTTGGGCTTGTCGTAGGGGCGGAACGAGTAGGTCGTCTCCTCTTCGTCTTGCACGTGGGCCTGCCGTGACGGACCGCCCGTGGAGGACGCTGCGGCCGTCGGCGGCGGTTTTCGTGCCGCGGCTGGGCCCCCCGCTTGCGCACTGTACGAGGACATCGGCGGGGTTGTGCTCGGTGGCGGGCCTGATCGGGGTCCGGCTGCGCCGGTCGGCGGGACGGATGGCGCCGATGCCGCCCCTTTTGGTGGTGGCGCGGCACCCGTGGGCGGCTTACCGTTCGGCCACGGGTTGGTGCGTTCGCCGACGGCCGAGAAGGCGTAGGCGGTGCCCTTGCGGGACAACCGGTCGAGTTCCCGCTTGCGCTCCTCCTCCTCTTCCTCGGCTTTTTTCCGGCGCTCTTGCTCCTCCGCGCGCGCCTCGCGGGCCTCGCGCTCGAGCTGCTCCCGCCGGAGTTTTTCCTTGAGCTCGCGGGCCCGTTGTTCTTGTTCCAGGATCCGCTCGCGCTCGAGCTTTTCGCGCTGCTCCTGTTCGATCTTTTCGCGGAGCTCCTTTTCGATGCGTTCGCGCTGCTCTTTCAGTTCCTTCTCGCGCTGCTCGCGCGCGAGCCGTTCACGCAGCTCCTTGTCCCGGGTTTCTTTTCGTTCGCGTTCGCGTCGGTCTTTGTCTTCCTGCTCGCGCCGCTCGCGCTCCAACCGCTCGCGCGTTTCCCGTTCGCGGATTTCGCGAAGTTTGGCGGCTACCTCCTCGCGCCGTCGCTTTTCCGCCTCTTGGGCTTTGCGTTCTTCTTCCTTTCGCCGCATCTCCTCGCGCGCCTTCTCCCACGCCCCCTTGTTCGAATCTGTCTTGGGGGTGCTTGGCTTTTGTGGCGGCGCCTGGCGTTGGTAGTTTTGTTGTTGGCTCTGTTGCCAGGTTGGTTTCGGCTTTTCCGATTGCTGTTGCTGCTGCCGTTGTCGTTCTTCTTCTCGTTGCCGTTCTTCCTTCTCTCGTTGTTGTTGTTGTTGCTGTTGTTGTTGTTGTTGCTGTTGTTGTTGATGCTGCTGATCATAGTTTTGATATGGTGGGGGAGCATGTGGTGGGGGACCGAACTCGGGTGGTGGTCGGTTTTCGTGTTGTTGTTGTTGAGGCGGTGGTGCTTGTGATGAGCTGTAGCCGCTGGTGTTGTTGGCGCCCGTGCCGCCTGTGCTGCCGGTTCCCGCGCCTGCATTTGCCCCAGCACCAGAAGTCGTCCCTCTTGGCGATCCTCTTGGTGATGGTCCAGCGCTTGCACTTCCAGCCGCACCACCACGGCCGCCACCGCTACTACCACCGCCGTTCTTCCCACCACCGGCACCCGCGTCGTCCTGTTGTATGCGACCTAGCGACCACGCCCCCAGACCGACAGCAATGACCAGCATGATCATGCCCATGTTGCCCATCCCCTGGAAGTTGGACCACCACACGCGGAATGCCGGCGCCATGCTGTTGCCCAGGGCCATGAGGGCCAGGGCGCTCGCGAAGCCGGCGACGAAGCTGTTGATGTTTGGCCGCAAGGAGGGCAGATACAAGAAACCGGCGCCGGCGGAGTGTTCGGGGATGACAAAGATGTCGTAGTTGCCCGGTGGCAGGCCGCCGCTGCCGCTGCCGCCGCCCGCGGTCTTGGGCGCCTCGCCATGGGGCGGAGGCGGGGGCGGAGCGCTCATCCTCTAGGGGAGGGTTACCGCAGCCGAGCCAGGGCGGCAGAGGAGGAGGGGCGCACCAAGACGCGTGATGTGGTATGGATGCGTTCAGTGCGCGCACTGTTCCGGTGGGAAAACCGAATGTCGGTCAGCGTGATGGCGAAGGGAAGGCGATAAGTCCAAGTACGCAAAACGGGCCTATGCGCATGCAACAAGAAGGGGTAGTGTGCGTCTTGGGAGGAGTAGTGTCTAGACAAAAAGAGGAGGCGTCAGCAAACGTGGTATCACAGCAGGAGGCGGGTTTCGCAGAGTGGCCGCTTGCTGCCGCGGCACCTTGAAGGTCCAACCTAGGAGGTTCCGACTTGAAGCCAGGACTCCTTTTTCTAGTCCTTTTTCGTTGCGCGTGGGAAAGGACGCAAACGGCGGGCCATACTCACAAAACAGCAGAACAGGAAGAACGAAAACCGCAGATCAGAGACGCCAGACACCAATGCCAATGCAAGAGGACGGAAAAGGAACGACGAAATGGAGGACGGTCAATGTCGCGGCAGGCGAGATGGAAGAAGGTACTGTTTCGGAGAGAAGTGTGTGTTTGTCGGGCTCGGTGAATCCTAGAAGCAAGTCAACGATGTGGTGAGAGTTGGAGAAAGAAGGAAAAGGAAGGGGAAAGGAAGAAAAGAAAAGAAAAAAAAAAAGAGAGAAAAAAGAGCAATTTCGGACCACGCTGGCCAACCTCGTTGCCTGTTCGTCGCCACCTACAATTCCGCCCTATGATATGATATAGGGGTATATCAGTTGTCGTAGTCGGTTGTCTCGGTGTCGTCGGAAAAAAGAAGAGGGTAGACGGGAGAAAAGAAGAGCAGAAGAGGTTCCGCAGAACAAAAAAACGACGATGTTCAAGGGCCGCAATATGATCGTATGGGGAAAAAAGTAATGTACATAGTAGCCGAGGATCCCTAAGAACAGGGGGACCGTCCCTTCTGTTGTACGAGGCGAGAAACGAGGAAATGCAGCCAAGAAATGTTCGAGGAAAAGGAGAGAAGCATAAAAAAAAGGTCTGTGCTATCATACTTTTTCAATTTTGCTTTTCTTTTTTTCTTTTCGTTTTTCTTTTCCCTCCTTCCTTCTTCTTCCTTCTTCCTTCTCCTTGCTTCTTTCCCTTTTTGTTTGTTGTTTACTTTTGGGGGGCTAGCCGGGAGAAAAAGCGGGTCCACCCAACCTGTAGCGCTCTCGTTCGCTGGCAACCGCCGCTAACGAAACGGCCTTCTGTCTGGGAAGCTTTCCTCTTCTTCCCCACCCCACCTGTCTCCTTTTTCCTTTTCCTTGGTTACGCGTGGGCGGGCTTAGCGGGCGGGTTCAGCGGACGTTTTTGTGGTCTAAAAGACCCCTAATTTTTGGGTTCATATTGGCACGAATTGCAGACCTCGCGATGTTGATGAATTGGACAATATCCACGTTTACGACTCGTTTGCAAACAGAAAGTCCCGTATGCGAGCTAACCATAGTTTATAGCCAGCACAAGCGTCTGAATAAAATAGCTAAAATAAAACAGAAGTAAATAGAAGTAAACAAAAATGAAAACACAATAAAAAAACAATAAAAACAGAAATAAAAGCCAGAAAAACAAATAAACGAAATAGTCTTCCCATTTCATTCACAGCGAGCAACGTCAACTAAGCCTTTTTAGTCCAAATAATGGAACTTTAGGCAGAGAGATGTGGGTGAACGCAAAAGTGTGACAGCCGCCCTGAGACGGAGCAATTTTGCGGCCGTGATGGATGGGTGGCGGAATATCGTCACCTTTGGGGGAAGTCTTGTTTCCCTTGTTTCTATGCCTTGTTATTATGATGCTACGGTACTGTACCTAGCCTGCTTTGCTTGTTTCACGAAACTCGTGTTGATTTGATGTGATGGACCTTTTTCCTTTTTTCTTTCTTTTCATCATTTTTTCCCTTTCTTTCTCTTCCTCTTTTTCTTTATTTTTTTCTTTTCTTTCTCTTCCTTTATTTTTCTTTCCTTGTTTCTCTTCCCCTCCCTCTCGTTTCCGTGCAGCAACTCGTGCAGTAGTGCGCGCATCGACAAGACTCGGTCGTCAACGTGACTGGCTGCAGAAAGAAAACAAAAACAAAACAAAACAAAACCAGTGCCCACGCCACGCAACGCAACAAGCGGTCAGAGGGAGGCAGCAGGCATAATGTGAAGGCCAAGCCTATGTGCTCTCGGTTTCCGGTTTGTTTTTCTTCTTTCTTTGTGTTTATCAACTTTCTCGTGAGTTGTATTCCAGGATTTCAAAATGCCCTACCTCGCCCTCCGAGCCAATAATAGCCATAAGATTGCCTCAATTTCACCGACCCCCAACAGGCTGTAACCGTGACTGGTTCACAATTGCCCTGTCTCCGTGTTTGGATGATTCATAAGAACTGTGGAAAAGAACAAATTCGGTTACCCGGGACCTACCGTCTTGCTGCAAACGCTCTCAACCCCCGGGCCAGGAAACATGGCTGCAACCTTGAGCAGGGGTATGTTTGCGTGGTGCCTCCAAGTCCGATGAACAAGGGGATAAATTAAACACCAAAAAGCTCTCAGTCGAAACTTTGCCAACGGCGTAATTGTTGATTCGTCTTTGCATGACACCGGATTCAATAACGCGTTGCGACGTGTCTTCCCTCTCCTCTTCCAAACTCGACGGTTTGTCTGCTGTTTTTATTGGCTTCCAGATGAACAAGCCATTTTCTTTATGCTTTTCCCGTAGTTATGCTTTTCCCGTGATAATACTCCTCTTGCCTGACAATTTACTGGACGGCAGAGAGCGAGATTGCACGTGCGGCAAAATTGGGTTGGACCCGCCTCCAGCCCACACGACCGCGCGGCAAACACCAGTCACGCACGGTTGCCCAGCAACGGCCAGCACCCAGACCCGAGCACACGTTCCCGTTCCGTCCAGTGCCCGTTCTGCCGGGTGACGTACTTGATGACCAAAGACGCCTTGTCCTACGACGCACGACGTATCATGATCGTCCTTCCTACCAAGAAAAAAGCTACCAAAGTGTCTCTCGCCTGTTTTCTGTTCTGATCCTTGCACAAGCATGTGTCGATCCGCCCGTTGCCACTGCCGAGCCCGTTTCCCGTTTCTTTCATTCCGCGTCGTTTCTGCTTTCATGCCGATAATATGTACGGTTCTCGAATCCCGGCAAAGGGCAAGGATCTAGATGGCTGAACGTACTAAGTAGGTACTGATAGTATTCATACTTGGTGCCTTTTGCGGACACAAAACCAGCCCGCGTTTGTTTTATTCTGTTTTCAAAACCGCTTTTGCAAACGTTTTTCTCGGCTTCGTCCCAAAAGGCCGGCAGTTCGTGCCGGCGGATGTGCCAGGGCAACTGCAGTTACGGTACGTAATGCGACAAGGAACTAACACTCCAACAGTCCAAGCCGTTTGCCGTTTATATCCCTGCAACATCACAACCTCGCATGAACCCGTAGACAAGACAGGGATGGATCTCGATCGGCTCTTCCACCCGTCATTGCGTGGTAGGAGGAAAGAAATGTTTCTTTATTATCAGATGCGCCCTGACTGCATCGTTCATCTCTTCACGGCTTTGTTGAACGAATTCAATTCAGAGCAAGGAACGTAAACATCAGGAAATGATGTTGTACCACTGCGTGAATGGCAACCTCAAAATGTCGTAAAAAATTTGCATCCAGTGCTTTTCCATATTGCTTGCTCGTATGCCAATCTATGAGAAGGAAAGCAGGAAAAAAATAATAATAACCAATAGGAGAGCCAACCACCCAAGAAAAGACAACGTAAAAAAAACAGCTTATCGTAGCAGATTATACAATAGTAAGGGGGGGGAAGAAAACCATCGGCGGATGTCTCGTGCGGAACCGCTTCTACCCCAACCGCTTGATCCGCTCTTTGGCCACCTTCACTTTGCCCTGCACCCGGTCCACGCCGTCGCCCAGCTGCTCCAGCAGCAGCGTCTGCTCGTCCACCTCGTCCTTGATCGCCAGCCCCAGCGCCCGCTGCCGCTGCACAATCTCCCCCAGCGCCGCCACCTCCTGGTCTTGCTCCGAGAAAATCTGCCGCTGCAGCTGCAGCACGCCCGTGTTGTCCTGCTCGCGCGTCCGCTCCGTTTCGGGCAGGGGCGCGCCCAGGACGCGGCCGCCCATTGCTGGCCTGCCGGCCGCACCAAACAAGGCCGTCCGGTCACCGGCCCCACCACCACCGCCGCCATTAGCGTTGCTGCCGTCGTTGCCGCCCCCCACCCCGGCCCCAGCCGCGCACTCAGCGTCTCCAGCCCGTCCCTTTCCACGCGTGCCGCCGCCAGCAGGTCCCGCCGCCGCCGCAGCTCGCCCGCGCCCAGCC
>AZHD01000012.1:1044850-1075248 GCA_001636815.1 Niveomyces insectorum RCEF 264
CGGCAGGCGGCTTTCGACGCTGCGGCGGTTGCTGCTGCTGCTGCTCGCCGCATAGTCGTTGCTGCGGCTGCCGCTGGCCCCGCTCCGTCCGCTCGCCGACGACCCCGTGCTCGGCAGGTTCAGAAACGCCCGCCACGCGCTCGTGTCGCGCCACCGCCGGTCCGGCGCTTCCGCAATGGCCCGCAGGTACGCCTCGAGGCCGCTGCGGCGGGCCTCGGTCAGCTCGGCCGAGACGACCGTCGAGCGGAACCAGGACTTGCCCGGCAGGGGCGCGGGGGGCGCCTCGCCAACGAGGCGCGTGAGCGCCGCGTGGAGCTCGGCGAACTCGGAGTAGCGCTTCTGGACGACGAACGAGCGCAGCGGCAGGGGGGGGGGTGTAGGGTTTTTTCGTCGTCGTCGTGGAGCTGGCGGTAGAGGAGGAGGAGGAGATCGTGGTGGTTTTGGCGCCGTCGGCCGCCGCCGCCGACACGAGGGACGTCGTCGGAATGGAAATCTCGGCCGGCGGCGCCATGGGGCGAGACAAAGGAATGGCGGATGAAGAGGGGGACCGGAAAAGAAAGGCGGAGAAGGGACGTCGAAATGTCGGAATCTCGCGAGATTCGGGCGAGGTGCAGACGTACGCTATTCAACGCAAAACAAGCCACTGGACGATAGAAAGCGCGAAAACAAAATCAGACGATCAGACGAATCGTGGAAACGACAGAAAGGAAAAAAGGTGGAAGAAACTGTCAAAAGAGAACAAACGAGGCGCTGGGCGGTGCAAGTCAGCTGTCGCTGGTCATGGAGGCAACAAAGTGGAGCCAGGGAACGAGAGGATTCAGGGTGTCTCTGGGTGGTGGGCCTTGTCGGTTAGCGTAGCAGAGGTCGCTGACTCGCAGCCGCTGACGAAAGCGGTTTACCTTGGCGGCTCCAGCGGGTGTGGTACAGTGTGCATAATAGCTGCATGTAATTAATACGAACCCGAGAAATCACAGTGTAATATGAACTGTCTTGCACATATGTATGACTAACGACGTAACGTTCGAAGCGTACTTACGAAGACAACTGCTTGTACACGCAATAATACTGATCGAAGCGTTCTCCAAAAATTCGTCAACATTATGGACAACACTTCTAGTCGACCCTTTCTAAGTGCTTTCCTCGCTCGATCGAATACGGACTCCGTCGTCGGGCCCGGAAAAATTATGCATTGAATAAAAAGAAAGCAGAAAATTGCAGGATGTGAAGAGCCTCGTCTCTGGCAGCGCAGGTGCTCCGAAACCTGCCACAATGCCTTTTATGGTGATTTTTTGAATAACCATAGACTGGGTACATCAATCCTTTTTTGTTTGTTTATTTGTTTTCCTTTTTTTGCCGCGGACCGACGACACCATCCAGACAACCGGTAAAATATTTGGCCTCGCACGGGATGGCCCAAGAGAAACACGTATTCCGCGATCGCAGACCAGAAAAAGGCTGGATGCTGGAAAATATTGGTATTGTCTGGTTCAGTGCGCCGCTGTGGCTGTGAGACATCCCGCTAGGCTGCTGTACTCGGCGTATTTGGCGTATCGTTTGTAGTTGCCTATGGCATTGGGCGAGCACTTAGCACCGCCGCAGGGCGAGCAAGCAACAGCAAACAGCTGGATATGCAGGTCAATGGACTCGGCAGCATGCTTCAGCAACGTTTATCTTCCGGTTTTGTTTTTGGCGCTTGGGCCGTCTTCCAAAAAGGGCGGACCAATGTCGATGGCGTCCAGCTCGGCGCTCTGGAAATTGGTGGCGTCTGCAGGCGACGGCCGTGCTGCACCGGCGCTGTTCACCACGGCACACAACGCCATCGGACGGAGCACCGGGGTGGCTGGCTGTGGGTGGCGGGCCGCCGTCGCATCGTCTTGTTCGACCACGACGCATTCCTGGTCAACAGCAAATCTCAACGCCGCCACGTCCGATTCACCGTTGGACGACATGGGCTGGATTTGGGGGTGGTCGTTGACGATGTGTGCCTGGTTCGAGGGAATGGGCAGGGTCTCTAAAGTCAACGGCGGCCCTGTTGCACAGGTGGTTTCGCACGCCCGGCATGCGTGGCATGGCGGCTCGGCCGTGCTGGTGCCGGAGGCGGCGTCGTCGTCGTGTCCGTGGTGGACGGACGGGGCAGCGCAGGCGGTCTGGGCTTGGGTCCCGTGTTGCTCTGTTTGGTCCTGCGGCCAAAGACGTCTGAACGACGGCATGCGCCTCAGGCGCGGCCGTTTTGGATGGGGAGAAAGCATAGCTAGTGTTTTCTTTGTTCGTTTTCTGATCACTATCTCAAAGGAAAAAAGTTCAAGTTGAAGAGCGAAATTTAATTGTAGAAAAAAAAAAATAGAAGGGGAAAGTTAACGTGAGGAAATAAGATACTTGAGTCAGAGCTTTGTGAGAACTATTCTTGAATCAAAATAAACAAAAGAGAACGTTGTTTGAACCTTATTTTGAGGGCGTTTCCAATATCGTGACGTGACGTATTTTATTTTATTTATTTCGAAAGCCGGCTATGATAGTTCGTGTTGCTCTTCGCAGTCGAGAGGATGAGAACGTCGAGGCCAGTCAAACCATTATAAGATTGACAAAAAGTCCGTAGCAAAGCTGAGAAGAACCAAAAAACCACGAGAACGTGCCGTACCAGTTTTGATCGCCAAAGGAAGGCAGGTACAAAGCAATGCAAACCCCTTTAAGGCTCCTCCTTGACCAAGCACGAAACCGGAGATACCTGCAGTCAAAATCACAACGAAAACAATTGAGAAAGACAGTTATCACCGTAGCTGGGTCTTGCATTAATGAGTTTTGAGAATGTGCTGTCTGTAAATCCGCACGAGATTGAAAGCATCCCCAAGAATTAACACGAAGAGTCCCGTTTTCATTCTTTCAAACCTGTTTATAGCCCTTTTTGAACGCCGTGCAAAAAAGAAAGAAAATAAAGAAGACGCAATGAAATAACAATAGACGCCGTAGGCCCTTGTTGCTCTCTTTTCCCAGAAAACGCCAGCGCTTGTCTCAACGCACACACACACCATTCTTCAAGCCACAGCCTCTTTTTCTCCCCCGACTACGCCTGGTCTGCCTTCTTCCGCGCCTTCAGGTACGCCACCAGCTGCTCGTGCTTGGTCACGAAAAAGTGCCGCTTCTTGTCGTTGCGGTACACCAGCACGCCGATCTCGTCGGCGTACTGCGCCAGCGTCTCGTACTCCCTGGCGGTCTCAAAGTCCGTAAAGAGAAACCCGCGCGACGACTTCATCCGCTCGTTCTCCAGCTCCCACAGCCGGATCTGGTCCACCACCGTCGGCGGCAGCACCGGCCGGTGCTGCGCCGCCGCGTACTTGTGCATCTGTTCGTGCGCGTTGGCCGCTAGGTAGCTGATGATCTGGTCCGACGTGATGCCGTACGAGATGGCGCGCCGGATCGACTCGCGCGACATCTTGCCAGCCACCATGCCCGGAAACCGCTGGTTCAGCTTGACGAACAGCGCCAGCACGGCGATCTGCAGCGGCGACGACGTGAACGCGTACACACGGAAGTTGGTCTCCAGCAGGATCGTGCCCTTGGCGTTGTCGCCGCTGCCGCCGCCAGGCAAGCCCGCCGCGGTGACGCTGTTGGCGGTCGCCGCCGCAAACCCCGCGCGCACGCTGCGGAAACCCGTCGAACCGCCGCCTCCACCACCACCACCACCACCGCCGCCACCGCTGCTCGTGAGCGTCGTGGCCAGGCGCGTCGGAAAGTATTGTGACGTCCGGTCGTGCGGCGGGATGTAGACCAGCCCGAAGTCCATCAGCGACGGCAGCATGTTGCGGCGCGGCTCCGTCAGCGCGTTGGTGTCGTACGCGCGGCCGAGCTCGAGCGTCGACAGCATAAACAAGAAGCTGAGCATGTCGACGCTGTCCACCTTGGACGCCCCGTCGTTCCCGTGGCCATGGCCGTGGCCCTGCGCGTCCACGGCCTCGAGCCACTGCAGCAGCAGCGTCCACACCTGCGCGTTGGCCGCCTGCAGCAGGAACGTGAACCCCATCTGCGTGATGCCGACGCCGCCCGGCATGCCGTGCCGCGCCTCTACGAGCTTGCCCGCGAGGAGCAGCTCCTTGACCGTTTTGGTGGGTCCCGACGCGTCGTGCCCTGCCGCCGCCGTCAACGATGAGGACGACGACGACGACGATGCCGGGAGGCCCACGCTGTTGACGACGTAGTGCAGGATGTCCTCCCACTTGCGGCGCGCAAACCGGTCGAGAAAGGCGACGTCGATGCCGGCCGCGACGGGCTTCTCGCTGGGCACGCCGAAGCTGTTTTGGCGGCCGCCGCCCTCGAGCGCGAGGCGGAACGAGTTGCGGAAGTTGGCCGTCAGCACGACCTCCTGGGGCTTGTCGCGGACGGCGGCGGAGATCTGGACGACGTGCAGGGCGCGGAGGATGGCGAGGGCCTGGTCCTTTTGGCGCTTGGCGTCGGGCACGACCATGGTGTCGAGGGTGTCGAGCAGCAAGGGGCCGTCCATGTAGAGGAGCATGCGCACGAAGCTCTTGGCGAGGGAGGGCAGCATGCGGCGGAAGATGGCCAGGGTCGTGGAGGGCTGCTGGTAGAGGCGGCGGAAGCTGGTGCCGGGCAGCTTCTCGAGGTAGTCGGAGAGGGTGAGGGAGGAGGCGGTCGCGACGGCCATGGTTGGGAGCGGGCGGGAGAGAGAGGGAGGAGGGATGCCAAGAGAAAAGAAGAGAGTTCCTCAGGATGAGGAGGGCGTCGGTCGCTGAGGTGTCGTCAAAAGGCCGCAGGAAATGGTTGCCGGCACTAGGTCATGGTTTGATTCGGACGGGCAAAGACGAAGAATCGTGTCCGCTATTGTGAGCAACCTCGTTCTGAAGGACGACGCGGGCGACGAGAAGGCTGCAGCCTTGGGGGGGAAAAAGCATGACAGGGAGAAGAAGTTATATGTAGAATGGACTCAGCGCGCTGCGGTGCCCCGCGTGGTCCCGGGACGGAAAAAAGTCCAGCGCGTTCCAGGGCATTTCCCATTAAGAGATCCACTTTTATTACACGCTGTATTACTCTGCAGGTTGCCGGGACGGAGGGCTAACGTCCTGCCGAGCGATGGGACCAACTACAGCCGAGTTCCGGAAAGAGAGAACAAAAATATATAGAGGCGCTTCTGGATTCGATTGCGTCAACCCTTGCTCTCTTATGTTGGCAATCTGACGTCTCTTTGTAAACCGCCCCGTTCAGTAGCCGTCAAGATGGCCATGAGAAAGCTGACGCCGGCCAAGTTCGTCCGGGCGGTGAGTTTGCACCTTTGATGGTGATGATTCTGGTCGGTTGTGAAACCGCGAGACGCATGTCTGCAGACGCTGACCACTTTTTCGTATGGTTTTATGCGCGATTAGGTCTTTAGGGATTTTATGTCTGAGTCGGGCTTGGAGCCGCGGTATGCGAGACCCTGCTGAGTTCATGTCTGTTGTGTTTGTTGTTGAAGAAACTGTGAGATGCTGACGGCTGGCTCTTGAAAACAGGTTATTCGGTCCCCATGTTCGTGACTGCGAGCTTGTCTTCGTCTCATACATAAACATCTTTGCGGTCGTTGCACCGGAACTGACAAGCAGCGAACAAACAGATGAGAATCACGCATGCCTCGCCGGGCAAGGTCGACTTTGAGCTGGAAGTGACCCAACACCATACCGTGAGTGAGCTCCAAACCTGTTGTCTTGTTCATTTTGGGCTTGTTCATTTATTAATCTATGGCTCGTTCGTTCTTTGATAAAGAACCGCTTAAAAATCCTACATGGCGGCACCATTGCGAGCATGGTTGATTTCGGCGGATCGCTGGCCGTGGCTTCGCACGGCCTCTTCGCCACGGGCGTGTCGACTGATTTAAATGGTGAGAGCTCGGAATACTGACGTTGCATATGTCCGCTGTGAACGTCTACATTGCCTTGGAGGCGCTGACGGGAAAAAAACCCCTAGTGACCTATCTGAGCAACGGCGGCGCGGTCGGCCAAACGGTCAAAGCGAGCGCCGTGTGTGATCGAAGTGAGTTTTGCATTGCATGTCATGACCCCTTTCGCACTCTCGTAGGAACCTTCGTTGAACGAAACGACTAAACGCACCTGCAGTTGGCAAGACGCTGGCCTACACGACGGTCACCTTCCGCAACGAAAGCGGCGAGCTCGCCGCACGTGGCAGCCATACAAAGTGAGTATTTCTCTTTTTCTATCTCTTTTTTTCTTTTCCGTGACGCGGTATTGACCATCGCTGACGCCCACCAGGTTCATTGCCAAGGCATGGGGCACGCAGGAGCCATACACCACCGACAAAGGTCACGGCGAAGGCGAAGAGGACAGCAAAAACGAGTGAAAGGAGCAAGGCTAGAGAGTACGCATCAGAGTTCCGGATTACAAACTACACCGCGGCGTTTTTTTCGATACGGTGAGTTATCTATGTATATATTATTTGCATGCTGCACCGAGGGATATCAAACAAAAAAAGAAAATATGAAAGAGCGTGACGTATTAGCTGGGACAAAAACGTCGGAAACAATTCAACAAAGTATGGGGCGCCCGGATCTATGCATGTCAGGATCGTGGCGAGACCTGTTTTCCACCGTGTTTCCTTTTTATCTCCGCCAATCGCTTTGTGCACATTGCCGAATCATTTTCCTTCCCAATCCACCAAGGGTTCGGGCCCGTTGTTACTTCAGCTCGACGGGCCGTGCCGGGTACTCGGCATGTTGCTGCATCAGTTCTTGCGGCGGCTGGTTCGCGTACGAGACCTGCGTCCCCTGCGGCTGGGCGTATGCTTGCGCCGGATGTGGCGAGTAGCTGTACGCAGGGGCCGGGCCCGGCGGGGCGGCCGGTCCGCCGGCCGGGTTGTAGTAGTAGTTGTACACGCCGGGGGCCGGCTGCAACGGCGGCGGCGCCATCCACGGCTGGGAGGTTGTCCAGAGGCCCTGCTGCTTGCGCGCGCTCACGACGTACAGCAGCACCAGCACGACGAAAAACGTCCACACGTTGAAGATGGGGTCGACCACGTTGAAGGCCAGCGGCACGCCGAGGCTGTTCTTCGGCAGCAGCCACGTGGCGTTGTAGATGAGATGCCACAGGTAGCGGATGAACCACACCAGGGTGGAAACGAGGAACAGCACGGCGGACTGTGGAACGGATTAGCGGGCAGACTTATACACACGCACACATATATATGTGCTAATAAAAAACGTACGTTGTGCAATTGAGGCGCGTTTCGGCACGTGTGCATGACCACGCCGCCCAGGCCTACGAGGGCGAGGGAGATGACAAAGCAGAGGATGTCGAAGGTGGCGCCCAGGTCGCGCAGGGTGAGGACGTCGTGGTTGTACTTCTCGTAGGCGGCCTCGGTCTCGGCATAGTTGTCGGTGTGGTTGATGACGCGGAAGTACTTGGCGTAGACGCTGTTGGCCAGGGAGAAGAGGCCCACGGCCAGCGCAAACAGCACGACCACGGCGCCGTAGGTGGCGTAGCGGACGAGAGTGTGGTGGCGCGCGGGCGACGGCTTTTCGCTGCCCGGCGCCGACGCCGACGCCGCCGACGCGGATGCCGGCACCAAGCCGTCGGGGCTGCCGTGTTTGCGGGTGTGGTCCACGACGTCCAGGAAGGCCAGCCCCAGCTCGACGATGGCGATGATCGTCGCAATGGTGGCGATCTGCTCGACGTAGCCGGCGGCCACGGAGAGGTGGTCGGACGCCTGGCTGACGGCGTTGACGATGTTGTCGGACGGCGTGTAGTTGAGTTCGAAGTCGACCTCGACGAGGCTGGTCGCGTCCGTCGCGACGGACAGGATGAGGTTCCTAGATGGTGGGAGTGACGTTGATTAGCATTGCGCGCCTGTTGCGATCCCATCAAGTAGGTTGCTCTTGAGAGCTGTTTTGTATTTATATGATGCATATGCAGGGCGTTCCGTTGTCTTGACACTTACAGCGCTTCAAGAGGCAGAGCAGCTTTGAGCCAGGACACACCGCAGCGCACCGGGTCCTTACGCCGGCGCGCCAGACACAAGGCAAAAACCCATAGGATCACCAGCGGTTTGATGAGGATGCCCGTGAGGACGGCGTTGACGATGGCGTAGGTCCGGTAGTCGCTGAGGTAGTCGGACATCGTTGGTATGGGTGGCGGCGGCTTGATAGCCCCCTGACGGGATCAAAACAGGTGAATCCGTTTGGTAGATGAACAACGGTGGGCAAAAAAAAAAAAAAAAATAAGACAAGATTGAAGAAAGAAACGTAACAATCAAGAAAATATCCCGGGAAAACAAAAGTAAGGAGAAGAAGAGAAACCAAACAGATTGGATCACGGAAGAATCAAAAAAGAAAACAGAACTTCACAGATCAACGAACGAAGAAAATATTAGGGAAAAAATAATAAAATCGAAAAAACTTATCATAAGAAGAGATACAACCCGTTGACGAGACAGAAATTACTGAATGAAAGAAAAAGAAAAGATATCCGTCGTTTTCGACGGGGAGGGGGGGAGAAGGGCTCATTTGCCATTTTAAGAGAACAGGGGGGGATGGACATCTGCCCGTCTTCTGCGCCGCTGTTCAGCCTCGCCAAGATATGCGACTCCTGTGGTTCGACGTCCTGCATGTCCCTGCCGGTGCATCGCTCCAGGTCGCGGGCCCCTTTGTCCTACAACCGAGCGATACGATCTGTACGGCGTCGAGTTTGTTTCGCCGAAACGCCCTTTGAACGACACGATCGTCCTCCCCCACGAGAGGCTTTAATTTCGTTTTTCCTTTTCGTGACGAAAGAACAAAGAACAGTGTTTTACAACATAACTAGGCAAGTAGCACGAAAAGCGGCTTCATCCAAACTTGCCATATGGGCCGCCGGTCGTCCTTTTTCAACTTCCTTTGGCACGATCCTTCGTTGTTTTCAAAAAGACCTATCACGACGCGATCCAAAAAGCACGCCAGGTCCTGGTTGGCTAGTTCGTATTGATCGTATCGACAGGGGGCACAGACTGCAGGCTCCATCAACGTTGTTAGACTTATTGCTGCTCCGTATTTTGTGGGCTGGTGGGTTTCGCAGGGTTGCAGTGGCAGCATGAATTTTTTCCTGTCGAAGACAAAGAGGGTTTGTCCCGCAGGATGGCTCAGCCACAGCGCGGCGTAAGGCAAAAGAGGGCAATGATCGTCGCGGCCATTCTTGGCTTGGCAGACTGGTTCGCCATAAGTACGAGTAGAGTTGCAACCGCCAAGATTTGCATGAGAAGAGACGGCATTGCGGAGGACGCTCTTGTCTCCAAACAGCCCAGAAAGAAACAACGCGGAGTTGCCCGCTCAGGCGGCAAACTAGAAGCTCTAGAGCTCGCTCAAGAGTTCGATAATAATACGAGTACCCTTTCCCTTGGGACTATATAAAGAGTATCACCAAAAATCATAAAACGACTTCGTGGCTGACGGGATATATATTAACCTTTGCACCGGACGGTGACCCGCAGAAAAAAGCCACAAACTTTAAATGCCTGCCGGGCCCAAACACCGAAGAGCCTCGAAAGCACAAAGGGGCTGTGCGCCACTCCCTCGCTGAACCGTTCAGCCTAGTTGTAATTTAGCTCTCACTTCGTGTCTCACCAAACAAGATTGTTGGTCGAGATTGTCGACTAAAGGTTTTACGGTTATTGCGACCCAACGCATCCAAAGCAAGTTAGCAAAGCACATGTACGAGGTACGGTGAATGGATATTCAAACCACGTTGCACTGACGGCAAAAGGCCATCTTTGTATGGTGACAAATTTTGCTGCTGCTTTTTACGTGATTTTTCACAAGGTGTTCTCATGAGCTGAGTCTATATTATGGCCAAGACCTCCTTGTTTTAGTCTATTTGGAAGCCAGAACCAGGCAAAAAGGCCATTGTATTCGTATGATGCTCACAAGACAAAGAAGCCAAGTCGCCCTCGTAAAAAAAACGCCCCCGGCCTTGGAACATCAATTGGAGATGGGCTCGTAAGCCCGGCCGGCAAGTCTCACGTCGAAGATCACGTGATGAAACTTCCTATGTAAGACGCCCCCGTTGGCTCCAGAAAAGCAAAAAACCCTGCGCCATGATGAGCGAATCGGGAAAGACCGACCAGGGTTGTTGCGCAAAACCAGTGCACCTTCCCTTTCCGGGATCTGGCACGCTTTCCCGTCGTAGCCTCCAATCTCCAATCTCCATTTCTCCTCATTTTGGCTTCCATTCGGTCGCCGTTGATCATCCCATCTTCCTCACGCAAAGATTCTAGAACACCCCATTTTCTCTGTCACCCGTCTTTCTTTCCCCTCCCTCCCATGCTGTCCTCACGGACATGGAACAAATCGCAATTCAGGCCACCGACCTGCGCTTCCTGACGCAGGCGCCGATTGCCGCCGCCGCCGCCGCCGCCGGTTCCGGCTCGCCGTCCGCCGGCCTCCGCGCCGACGAGACCGGCCAGTCTCCACATTCGCTGGGCAACCGCGCATCCAGCCGGCCACCCTTGCTCTTGCATTCCGGCCCCTCCGGTGACAATGCCACGCTTGCTTCCTTTTCGCCGGGCAACACGCACAACAGTAGCAGCCGTGGCCACCCCGGCCACCCCGGCCACAACAACCAACGCCGGACCAGCCATCACGCTCACATGAGTACCGCCAGCCAGGAGGGCCCAGGCTATGGCGGCGACGGTACAGGTGGCGACGCCTTCGGAGCGAATCACGGCACCGGCGCCGGTGGCCGCCGCACACCGGCCAAGCGGCGGGCCGAGGAGGAGGAGGACGATAGCGGAAGGGCAAAGCAGCAGCGAAGCAAGCGGAACCGGGTAAGTGGATGACGCCTTTCTTGTTTTCTTTTTGTGTCCCAGCTTGTGTTGCGACGTTTTGGGTGCTCGGCTTCAAGCGGTCTTCGAGAGGTTTTCGGATTTTTTGAAGAAGACGACTGACAGTTTCTTTTTTTTTCTCCTAGTATATCTCGATTGCTTGGTGAGTAGAGTTTACCCTCGTCTCGTTCCTAGTCAAAGATCAACACAACGAACGACAAGAGACGGTCGACCAATGACTGACTGACTTGTCCAGCAACGAGTGCAAGCGACGAAAGATCAAATGTATGCAGGCGCATGGCCCATCCTTCGTCTTTACGTCTATCCCCCTTTGTGTCTTTGACTAACAAACCACCCAGGCAATGGCGAGACCCCGTGCCAACGCTGCGGCAACCTCAACCTTGCGTGCCTGTACTCGGCCAACTGTTGCTCCAACAACTTCCGGGACTCGGACGAGTTCAAACAGATGAGCGACACGATCCACCACCTCGGGGAGCAGATGGACACGCTCTTCCAAACCGTCGACGCCCTGCGCCGCGAAACCCAGCGCCTGGCGCCCCTGCAGGACCGCATCCTGCCCGTGCCGGCCTCGACCGTCCCGCCGTCGCCCTCCTCCTCCTCGCACCTCTCCGTCCACAAGCCCGAGTTGGCGCCCATCCGTGCGCCACGCACGTTCCGTGGGCCCACGAGCACCGCGTTTACCGTCGGCGTCGCCAAAAATACCCTGCGCAACATGGGCTACAGCGCCGAGGTCGCCGAAGACCAAAGCGCCGCTGGCGGTTCCGCCATGGGCGAGACGCCGCAGCCGTCGCCCAGCATCCGGCCGTCCGACCAGTTCCACATGCCACCCCTGCGGTCGCCGTTGCGGCCGGCCCAGCTGCCGCCGTCCGCCGACCCGCTCTGGGAGTTGTCGCGGGACGAGATGGTGCGCCTCTGCCACGTCCACGAAGACGAGGTCGGCATCATGTACCCCGTGATCCGGATCGAGGCCGTCATCGAGCACGCCCAGAGCTTGTCCAGCTGGATGGAGTCCGCCCGGATGAGCAGCGGCTTCCCGCCGCCCGGCTACGACGAAGCCATGGCCGACACCCGCACGCTTCTGCTCAAGATCATCTTGTGTTGCGCCCTCGCCGTCGAGGAGCACGGCCACAGCGAGCGGGCTATTCGTCTGTACGACAGCATCGAGCCGACAGTCAACTGCAAGCTCATGACCGACCCGAGCGACATTGCGAACCTGCCCTTTCTCGCGCTCGTGGCTGGCTACCGCTTCCTGTCCAACGACGAAGTGCTCGCCTGGCGCATCATGGGCCAGGTGTCCCGGCACTGCCTCGAGCAGGGACTGCACCGGCGCGAGGGCGTGGACAAGATCGCTGACCCGCAGGAGCGCCGCAACGCCATCAACACCTTTTGGGCCGCGTACGTCCTGGACCGTCGGTGGAGCTTCAGCACGGGCCTGCCGTACGTGTTGCACGACGACAAGATCGATCCCGGTTTGCCGTATCCTGTAAGTGCTGGTTTGGCTCTCGAGACTCTGCTCGCTATGTTGTGCGATGGGCGGAGCACGTCTTCCCAAAAGTTTCATACTAACGAAAAAAAATTTCAGTCCGATTACCCTTACCTCGTGGCCATGATTACCTATTCGCGGCTCGCCGCCAAGGTGTGGAAAGTTGTGGACAGCTTTGAGCCGACCATCATCCGCGACCTCAAAGGCGAGGAAGCCGAGAGCTTGGACCAGGAGATTCTCCGATGGTACGACACCGTGCCGGAGTCGGTCAAAATCAACAATCTCGACCGGGACTTGCCCCTGCCCTCCACGCCGTCATACAACCTGCAAAGGTTGCAGATATGGACGCGTCTGCGGCTGAATCAGGTGACGATCCCCCACTGACAGCCGTTTATTTTCTTTTATTTTTTTTTTATTTTTGAGAATCTGGAAAGAAAAGAGAAAACACACCGTCTTTTTGCTGACATTTGACACGACAACCTCATTAGATCCGCATTTGGCTGCTCACCCCCGTGCTCCACAGCGCCAGCAGCATCAACGACAACATGACCCAGGCGCAGCGGGTCGTCGACCTCGCAAAGGAGACCATCCGCTACCTGTCGCGTCTGAACAACGGCAGCAACCTCTACCTCCGCTTCCAGGTGTTCTACCACCAGTTCCTCACGTCGGCGATCGCCGTCCTCTTTCTCGCGTCGACGCACCAGCCCGTGCAGTTCAGCGCCCAGTGCCGCCAGGAGTTTTACATGGCGCTCAACCTCATCAAAGACATGTCGGCCAAGAGCTGGGTGTCGCAGCGGCTCTGGCGCACGATCGGCTCGCTCAAAGCCTACGCACCCCGGCTCGGGCTCCAACAGCAAGAGGACGACGAGGTCCGGCCTGGACCCATGGCCTTGTCTGGTTATGCCCCGACCAGTAGCAGCAACAGCAACGACAACAACGACAACAACAACAGGGGCAACAACCACCAACCCTACTATGCACCACATGCCGGCCCTGCACCGTCCTCTTCGGGTTCCTCCGTGATTGGTCCATCACGAAGCAGCGCCGGCGACAGCAATAACAACAACAACAACAACTGGCCAGCGCCTTTGCCGCCTCCGTTTCCTGGTACACCCAATTCACCCGCTGCACCACAGCCAGGCCGCTATATGTCGGTTCCTGGACACAGTCGGCCGTCCGTACCACCACCGGCCTTGTCGGCTCCGCCGCTGAGCGGCCACAACTCGCCGGCGGCCAGTACGCCCGTCGGCCAGCCTCCAGGTCCAGGCCGCCCCATGGCGACGACCACGCCCACAGCGGGGACGCCGGAGCTGACCAACGGCCTGCAAATTCAGACGGAGATGACGCGCATTTACGAGGAGTACCTCAGCATGAGCGGCGGCCCACCGGTGTCCGCCGCCGCGCCCGTCCACGACAGGCGCTTTGCGTATGCGGACAGCCACACCCCCATCCAGGGGATGCGCACCGGCTGCAGCGACCGGGCCGACGGGATGACGTTTGGCGAAACGGTGTACGAGCAGCTCAAGAACATGTTTTGAGCATGCCGGTCAGCGCGTTGGAGAGTGTTGACGACATCGATGGATACATGTATCTTCGAAAAGGAATGCCTCCCAATAGTATTTATGTATAAGACAGGCCTTTCTTCGCCGTCCATAATACAAGCAAACCTGAAAACAGGGGTCGACGGGCTGTGAGTCAAAGCTTGCAAAACAATAAAGGAAAGAGGAAAACATGCGAAATTGAAGCCAAAGACTAACAGATATAATTTCCCTAGCCAACCGTTGCGGATAAAAGGGGACGCCCGAATGGCGATGCCGCTTTCTTTCTTACCTTACCTAGCTGCGCAACCAGGACGGACCAACACTGTATGCCCCGTGCTGCCGCTCTTTATACCGGTTGCCGCGATGCTGGACGATAAGAAGACCAATTTCGATGTTATAATACTACTTCTACTTGTCTCTTTTACGGCGTCACGTTCGTTTGAATAGTCGCTTCCGGCTGAGGGCCTTTTTTTCCGGTCCTCCCTCGACAGGTACCACCATGTCGTTATCAGCTTGCCTCGATTTTGTCTCCTGGATAAACTATCAGAAAAGCTTGGCCGTCTGCTTGTTTTCTTGTTAATACATTTCTACCATTGGATGGCCGACACCACTTTTTTCCCTCTTGCCCCCTCCACCCCTTCCCTCCCTTTCGCCTGCACACCATCTTTCGTTTGCTTGAATCGCCGTGCCTGAAATCCGAAATTTGTTTCGAGCTATTCTGTGCCCCCTTTTCTGCTTCCCGGACTGCCCCCGCGAGCCGTCCCTGCGAGGCCGTGGACTTTATCCGATGGGTTTGGGGAATCTGCATTAAAATAGCGACAGGTGCAATATGGGAGGTTGTATGACTGACAACAAGGACTCCCCCCTCGCGCTCGGCCGACAGCCCGGTTTTCTCATCTTTTTCGAAATACCTGGGTTACTATTGGGTGGCAACGGGTTCGAGTACATATCCAATATATCGGGATTGTATCGTTCGTGGACTGGACACGCATACACGGGACGGACATTAAACAACGTGTATGTTTTTTTCAGTTATCGCCTTTTTTTGTTTTTCTCTCGAAAATAACGGTCTCTCTGGATGAACGCCGCACTTTCGACACGGCTTCAGAGACAAAATAGGCGGTTGAACATACTTTTCCCAAGAGCCACACAGCCTACGCATTCGCAGTGGTGCTGTCGTTGTGACGAGAAGAACAACCACTCCTTCTTCGGGGTAAATGCGAGCTGAGCATTCGTTCTATCGATCCCGCCCCTTGATTTAAAAAGTTCTCGTTCCTGAAGGAAAGAGACAAGCTTCGTGGCCGAGATGGCGGCCGTCGTACGAGATAGAATGTCCATATTGCATTGTGGAGAGAAGAACAATATCCTATCTCTTGGCAAGAAAGGGAACAAAACAAAAGGGGGAGAAACAAATCGAAAAGCGGAAACTCCATCATATAACAGAACGGACAGCCCCCTTGTGCTCTGTACTCTATGGGAATGGAAGAACAACAAGACCCCTGTGCGAGAAAAAAAGGATCGACATCGCCCGCCCTTTTTTCGCTTTTGTCCCTCGCTCTGCGAAGCAGAACGGTCGCTCCTTTACCGGTGTCTTTTGAGCACTTGACAACGTGCACATGGTCGCAATGGGCTCTTCGTCGCGTCTTCTTGCGGCTGCGCTCGTAGCGCTCGCCAGCACGGCGGATGTCGCGCGCGCCGACGACGACACCGTCCTCGCGGCCAGCAGCTACTGCGACGCGGCCTTTGCTGCCAGCGCCGGCGGCAGCGACAAGGCCTGCCTCGCCGCGTTCACGGTGGGCGGCAGCGCCGCCAGCAGCAGCAGCACCGGCACCACGTTCCGCGTCGCCGTCCCCGACGTCGCCGCCGCGCCCTTTGACACCCTGTTGCAAATCGTCGCGCCCGCCACCATCGGCTGGGCCGGCGTCGGCTGGGGCGGCGCCATGACGGCCAACCCGCTGACCGTGGCCTGGCCTTCGGGCGACGGGGCCATCGTGTCATCGCGCTGGGCGACGTAAGCTTTTGTGTTCTTCCCCAATCCCTCACGTCCGCCGACTAACCTCCTAGCGCCCACGCCATGCCCGCCGCGTACGCCGGCGCGAGCTACACCACGCTCTCGTCGTCCAAGAACAGCACGCATTGGACCCTCAACGTGGTGTGCACGGGCTGCAGCCAGTGGAGCACGGGGCGCGCGCTCGACCCGGGGGCCGCCAACACGCTCGCCTGGGCCTTCAGCACGCGCGCCGTGACGACGCCGGCCAGCAACACGAGCACGTTTGGCTACCACACGGGCCGCGGCACGACGGCGGCCGACCTGAGCACGGCGCGCATCCCGCAGGACGTGTTTGCCAAGTACGTGGCGTTCCTGTCGGGTGGGGCCAGTGCTGGCCCAGCACCCGCGCCGTCGTCGGCTCCGGCCCCGTCGTCTTCAGCGCCCGCGTCGGCGTCAACGCCGCCCCCGCTGCCACCATCGTCGTCGTCGTCATCGTCGTCTTCCGCACCGGCGCCGCCGCCGGCATCGTCGTCCGTCGCGCAGCCCACGCCGGTCCGCTCGTCGACGCAAGAAGAAGCCTCGCCGGCCCCGTCTACGATCGTCAACGGCGACATGACGACCGTTGTCAGCACGGTGATTGTGACCGCGACGCCGTCGCGCCCTCCGTCGCGGCCGCCACCACCGCCGGCTTCGGTCAGCAGCAGCAGCGCGCGTAAATCCACTACCGTGCTGGCTCCGCCGCACACGACGGTGCGCCCACCACCGCCGCCGGCGTCGGTAACCACGCTGAAGCCAGCACCATCCAGCGCCGGCAGCGGCGACGACGACAACGACGAGCCCACGGTCACCGTGACCGTCATCGAAGGCAGCGACGGGCCGGCGACGACGCTGACGCCGACGGCCAAACCGCCGTTTGGCCGGCCGAGACCGACCTTTGGCTGGGGCAAAGGTCCCTTCCGGCGCCCGCACCCGCCGTTCCGGCCCCCCTTTGGCAGAGGCCGGGAGTAGGAAAACCGGTCGAGGAAACGCGATCTTTTCTTTTCTTTCTTCCCATTTGAAAAATAGCAAAAAAAAAACAGTTTCACTTGTGATCGAGGTAGACGATCGATTTTTTTTTCTTTTCTTTTTTTTTGTGCTTCTCCATGCAGACACACTTTCTAGTAGTCATACAAAGTCTATGGGAGTCTATTTGTATAAACGCGCACGAAACGGGCCGAAATCATGTATATGAGAAAAAGAAAAACGAAACGCGGACACACATACAAGAAAAAAAAATACATTTTTTCTCTCGTCTACAGGGTGTTCTTGAAAAATTTGATCATGACGGCGAAGCAGTCTCTTGCGCGCGCGGCCATACGCTCGTCGGCCCAGTTGGACCGCGCCGCGCCGAAACCGTGATGCATGTCGAGCTGTTGTGGTTAGAGAAGGAAAACAAAACCGTGGCGAAAAAACATGCAGAGACGGTGCACATACAAAATCTTCGCGGATGGACTTCTCGGTGATCCGGCCGCCCTTTTTCTGCACGCGTTCCCAGAAGCCGTTCATGACCGCCGGGTCTTCGCCCTGGCTCGGGATGAGCGCCACCGGAATCTGGACGGCGTCGCCGTCCTCGGCGACGAAAAACGACGGGTGCACCAGGACCGCGGACGCAAACAGGTGCTCGTCCATGGCTTGGATGAGCTTCTTGGCCCCGAAGCAGAAACCGTAGGCCTGGGGTGTAAGTCAAAGACGTCTTCAAAAAAATGTACTTTTTGTTTTTTTTTAAAAAAAAAGAACAAAAAAAAGAAGAAGAAAAACTAACTCCCAGCTTGGTCGCGCCATCCGCCTTGACCCGGTCCACCACCGCCAGCAGCGCGGGCCGGATGACGTCCCAGTTGCCGCGCTTCTGCACCCAGGCCGACAGCACGGCGCGGCCCTCCTTGGGCGGCATGTTGTCGAGGGGCCAGGTCTCGCCGCGGAAGAAGTCGGGCAGCACGACGCGGCAGCGGTAGGTGGCGGCCAGGTGGTCGGCGCCCTGCAGCGTGTTGGGGTGCAGGCCGAAGATGTCGTAGATGCAGACGATGGTGGTGGTGGCGTCGGCGGGGCCGGCGGCGTAGACGCGCAGGTCCGTCTGGCCGGGGACGGCCACGGTGAAGTAGGTGCCGGTCGCCGTGTAGTCGGACGTGAAGGGCGGCAAGGTGCAGCACTGCTCGGGAAGGCTAGCCATGTTGGCGGCTGGCAGGAGGGAGGGAGGGAGGGAGGGTAGGGAAGAACAGGAACAACGGATGTGGTGGAAACGGGAACGCAAAGGAGGGCACGGGGCAGGCCGGAGGAAACGAAAGAAAACAAAGAAAACGGGTTCGCGACAAAAAAAGAAAAAAGCTTGGCTTTGAACGGCAGTTGGTCGTCAAGACCAAGTGATCACGAGGAAGAATAAGATGTACGTCGGAGTAAGACGTAAAACAAGGAATGCTCGGACGAGGCGGGTGACAAAGACGTAGTAGAAAAAAAAAAGGTTGAAACCACACAAGCTAGGAAGCACACAATCGGACAGTCGTCTTTGCTCTCGCCTTTATTATTTAGCCAGCTTAGCTTCTTATACAGAGTCTTACAGCCTTCCGAACGTTCGGATGAGCACAACAGGCGAGCATCCGCGGAGACACTAGAACCGGAAAAGGCCACGGGGGAGGGAGGAGGCTCTAGCCCGTGGTTGTACCCGCATATCCCCCGTCTGCTTACGACTTACGAGGGAGGGAGAGATACGTACAAACGAGTGGGATGGGGCTCTTCGAGATGGAGGAAGATATATGACCCAGCTGCTGGGGCCCGAAACCACCAATTGCTATTCCTAGGTTTTTTGCCTTCTCCAAAGGGCGTCAGGTACGACTACTCCGTTGTCAAATGCCGAGGCGCGTTTCCATTCTCAGACCTGAAATCTACACTGCCTTTACGTTGTCTCCCTGTCTCACTAGCTGGTAAGCCGTCACGGCCGTGTAAGATGCCCCGTTTAGTGAGACGTTCCAGTTGCGAAAGGGACGGCGTTGTTTGACAGCGCTCGTGATCCTTCTTTTCCATGAATGGAACCGCGGCCGGCTACTTTGTACTCTGACAACGACCGCTCGCCCCGGCGATCGACCGAGGAAGCACAAAATGGCCAAGTAGAAAAAAAAGGAACCATGAGGTGGAGGACTATGTCGTAATGACAAACGAGCAATGGGGGAGGGAAGAGGGGAAGAATGAGGGGCGTATTGCTCCAAAAAGATGGAGAAAGGGAGACAATGGGAGAACGGTGGTGGTGGTGGAAGCCGCATCGATATATCCGGGGCAGCGGTCTTCCTCCGTGTAAGTGACCTGAGTCGCCCGTAAAGCCCCTCTCCGCTCCCCCCCAGAACACGGTGGCGGAGAACCAGCACCGGCTGCGTCGATCCGCGCAACGCTTCACCCAGCAGCCCCAAAGGGACTCCTCCCCCTTCCCCTTCGCTCCCGTCTTGGCTGGGACGGATGGACGGCATCCTTTTCGTCGGCCGTCCCCGCGACGGCAGAGCACTCGCGCAATAAGAATAAAGAAAATAGTACGATGTGGTCTTGGGGCCCGACATCTCACGAGTCCGACAGACAAGAGACATAATATATTAAACGACAAGACCTCACGGAGGTTTCCCAGTCTGGTTTTGGACTTTGGTCGGTTGTCTTTCATCGTCTTTGTCGTACTCATCCCTTTTCACCCTTTACGTCCTACCAATATCAACACGATGGTAGGTCTTGGTCTCCCTTCCGTTGATTTAAAAAGATGAGTACTAACAACCCAGGAAATTATCGTCATTGGTGCCGGCCTGGCTGGCTTGACCGTCGCCATCTCCCTGCAGGAGGCCGGCCACAAGGTCACCGTGCTCGAGAACGCGCCCCAGATCACGTACATCGGCGCCGGCATCCAGGTGTCGTCCAACTCGTCGCGCATCCTGCGGCGCCTCGGCGTCGACAAGCACATTGAAAAGTACTGCACCGAGCCCGTGGACCTGCGCATGATGCGCTGGCAGGACGGCCAGATCCTCGTCGAGTGCCCGCTGCAGAAGCCCGCCCTCGAGGAGTACGGCAGCCCCTACTGGCACATCCACCGCGCCGACCTGCACCGCGGCCTCAGCGCGCGCGCCGCGGAGCTCGGCATCGCCGTCCACCTCAACAGCCGCGTCGTCGACGTCGAGCCCGCCGTGCCCGCGGTCACCACGCAGGCGGGCAAACGCTACACGGCCGACCTCGTCGTCGCCTCCGACGGCCTGCACTCCATCTGCCGCGAGATCGTGCTCGGCCACAAGAGCCCGCCCAACCCGACGGGCCAGATGGTCTACCGCGTCACCGTGCCCGCGCGCAAGCTCGCGCACCGGCCCGAGCTGCGCGAGTTCACCACGGTGCCGCGCAACAACCACTGGATTGGCCCCCACGCGACCATCCTGTCGTACCTGCTCGAGGGCGTCAACGAGCCGCTCGTCAACTTTGTGTTTACGTGCGACGCGCGCGCCGAGCGCCTGCCCGAGGGCATCAACACCAAGGTCGGCACCAACGCCGACGTGCGCGCCGCCTTCAAGGACTGGGACCCGCGCATCGACGCCATGCTGTCCGAGGTCGACGAGGTGCTCGAGTGGCGCCTGTTCACGCACCACGAGATCCCGCACTGGGCGCACGGCGCCAACAAGCTCGTGCTGATCGGCGACGCCGCGCACGCCATGACGCCCTACCTGGCGCAGGGCGCCGCCATGGGCATCGAGGACGCCGCCGTGCTGGGCGGCGTGCTGGCCCAGCCCGAGTTCAAGGACCAGCCGGCGGCGCTGCCGCAGGCGCTGCAGCTGTACGAGCAGCTGCGCATCAAGCGCGCGGCGCGCGTCGCCGAGGCGTCCATCAGCAGCCGCTGGTTCACGCAGATGGACGACGGGCCCGAGCAGCAGGAGCGCGACGCCTACCTGCTGGCGCACCCGGGCATCCACCCGAACCACATCAACATCCGGTCGCGCAAGGAGTTCCTGGACGAGCTGTTTGGCTACGACGCGTACGTCGAGCTGGACAAGGCGCTGGCCGCGATGCGGGCCAACGGCGGCGTGGTCGCGGCGGCGGCGGCCGCCGCAGAGAAGACCAACGGCGCAGTGGCTACGACCGTGCCCGTCAAGGCATAAAGGAAAGAAAAAAACAAAAAATTAGAAATTAATACATAAAAGATCCTTACTGCTGTGTCATTTGGTCACGGTTCATGATGGTTCTCATAGCTGTTCACACTGCGAGCTCGTTTTTGTCATTAGACAGGTTGATTTTAATCGTACATATATTGTGAAACAAACCTCAAAGCAACACACCATGAGTTTTGGGGTGATCATGACGGCATTGTATGCGGAACACCTCTCATCCCGTTGGGACATCTCCGCGGAGCAACAACACGTGGTGACGATGCAACCAGCATCGGAACCCCTGACCCAACGGAACGGGACGCGGCCACCCTGCTGCTGTGGCCTTATGACGTGCATGAACCGAAAGGCATCCCATCTCAGAAAGACAGCACCGCGTCAAAGACTTTTGACTGTTTGAAGATCGTGATGACTAAATCGCGTCGAGTCATGTCCGAACATGTTTGATACTGGCCCAGCGTCCCAGCTAGGAAGTACGTAGTTTTGGGCGCGTAGCCAAGAAGCCAAGAAGCCAAGAGGCCGCAAGGGCCCGGAGGAACCTTTCCTAGCTCGCGGGTTACTTGTGAACCCTGAAGCGCTGTGTGTGGTCCCGGGGGGGGGGGGTTCACGCCTGGACGTACGTTGGCTGCGATCACTTGACGAGACGCAAGATGGGTCATTGTGCTTTACCGAGGCCATCCTACTGCCTACGTAGGAGTAATACGACGTACAACGTAGTTGTTCGTGTGCCCGCTTTCTCGCCTTCTCGCCTTCTCCTTCTCGCGTCTCGCCCGCACGCAAGCCCTCCCCGGAGAATGGCCGGTGGCGATTTGCGGGCGCTCTGGGTCGGGGTCTGGGGGAAGAACAATACTACTGGGGACAATAAAATGCGCTCCATCAGCAACGATCTAGCCCCTTTGAGCGATGAGGATCCGAGCAAGTCCGTCGCCTAGTGGTTCTTGTTTTTTTGTAAGTCACAAGGCCAAAAGGGAGGCTTCCACAGGTCGAGGGAACCATCCACGGCTTGTCAGTTTCGAGACGGACTTGACATTTGTCGTCGTCAGATGGTCATCCGGAGCAGGATTCATGGAACGGTTGTTATCTAGCTTGTCCAGTTGCCGGACGTTTTCTGACTTTCTATGAATTTTTTTCAAGTGGGAAATCACCAGAGACGGATATCACCAACGATGAGCAAACGACAAGAAAGTAAATTCGAATGGAATGTAAATTGTAGCTTTGAGAATGTTGGTCCTATCCACAAATGCTCGCTCGCAAGTATCTAAAAAAATAATAAAAAATAATAATAATAAAAGGAATACAAGGAAAACAGAATCGTTTCACGAAAAGGAATGTGAAAAAGCAAAGCAGCTCTCTTTCTCTGGGAACCAAGAAAGAGGGCGTGCATGCATCCCAGGAGAAACAAAAAAAAAAGAAAGAAAAGACGAAAAAAAAGAAAGCTGTTCGGAAGATCGTGAATAAACAAGGCGTGTAAAACCACCTGTTGCATCGTGCCTCGTTCCCTCTCTTGTTTCGCCCTCCCTTTTTTTTGGCCTTTGCAAAGCCCTCGTTTTCACACGGAGAGACTCTGCGTAACCGCTTCTTCTTTTTTTACCTCTCTTGGTTTTTTTGAAGTCAAATTTTTGGTTAGGTTGTCCAACAAGTTCCCCCCTTTCAATCTCAATACCATTTGGTTTTTGCGCAATTTTCCTGTTTTGTTTTTGGTTTTCTTGTTTTTGGATTTTTTGTGTTTTTGGTTTCTTTGTTTCGTAAACTTCGTCTGATCGTGTGATTTGGTCCTGCACTCGATCAACGAGAGGACCCCCTTTATTTTGTTCTCGAACTCTTTCTTTTCCCTACGTGAACTGATGGAACGACGGCTCGCCCAGCCGCTTCCGCCAGCGCTCGCCCCAGATCATCAGACCCAGGATGGGCAGCCAGAAGGCGAACAGCACCAGCGCCAGCGCCGACCAGGTCCAGTCGTAGCCGATCCGCTCGACCATGGGCGACCAGAAGAAGCCGATGACAAAGGACAGGCCGCGGC
This sequence comes from Niveomyces insectorum RCEF 264, assembly GCA_001636815.1. Lineage (NCBI taxonomy): Eukaryota > Fungi > Ascomycota > Sordariomycetes > Hypocreales > Cordycipitaceae > Niveomyces > Niveomyces insectorum. Next base: position 1,067,841 of record AZHD01000012.1, read on the forward strand.
TGAGGTTCATCAGCACGCCCGACTCGGGCGTCTGCGGGCGGTAGCAGTCCGAGCAGTAGGCGTACAGGCAGGTCGAGCTGATCTGCAGGCCGACGACGCCGACGCCCAGGCCGACGAGCGGCACGGCGAAGCCGTAGTTCTTCTGCAGGCACACGCCGAAGATGATCATGCCCGTGGGGCCGAGGAAGGCCGACACCCACGTCAGGTACAGGCGGTGCTCGGGGATGACCTTGCCGTTGTTGCGCTTGGCCAGGCGGTACAGGATGATGTCCGACAGCTTGCCGCCCGACAGCTCGCCGATCAGCGAGCCGATGATCAGCGGGATGCCCGTGCACAGGCCGATGGGCCCGCTGGCGAAGCCGTACTTGGTGCCGTACACCTTGGCCATGCTGATGGCCGGCAGGATGTTGAGGAAGGTCCAGCTCCAGGTGTACAGCCAAAAGGGCAGCGCGATCGACGGGTACTTGAGCATGTAAAAGGACGTGAAAAAGTCCTGGACGTGCAGGCGGCGCTGCGGGATCAGGTTGCCGCGGAAGTCGAAGAGCATCTGCGTGTACGTGCGCTCGCGCGTGCGCTCGCGCAGGAAATGCGGCCCGCGCGAGAAGAGCGACTCGGGCAGCAGGAAGATCGCGACGAGCAGCGACGCGCTCGTGACGATGGCGGGCATGTAAAAGTCCCACTGCCAGCCGGCCTTTTGGCCGAGGAAGCCGCCGCAGAGGGCGGCGATGTGGGCGCCGTTGGTGATGAAGATGGTGTAGACGCCGGTCATCTCGCCGCGCTCGTGCAAGAAGAACATGTCGTTGAGCACGGGGGTGCCGACGGCCATCATGCCGCCAAAGGCGATGCCGTTGAGGGCGCGGCAGCCGAGGAGTGCGGAGAAGGTGGTGCTCTTGGCGGTGCCAATGTGGGAGACGATGGTGACGAGGAGGCAGAGCAGGCAGAGCGGACGGCGGCCCCAGACGTTGGACATGGGGACGAGGAGGAAGGGCTGCGTGCGGTTAGCAAAGCCGGCAGTAGAACACGACCAGGAAGGGAAGGCGAGACGAAGGCACGTACCGAAACACCGGCGGTGATAATGGCCGTCGTGGTGCTGTAGGCCACGGTGACGACGGGCAGGTGGAAGGACTTGCTGAGCAGGTTCATGCTGGGGTTGGGCACGGCCGAGTTGAAGGGGCCCAGGAAGGCCATGAAGCTGACTTGCAGGAGGACGGCCCATTTCAGCCATCGTGGCCAGTTCTGAACGGAGCGTCAATCGGGAGGGATTCAAGAAAATTGAAGAGATGATCTCATAGAGAAAAAAAAAGAAAAAACCTACTAGAGGATCATCTTTGAATTTGCTCGGCTGCGGTACGAGCGGCAGACCGTGAGGATCGAGCTTGGGGCCCTCCTCGTCGGGCACCTTTTCTTGGCCGCCTTCCTCGATGTGTGAGCCGCTGCCGTTGTCGGGCGTGCTGAGTTGCAGCTCATCTTTGACGTCGGCCATGGTTTGTTGTTGGGGGGAGTAGGGTTGCGTGAAGGGAGAAGGATTACAAGATATAGAAGGAGAAGACAAAAGTAACAAGAGAGAGAGAAACGACAGAGGCTGTCAACCTGTGACGTGTCGACGGGGGTGAACAACGTCGAGAAGAAACAAAACAACAAAAAGCAAATGGCCCGGGAGAAACAAAAGAGGGATGAGAGGGGAAAAGAAAAAAAGAAAAGAGAAATGAGAAATGAGGGAAGAGAAAGAGGAAAGAGAAAAACGAAAACCAAAAAATACACGTTCAACGACAGACGAGGATGCAAAAAGTCTGGGGACGACTCATGATAATAAAGGCTGAGAGGCTGCCGGTTCCCTGGCGAGTCGTATTGAGACCGTCGTCGTACCTCTTCCCTGCTTTTTTTATTTTTATTTGTATTTCTTTTATTGTTGCATTTGATGTCCTGGTCGTTCCCCAGATCCCGGATACCAGAATGTCTTCTAGTGCCCAATCTAAACAGTAGCGCGCATCCCCTTGTCCAGAAGGAGGAAAATCGTGAGGAGAAGGAGGAGGAAGAGGAGACGTCGGGCGGCAGGTCAGGAAAGGAAATGAGGAGGAAACGAAAAATAAAATAAAATAAAATAAAAAGCCGGACGCCAAGCAAAAAGAGGACTGGGGGGCGGAAGTACTTTGCGACCAGAAGGCAACCCCGTACGCTAAAACAAGAGAAAAAGGAAAGCAGAGGAAATCTTACATACTCCATGTACTACTTCGCATACTGATGTACCGGAGTAATACTTGTAGGGCTAGCTCTCATTGGGAGGCGACATCGAGACACTGAAGTAGAACAAAGGACGGCACCACGAGGTATTACTCTGGGTAGTAGCACTTCCTGCAATGGCCACAACGTGGGTCCTTTTCGTATTGGCTACAAGAACTGTCATGCTAGGGTATTTTTTTGATCATTTACTCCGTACTTTGCTAAACTAGGCTTGCTGATGAACGATGCTTTTGTGCATTGATTTCTGGGGATGAAATGGTGGAGGCAATTTGAAAAAAGAAAAAAACGGGGGGAATGGTCATTTGCAGGCGGTCCGCCTGTCTGCTTGCCGTGGACAAGTATTGCTCGTTACGACTACGAAGTACATAGAAGGAGAGCTCGAACGGAACTCCGTGTGTTGCAGCGGACGTACACGGTAAGGGCTTTTCGTCGTCAGCGGAACTGTTCAGCGGATTACCACCTCGGGGGTTGCCACGGACAATGGCCTGTAGGCGGGAGAGCGGTTGTAAGCATAGGCTACGAGTACAAGAACGACCGTGAGACGACACAAGGGTGGTATTACGACGGCGTCGTAGTGTAGGGGCGACTCGGAGACTCGCCGCGGCCGTTGGCCATGCGGTCGTTTGGTTGCTTGTTGGGATCGATGGATCCGCAGTTTCTTTTCCTCTTTGGGTCCAGGCCCTCCCTTACGAGGGCGTTAGGCTGAGCGAGAGACGGCGAGGAAGGGAGGGGGGGAGTGAGGAGGACCGGCGCTATGCCGGCCAGTGGCCGGCTCTGGAGAAAAATGAAAAAAGGGGGGGGGGTTATGCAATATAGTCGACCACATTTACTTTTTTTTCTTGTGCCTGCAGGATGACAGGACGACGTTTGCACGACGTATCGAAGGAGAATAATGATGTGAAGTTGTCTTCTGTTACGGGAAAGATATGGGGAAAAAAAAAAGAAAATATAAAAAAAGAAAGGAGGAAAAAAAAAAAAAAAAAAAAAAAAAAAAAAACCTTGCCACCATCCAGAACGTCCTTCGACGGCCATGCGATTAGTCGGCGCGCCTTGGCGGCCCCTGAGCCGCATGCGCACAACTGGAATGGACCCTTGTGGCTCTTCGCTCTGCTTCTCTGCTTTCGTAGATTTTCCATTTCCCTTTAAACTCGTTGACTGCGTCCATCCGCGCCTCCATTCTTCCTACGACAAACCCACCTTTCTTTTTTTTTTCTCTCTCTCTCGTCCTCCTTGCTTCCTTGCTTCCTTCCCGCCCCTCCCTCTCCGCGTTCCCACGTTGCTCGTCTATTGTCTTCCTTTTGGAAGAGCTATTCTGACCAGTCACTTGTTTCCCGGCTTGTCCTGAACGCTTCCCCCCCCCCCCCCCCCTCTTCCCCGGTTTTCCCGTTTGCTTTCTTCCTCCGCGTGCTCTTCCTCGCCCGCTTCGACTCCTCCGGGCTGTCCCACGTTTCTCCTCCATCGTTCCCTCTCCCCGTCCCCCTCCTCCTCCCCCCCCAAACTTCTCCACACGCCCTTCATCTCTCCCGGTCTCCACAACCCAGACCGCCCTATCAAACCCGCACTTGGTGTCCGCCGCCGTCTCTTCTCCTTTGTCTGGTGTCCCGCTTAATCACCAATGTCGTCGTCGTTGCCTACGGCCCACGGTGCGGGCCCGTTTGGCGCGGCGTCCCAGCAGCAGCAGCAACCGCCGGCTGCGACCACTGCAAGCAGCGCCGCGCCAAGTGCATGCGCGCCTCGCCGCGCGACCCCTGCAGCAACTGCATCGGCAACCGCATCCCGTGTCTGTCCACGCTGCCGCGCAAGCAGCGCGTGTACGGCAGCGTCGAGAGTCTGAGTCTGCGCTACCGCGCCCTCGAGGCGCTCGTCCGCGGCCTGCTGTTGCCGGACGAGGAGGAGGAGGAGGAGAAGGGGGGCCGGCCGTCCACAAAGGCAGCCAGCGCCGAGGCCGAGGGCGGCGGCGGCGGCGGCGGCGGCGGCGGTGATCATAAGAACAACCACAGAATGGACGATGACTATACCATGACCGATGCCACGACGACGTCGACCACGTCTGTACCGAAAGCAACGCCGGCGCTCGACCTGGACGCGCTCTACCGCGCCGCCGCGGAACGGGGCATCCCGATGCCGTCGCGCGAGGACATGTCGCCGGCCAGCGAGATTTTTGCGTCCCAGGTGGCCGGCCAGCCGCCCGTACCGGCACCGACGATCGTGGCCACGCCGCTGTCGCCCTCTTCCGTGGCGGCACAGGCCTCACAACAACAGCAACAACAGCCGCTGCAGACACGGCCGCAGTCGCCGTCGGCGGCGACGTCGTCCTCCCACGCGGCGTCGTCTCTGCTGTCGCTGGCGTCCGCGGCGGCCAACCTGAGTACGTCGTCGTCGTCGGCATCGCCTGGCTCGGCTATGACGACGACCACCACCGTGACTGCGCCCGCCTCCGCCGCCGACCATGTGCGTCTCCCGCGGGATCCGACCGGCGACGAGCGGCTCATCCCCACGCCCCAGGGCGTGGCCCACTACGTCGGCCCGTCGAGCTCGTTCCGCTTCATCACGTCGATCCGGGCGCTGGTCGCGCAGTACGGCAACGACATTGAGGAGACCGTCGGTGCGGGTGACCGACACGATGCGCCGGATGCAGGCGACAAGGCCGGCGATGCGTCCTTGCCGACGCACGACCGGTTGTTGCAACAGCAGCAGCAGCACCATCAGCAACACCGCCCAGACGACCATCCACTGCATCATCATCATCATCAACAGCAGCTGCAGGACACACAACCATCCCAGCCGCCGCTGTCGTCGTCGTCGTCGCAGCAAGAACACCAAGCGCAGCCGACGTCCGTGTCCATCCGCGAAGAGTTTGTCGGGCTCAAGACCAGCAAAGCCTTGGAAGTCCAGGATTCGGGTTCCGGTGGTGACGAGGCCGAGGAGGAGGAGGAGGAGGAAGAGGGAGGCGACGACGACCATAGACACCACGACGGCGGGGACGGTGAGGGCCGCGAGACCATCGTCCGCGAAGACGGCGATGCTACAATGGACGATGTCGGGGTCCATCCTTCGCCGGGGCAGCACGCCAGCCCCGAGCTCCCGCAACACCATGTGCATGCCCACCCCAGCCAGTCTTACCCGCCGCCGGCGCCGGCGACAACAACAACAACAACACGGCACTACACGCCGCAGTCGGGCACCGCCTTGTCGGCGCCCTCGCCGGCGGCCAGCCGCCGGTCCCGCTCCGAGTACGACGACGCCGCGTCGGCGGCCTCCTTCCTGCCCCCGCGCGAGACCGCCGACATCTTTGTGCGCGTCTTTTTCGAGCGCGTCCACCCCAACTACCCGCTGTTCCACCGCGGCGCGTTCCTCCTGCGGTACGAAGCCCTGTGGCAGGGGGTTGGCGGGGGTGGCACGCCGGCGCCCAGCCTGGGCAGCAGTGGCGGGCCGCAGACGCACGCGGCATCGGTTTCTGCTGCTGCACCGGCTGCTGCGGCTCCCACCCGGGGCCCCAGCGACGCCTACGGCTGGAACTGCTGCCTCGCCATGGTGTTTGCCTTTGGCGCGCAGGCGCTCGAGGGCCACGAGCACGCGCGCCGCGCCGCCGCGAGCATGCAGCGGCGCTACCTGAACCTCGTGCGCTCGTCGCTGAGCCGCCTCGCCGGCACCACCAACCTCGCCAACGTGCAGGCGCTGCTGCTGCTGCAGCTGTACGAGCACAACGCCGGCCAGCGCAACGCCGCCTGGACGTTTCTGGGCTGCGCCTCGCGCATGGCCGTCGCCCTGGGCATGCACCGCGACGGCGTCGCCGTCCCGCTGATCCATCAGTCGCTGGCCTCGCCGGGAGGCAGCGGCAGCGGCACGCCCAAAAACAACGGCAACGGCCACGGCGGTGGCGACGCGTCGTCCTCTGCGCGTGCAGGCGGACGCGCCTCGGCATTCGGCCACAACGGCCACAACGGCCACAACGGCCACAACGGCCACAACCACAACAACAACAGATCCGGTCCCGCGACCGCGCCGCTGTCGGCCACCGTCGACCAGGCCGACGACCGCGACGCCCGCCGCCGCGTCTGGTGGACGCTGTACTCGTTCGAGCGCAGCCTCTGCATCATGCTCGGCCGCCCGTCCGCCCTCGACGAGACCGAGATCGCCGTCACCCCGCCCGTCGACGACCTGCAGTCGGCCGACCTGCCGCAGGGCTACTCGGCCAGCCTGCTGCGGCTCGTCCGCATCACCTGGCGCATCAAGCAGCTGGTCTTTCCCGCGCCCGGGACGCTCGTGCAGGGTGGTAGTGGTCCCGGGATTGATGGCGCCGCGACGGCGCGGCAGCTGCTCGGCGAGCTCGACGCGTGGCTGGCCAGCCTGCCCGCGCACCTGCAGGCCAACTGGCGCTCCATGATCCCGCAGCACCGCCGCGCCGTGCTGATGCTGCACGTGCAGTTCCAGTACGCCCGGACGCTGGCCACGCGGCAGTACGTCCTGGACCGGGCCGAGCGGTGCCGGCTGGAAGCCGCGGTGGCAGCGACGAAAGCGGCCACGAACGCGGCAACGAACGCGGCAACAGGAACGCAGAAAAAAGGGATGACCACGACAACTTCGGCCGCGGCGGCAGCGGTGGCACTGGGTCAATTGCCCGAAGCAGCCGCCGACATCCACGCCACGATGACCACCGGCGCGCACACGCGCGACGTCGACGCGCTGGCCGACGTCTGCCTCGCGGCCGCCGAGCGGTCGCTGGACTACGTCAAGAAGCTGGGCGACGCGGGCCTGCTCGACGGCGTCGCCTGGATGGACGTATACTACCTGTACCACAGCGTGCTGATCCTGTGTCTGGACCTCCTGGGCCGGTCTGTGCCGCCTCCGCCGCCGCCGTCGTCGTCGTCGTCGTCGTCGCGCACAGACGAAACCTCGGCCGTGGCGATCAAAAAGGACGACGTCGACGACGTGGTGATGAAACACAGCAGTGGCGGCGGTGGCAGCAGCAGCAGAAGCAGACGAAACAGCCCGCCCAAGAAGCAACACCAACACCAACACCACCACCCCAGCAACACCAACGCCGACGACGCCGACGCTGCCCGCCGCCGCGCGACGGTGCGGGCCATGCTGCGGCTCGCCCACCGCACGCCGCTCGCGCCGACGTTCCGCGTGCTGATCGTTGTGGCCAGCCAGCTCGCCGCCA
>AZHD01000013.1:0-47466 GCA_001636815.1 Niveomyces insectorum RCEF 264
TTATTATTAAACGAGCTATTATTTATATATATTATAAATATATCTACTTTTAATATCAAGTCCGTTTTATAATATATTTAAAATACATTATATTTTAAGCGTACGGTTTAATACTAACGCTAAAATACATTTAAAAAGTATTACTAATACATTACTAACACCACTCTATATAACCATCGGAAGAGAATAGGAATACATTTAAAAATATAGCTCGATTAGAAAATGCATTTAGAATGCATTTCTCGTACTCAAAGTACTTTTTTGTCACTTTTTTTTCACCGCCTTACGCTAAACCGCTTTCAGAAGCTGACCTGACCTGCCAGGACTTTTCGACCCCTGCAATGGTCAGGTGGGTCCAGAATAGTTGGTCAGGTTGTCTGCGGACTGCTCACTGGCGATGGTGCTAGGTGAATAAGCGGGCGGAGGCGCACGAGATCCGGACGTAGGGGTGGAGAGCATGGGTGGTGGTTGGATGATGGGTGATGGGTGCGAGAAAAAAGAGGGAGCGGGAGAAGAATGACAAAAAAAACCTCCAGGCGAGATGAGGGTAGGAATCTTGGGAATACGAAAGGCGGTAAAGAACGGCAGTAAATAACACCAATCAGAAGCAAGGAGGTAGAAGGTTTGGGCAAAGGGGCTCCATAGTTGGAGTCGCCAAGCAGCCGTGCGTCGGCAGGCAGCAAAACAAGTTGAGACAAACGAGACAAGCGAAACAACAAGCACTGGCGACAGCGGCTGGCACGGCGATGGCGTTGTGCCCACGGAAGACGAGCTGTGGGACACGCACTGCGGCAGACAGCGACAGTGGGCGAGTCTGCTGAGGCGCGCACGAGAAACAACGCATCTACAGCCGCGCAGCATCCGCCCCGAGCAGCTACTGCACCTCGTCCCGGACCTCCCACGAGACCTGCAGAACGTGCACGCGATCGCAGGCAGGGCATCCTGGCAGCGGCAGCGGTGCGCGTCAGATGGCGACGACGGTCTCCCGACGACGACAACAACACGAATGGAAGCCGAGCGTCACTGGCGGCGGTCCCTGCCGAGTGGCCGGCCAACGCTTTGTTCTCTGTCGCGTGAGAGTCCGTTTATATATGCAGATCAGCCCGCCAATGCACTGGCACCGCTGTTTCTTGCGTGGGCTTACATCCTCTCGACAGCCCTTCTCGAACGGCAGGGCATCGCTGTCCAGTACACCGCCACGGCAAGCCACCCAACGGACCGGGCAAACCGAGTCGACGTTGACATTGGAATAGCCTCGGCGGCGGAAAGAAAGTGGTGGCGGGCCCTGGTAGCTCCAGGCAACGGCTGGCTGCCTGCGGGCAAGGAACGCCCACCGTGGACGGAGGTCCATAGAGGTGACGTCTGCTTGCGTATTAAAGCAGACGGTCCGGACACTGCATGCTTCACGAGCGCGCTGGACGCCAGCGATACGCCGCCCTCCAGTGAGCAGGCCGTGCGCTACCTAACGCGGTTTGCCGCCCTCCATGGCCTCGACGACCAGGCCATGCTCGCGCTGGCCATGGCACTTGTGCTTCCCCTGCTCAACGAGACACGGTCCGCGGTGGCCCTGCCACGGCCCTGTGAACTCTCGCGGCAACCTTGGCAGCCGCGCCGCGAGGCAGCTCCCACCCCGTGCATTCATGCCCAGGGCTAGAACCTGGGCCATTACATGACCCTGAGCAGCCATACCTTGTTCGTTTCTTCGGCCTTGTGGGGTATTTTTTGGGGGCCGGGCATCGCATGCAACCACGTCAGTGCCTGGCTGCGGCCGGTGCACAACCTTGTGCTGCCCCTGGTCCAAGCCGGCCATGTCGAGAACCTCGCCCAACTCCTGGCCCGGCGGTGCCCAGCGGTGGCTCCGCTGTGCTACGGCACCCCGGCCTGCGGCCCACCTACGACCACCGTCCGCGGCCCCCCACGCCTTCTGGCCACGACCCAGACCCCATCCATGAGCCGGCCTCTGCCCGAAGTGGCCGTCTGGACCCGCTCGCCGCTGTCGTTTATGGATCTGCGTGGCAGTGGGCCGTACCTTCTAGAACTGCCCACGAGCAGCACCGAGCCCTGCCGCGTACAGCGCCAAGACGTCTGGCGCCTGCGGCATGAGTTATACGACGCCACGGAGCCTTGCAGCAGGCCCTTTCGCAGCCCGCCCCTCTGTCCCTGGCTGCCGTTCGGCACAATGGGTGAGGACGAGGTCGAGCCATCTGTATGTGCGCATCTGCGTTGCGACCGCCACTGGTGGGAGTACGTGTCCCGGATGTGGATGGTACGAGGCAGAGAGCCATATGAAGACCGTGGATGTGCATGCATAGAAGCCTCTCTTCCGTGTTCAGGGTCCAATGGTGTGCAAAGCAGCGCACGACGGACAGGAGCGTACACAGGCCCCCCCACAAAGCCTCCACAGCCGCTGGAACTCGACCAGACCGCCAGCCGACAGGCTGTTGGCGACATATTTCGCTGGGCGGCGTCGGAGATGGAACTGTCTGGGAAAGACAGTTACCAGCACCCGTGGGTACAGGCCTCGCTTGATCTAGATGACATGGAGGAAGAGGAAGAAACTGCGCACGACGGACCACCCTCCCCAACAAAGATAGGGGAGCTAAATTGGCTAGTAGAGGAGTGGTTCGCAGGACAGGACTGGAAAAGAAGGACTTTATGGTTCTTATACTATGTATAAATAACAAGACGAGGAGCCTCTGGTGCCAATGAAATCCAATTCATATTTTATAGGCGGCGATGCAGAGGCATGCGTTGAATTTCGCCCCCCTCCCCCATCAGCCCAGCCTAATCTGACCAGTGTATAATACCTTGGTCGTCACAATAACAGTGTTTGCCCGATGTTGGATCCCACTCCCATTCGGCTTCACACGCCCCCACGTTGTCTAGTTCTTTCAAAGGACCTCCCTGGCTTAGACCCGTCTGGGCCACCGCCAGGGTGCGATGCACAATCATGACAGACAAATATCCGCTTGAGCCGACATGCGACTGCTGGCATATATACCACCAAGCTTTGCATTTTTCCATTCTTGTCTTGCCATCTTTTATCTTCTTCCGGTCTCTCCCATTGCAGCGGAACCGATTGTGCTCGTTGTAGAAATGACCGCACTTGTTGCACGACCCTCGTAGGCCCGAGCTTGCAGAGATGATGCTCACTGAAACGGCTTCTGTTCGAGTTAGAATGTTGTGCAGAAGGAGTAGATATGGGCCTGGTTTTTTTCCCAATCTTTTTTTTTTCAAAAATAAAATAGACAACACACCTTGAAACACGAACTCGGTTTTGACGCTTAGATGTGCCCTTTGAAAGACTTTAAACTATCTCGCGTCGCAAAACAGAGCATCTTGTAGGAGGGAATAAAAAAACTTATGCCCGCCGCCTTCCGACGGTGGTTGCATTAGGCAGCGGCTACACGGACAGTTGGGCACATATCGTGCAATCTGCAATGCTACCTGGCGTCAAACAGCCAGAGCGGAAGATGCATGTGTGTGATTGTGCTTGGAAAGTGTGAGGGGCTAAGGACCCTTAAAATCTATTAATCCTTCAGATATATTTTTAATACGGGGTACTAACCCGTGCAGAGCGCATCATGTCCATATTGAGCGCCCGCGGAGACCTCGCGTACTGACCCCTCGTTCCATCCTCTTCGAATTCTTGACAAGGCTGAGACCTTCATCATGAATGCGTCGGGCGTAAACGGCGCGTGGTTTGATCAAGAAGATTTGAATGGAAGCACAAATTAAAATTGATGCTTTTATTGGCCTTGTATGTTAAAACAAATATTATTTTTTTTTGTTTCGTTTTTGGCTTTTAAATTCTGTTTTTTTTGTCGCTTGAGATTTTGAGATCCTTTTTTGGTGTTGTTTTCTTACAATGTTTTTTATTCTTTTCATTTCTACCTCCTGGATTGGGATGGGATGGCTGCCCATGAGAGAGGCTGGATATCGTGTTGGGGGATAGGTCTCCTCACTCCTTTCTTTTCACATACGGAACATGTTGGGTCGTGGAAAGATAGAAAAACCTCACTGAGAATTTCCTTTTTTGGAGGTGCACCTGTGCCGTCCCTGCTCCAACCTGCTTAGTGGATGTGCTCTCCTGTGCTCCCTGGGCTTTCCATCGCGAGCCGGCACAGCCACAGAGCCTTGTTCTAGGCCACCATCTTACAAACCAGACTTGGTGACGAAAATGGCGAATTTAAGCGTTCGGACACAAGTAAAAGCACGTGATCTGTCATGTGCCTGCTGACAACGGGATAACCGGCGTAGCGCATAAATTCTAAAACTGTTATACGCATACGAGATCAAAGCACTCGTCTAAGCATGTTTCTGATTAACAACCACGACGCGTCTCTCAGATATAATTCACGGCACGGACGTTTGACACCAACAACAGACATCGCCCCTTCTACTGTGTCCACTCTACTCGCCCCCAGCACGCGCACTCGTCGCAGAAATGACAGCATTCGACACAGAGAGTGGCGAGGAAACGCAGGAAAAGAAGCAAACGCAACAGCCGCGACGACTCCTCATACTTGTCAAGGCTCGGCACGCAGAGGCGGCGCGTGAGGCGTGGGACAACCCCGATGTTCTCATGGCACGTGCCGTGCGCTTCTTACAGCACGGCAGCGTTCCAACACTCACACCCGACAACTGTCGTCTTATGGCGGTCGACCGCTGGCCGACACGCACATTTGTCGTGTGCGACCTATTCCATCATGACTACGATTTTGATACGGCGCATCTGGCAATTCAAAAAAACAACTTGCCCGTGATAGTACTGCACAGGCGCCAGAGCGACGAGTGGCCTTTCAAACAAGGCCAGGACGCACCAGGGGGCGATGTTGAGAACATGGTCAACACGAGCCTGCAAGAGGCGCATGAGGCTCATGGATGGCGTGAGCAGCCGCCGTTCAAAATCGACCACAAGGACGGTGTGTATCCTGTGTATCATGCGCCGCGGTCTCTGGGACGCGGCCGTGAGTTTGTGCCGGAGGCAGACGTCACATACTCGCGGAACCCTGTTCAAAAGGATGGAGTGCAGCTGGATTTTCGGTAAAGAGCTACGGAGTGCTGTGTACATCATCACCCGCGTTCCGTTATTTGTGTCCCGGCGCACGAGCCGTGATATGTACATGACGAGAGGCGCATCAAATTGATTCCAGGTTTCTCAAATTAACAACACTCGCAAAGGCCTATGCCTCTCCCCGTTGACCGTCTTTATTCGCTACTTGTATCGGGGGTGGGTAGACTGTGCTCAGGACAATAGCCCCTTACAACTTGAAGGACGGATTCATTGGTGCCGATGGGATGCGTGACATCGTCACACTGGTTTATGATCCTCTCGTCGTAGATTACATCGCATCTGCGGCATCGTTTTCGCTGCCAGGTACACATTGCGTTTCTGTCCTTATACACACGCGGATTGTAAGTAACCTGAAAAAGACCCGCACAGCGAGACCATTTTTTGACGTACCGCAGTGTAATGTCTCACCGCGTACTAAGACGTTGGTCGCGTGTTTGGTATGTAAATGTACACTGGGGTTTGAAAAGAATCAAATGGGAAATGAAGAAGCGAGGCTGGTCGGGAAAGGAGCAGTGTACGGCTTGAGGCCCGAAGACTTCTTTTATAATTGTATCGGCTACGCTGTGGGCTGGTCTACTGCGAGTCTAGGGCCGTTCAGCAAATGGGAGCGATCACTTTACACTGAGTTGTGTCTTCCAGTTTTAAGTAAACTCCATAGCGCTGTTAGCAAAGGCGCAGAGATTGCGGTGCAGCCGGGTGTATCGAGGGCCAGGCAAAAAGGATAAAAAACACTTGCAGCTATGCATTGATTCTGCAGTTCCTTGTGAAGAAGACCCCACAGACCATTGTGGCCGAGCCAGATGGGATGGAATCTCCTGCTGTCGTCGAAAAACAGGGCGACCAATTAAGCAAGACGTTCCACCTCACACGCTGGCACCCACGGCGGTGGAGTTCTCGGCCCTCGATCCCAAAGTTGGTGCAGTCTGGACAAAGAGGAAAAGAGCAGTGTGGCTCCCCGCAGGTTGACGTGTTGTTGGTTTTTGCATACGAACCGGTGGTCTACCATGTCGCAAACCCTCGCAAATAAGCCCTGACGGTGGGCGTACAGACCAGTTTTTTCGTTAGTTTTATCCTTTACTTCTATTGCACATGGTTGCATCAAGGCTTGACGGGCGGCACGTTGCCCAACCTAGACGAGCAAAATAAGAGCCCGAGCTCGAGACATGAGAGATTGTGCCAGAGGGAAGAGAAGAAGAACCCGCCTCACTCTTTTCACATTTAGGAGGACGTGCAACTGAATGTTGGAGCGAACGTGTGTGCGCTTATCCCATAGGACAGTGTCGTGGGGGGGAATTATTCCGGCCTCGATTAAAAAAAAAAGATTGTTCAAAAGCCTCGACGTTATTATAGATTTTTTTTAAAAAAAAGAGAAAAAACTAAACCCCCCAAAACAACTCTGCCGTACAATCAATAAATATTACAAATTTTCGAAAAAAAAAAAAAAAATAGATTACGGGTACAAAGGGCAATACGGTCGCTTATATACAGTCGCTGTCGCCTAATCCTCATAGACTGCAAACACCGTCAAGCATCAATTAACAAGGCCAGTCTTGGTTTTGGCCCCAACGGTTACCTGAGTTTAGTGTTCAATCTGCCATCAAACTCCCAGTCAATCACTGCCTTGTCGCAACTCCTCATTAAGGGCGCGCCTATCAAGGAGCGCCCATCGACGGTCACCTCTCGCTCCTGGCTTACCACCCGACTGAAAAGTCATATTTCCCCGTTCTGCAGACAATGTGCAAAGAACGGGCAATTAATTAGCTTGTAGTTTGTTCGACTGGTCACAACAGCAATCACAAGGCCAACGGACGGTTATTGCGATAGAAAACGGTTGATTGCCCTCTTGTTAGTGGGAAGGAGGTACAGGTCGCAATTTGTGATGCGGGACGCGATGGTGTGGCTACTCCGTGTGGCGGGGCTTCGGGGTGTGTAGAGGCAAAATGATTGCTCACTGTCGAAAAACCTCGAAAAGAACAAGGCTGAATGCGCGCAGCATAGAAAAACGGCGACCGGTGCGAACTCGACGATGAGTTTTGAATATTTTCGACTCGGATAAACTCTTCATGGTCTCAAAAAGCCGAAAATTGACCAACGCCGACGTACACTGGTAGCTCGAGAATTAATAAAGGTTTTAATTATTTGAATAGTCGATATCTTCTTAATTTAATTACTTAATATACTTTATAATAATTTATATATTTATAAATATCTATAAATATTTCTTTTTAATAAAATTTCTTCTAAATTAAATTTAACGTCCGTTTTCGTTTATAATAGCCCGTAAGTGGATTATTATAATACCGTCCGAAAATCTTTTATTTTATTATATTATTAATTAAAACGACGGTTCGTTTTTATTAAAATAAGAGATCTTCTCCTATTACTTAGTTCTTTTTAAAAGCGGAATCGTTATTATAAATTATCTCGATAATCCGTCGGTATTCCGGATCGTTTTTTTAACTTTTAACTATTACCGTTATTAAAGGCCGCGACTTTTTAAAATTTATAAAAAGTATACTCGTAAATACTACTCTTATTATTATAGTTAAAATTAGCCGTTTTATAATTATAAATTTAAAGTCTTCGGATACTATTATATTTATATTTACTACTTATTCTTCGATATTAAACGGTTCGTTCTTTGAAAGGATTCTTAAAGTAATTTCGACCTCGTAAAAGTCGTTACTTTAACTCTCTTTAGTAATAATAATTATTTAAACTATTAAGTAAAGTAGACCGTCGTTTACTAGCTTTCCGTTAAAATCTTACCAAAGTTTTATATTAATTAACTTCCTTTATAATTTAAAAAGGTAATCCGTTAAAATTTAATCTCTTTTATAGTCCGGTCGACGCGATAGCTTATTAATTAAGTTTTTCGAACTAAGACGATAAATGATTTTAAACTCGAATAATATAAAGTATATATATTAATATACTTAACGGTTACTTAACTTTATTTACGTTATAAAAGTCTTTAAATTAATATAATTTAATAAAACTTTTATTTTTAAACTAGCTTCTTTTAAATACCACCTTTATTCTTTAAAAAAGTATATAATCGTTATTAACTTTTAGTCGGGTATTTTATAACGTAACTTAACGCTTTTAAACTTTTGCGATTAAAAAAGTATAAAATAACACCGGTTATTTTTATTATTATAAAAGTAGATATATTTATTTTAACTTTAATAAGTTTAGTTAAATTATAATAATATAAAAGCGGCGCGTATAGAAAAGAGTCGCGTAACTTTCGAAAAGCTTACTTTTTTAACGGGTTTATAAAAGTATTATTAGGTTTTCTATTATTTTTTAATCCGATTAACTAGTCCGTTAATAGCTGCGCTTTTTAAACGTAATAATAGATAAACCGTCGGTAAAAGTTATAAAAACTGAGAAATATCTATATATTATAAAAGGTAATAAGTATTTTTTATTTCGAAATTATTTTAACCCGTTTAAGATTTATAAAAACTCCTTTAAAAGTTAAAATAAATTTTAAAAACTCGATCTCTTTACGGTAAAACTAGTACTTTCCTTCGTTTACGAATAACTCGACCTTTTTTAATCGTTTAAAGACTTATCGTAAATAATCGGTATATTTATCTTTTAACTTAAAGAAAATAAGTATATCGTCGAGGTACGCAATATAAAAAATATTAAGAAGTCTGTAAAAAGTTTAATAAATATAACTTTAAAACGTTATTAAAGCGTTTATTAATCCGAACGGTAAGATTAAATACTCGTAATAATTATAACGAGTACGGAACGTTATCTTTTATTCGTTTTCTTTTTAAATATAAATACAGTAATAAGTATTCTTAATATTAATCTTTAAAAAGAATTTAAATCTTTAAATTTTATTTAAAATTTTAAAAATTAAAAGAAAGGGATACCGGTTTTTTACCGTAATTTTATTAAGACTCCGGTAATTTATATAAAGTTAAAGAGAGCTATCTTTCTTTAAAATAAATAAAATAAAAGCCTTTATTAAACTCTTAAATTTTTAAATTTAACTTTTTTCTTATACCTTTATAAAATACTTTTAAAGAGCTTTAAATTTACGCGGCGAAAGCGGATAAATAATACTATACCGCGGTTAAGTACTTAAAAGGAGTTTAATCGTATAATTTACTCCTCGATATAAAGAGAAAGACGTTACGCTTTTAAGCGAAAATACGTTTTAAAAATCTTTAAGTCCGGCGGGAATTCCGCCGGAATCTATTAAAGATTTAAAATTATCCGTTTCGTCGTTCGCTTCGTCTTTATTTAATAACGTTAAATATTCGACCGTTATTAATATAAAGAGTATAGTTATATTAAACGTATATTTAACAAATTTCCGCGGAGTATTAATTTAAATTTTACTAAGGTTTAACCCGTACGTTTATCTTCGTATACTCGTATAAAACGAAATATTATAATTAATTAACGTAAGTATTTTTAAAAGAATCGGATAATCTTTTAATATATAGTTTACTCCGATATAAATCCGAAAAAACTTTCGAGTAACTCCGTAATTATCGGTAAGAATTAACGGAACTCGGAATACTTTATATATTTTAACTTATTAATCGTTAATAACTCGAAGTCTTAAAATAATCCTATAAACTTTTTAAAACTTTTACTCTCGGATAAAGGTAATAAAAATAGCGTCGATTTTACCGTTATTATTTAATTTTATTAATACCTTTCGACGACTAAGAGTATTAAAATAACCGTAAGTAAAAAATAATTGTTTTATAAAAATTATAAGCGGGTTTAAGTTAAAACTACTTAATCTACTTTAACTTTTCCTTTTTTTTGTTTATCTCTTTTTATACTTTAACCGATTAAATAAGCGTTAATTTTCCCGTCGCTTTCTTTAAATAAACGCTTAAATAATAACTTTTTTTTAATAATAAAAATAAGTTACCGTTCGAAGGTTTAAAAATTATTTTAATATTTCCGTAACTAGTCTCTCGAACTTTAAAGATTATTACTTTAAGTTTTAAAAGTTTTTAAAAGGACGGAGCTACGTTTTTTACCGTTTAAATAACCGTTCTTCGCTTTAACTATTAAGAAAACTCCTTTTTTTAAAGGGCGATCTTTTTATACTTTACGCGTAGACGTATTTATTTTTTAAATTTTTTTTATACGTTATAAAACCTTAGTCCGAGGGAAATTTAAAGTAAATCTATTTATAATTAAATTATATTAAGTTTTTTTAATTAATTCGAGGAAGAAACGGATATAAATAAACTACGGTAAAAACGGATTAATTTTCTTTTTAAAAGAGCGTAATATAATATTATATTTTATCGAGAATTATTTTAAATTTTATCTAACTTTAAAATATCAAAATATAATAATAAAATAAATATCTTTCGATTTTAAAGTTAAAGTAATTAATTAAATCTTAAACGTTATTTATAATTAAACTACTATTACTTATTTATTTAGTTTTAACGCTTTTATGTATTAATCTTATTACGTTAAGTACGGAGCTTCTATTAAACTTAATACTATTAGAATCCGTTACTTTTTTAAATTGAACTTTTATAAAATGGCTTCAAATAAACGAATTAACGCCGCCTTTTAATCGTTCCATTATTAAAATATATAATCCTCGCGATATTTTTCGAGCGACGGTAAAGTAACGTTTTTCCCTTTATCGCGCCGCGATTTTTTTTTTGTTCGAAAAGGACTCGTTGTTAAAATTTTTATTAAGACAATCGTTAAAATCGTCTTCTTTTAATAACGCGGCCGTCCTTTAAAGAGCCCTCGTTACTTAAAGCTCGCTTATTATACTAAATTCGGGGTTTTTTTATCGGATTCCGAGTCGAATATTAAGCTCCTTTACTTAACGTCGAATTCCTTTTAATTAAGTTAATTATTATATCCGTACGTTCTCTCTTTCGAGTTAAGCTTTAACGGAAGATATCGAAGGTGTTACGTTATTTATTATAAATATAAATACGTTACTTTCCGTAACGGTTATTATAACGTTAAACGATTAAGACGGTCTAGCTTTTACGAATTTTACCGGGATTAAAGCGCTTTTAATAAAGGTTTATTTTTCTTTCGAATTTCTCTTCGATTAAGAAGTTATACTTTTAAAATTTTTTACGGTTACTAATTAATAAAAGAGTTAAAATTATTATAAGGTTTAATAAGTAAAGGTAGAATAATATAAAAGTATAGTTTAAATCTTAATTATAAAGAGTAAGTGTCTTTAAGACTAACTTTTACCCTTTTTTTATTTTATAAAAGTGGGCGGTGTCCGGTATATATAATAAAAATAACTGTAAAATCTAAATAGATTCCGCTTTAAGTCCGATACCTACTTTTTTATCTTAAGTCGCGGAGTAATCCGCGGAGTTTTCTATAAGAATAACCTTTATCCGTAATAGTAAATATATTTATACGTAAAGTATAAAAAGATCGCCCCTTAAAAAAAAGAGTTTTCTTAATAGTTAAAACGAAGAACGGTTATTTAAACAATAAAAGACGTAACTTCGTCTTTTTAAAAACTTTTAAAGCTTAAAGTAATAATTTTCGGAGTTCGAAAGACTAATTATAAAAATATTAAAACGACCTTTAAATCTTCGAATGGTAACTTATTTTTATTATTAAAAAAAGGTTATTATTTAAATGTTTATTTAAAGAAAGCGACGGAAAAATTAACGGTTATTTAATTAGTTAAAGCGTAAAAGGAGATAAACGTTAAAAAAAAAGAAAAAGTTAAAGCGGGTTAAGTAATTTTAACTTAAACCCGTCTATAATTTTTATAAAACGATTATTTTTTACTTATAGTTATTATAATACTTTTAATTATCGGAAGGTATTAATAGACTTAGATAATAACGGTAAAATCGACGCTATTTTTATTACCTTTATCCGAAAGTAAAAATTTTAAAAAGTCCGTAAAACTATCTTAAAACTTCGGATTATTAATAATTAATAAGTTAAAGGACGTAAAATGTTTCGAGTTTCGTTAATTCTTACCGATAATTATAAAATTATCTGAAAGTTTTCTTAAATTTACGTCGGAGTAAACCGCGTACCGAAAGATTATCCGATTCTCTTAAAAATACTTACGTTAATTAATTATAATATTTCGCTTTATACGGATATATAAAGATAAATATACGGATTAAATCCCGGTAAAATTCGGATTAATACTCCGCGGAAATTTGTTAAATATACGTTTAATACGGCTATACTTTTTACGTTAATAATAATTAAACATTTAACGTTATTAAATAAAAATAAAGTAAACGATAAAACGGATAATTTTAAATCCTCGATAAATTCCGACGGAATTCCCGTTAAACTTAAAGATTTTTAAAACGTATTTTTACTTAAAAACGTACCGTTTTTCCCTTTATATCAAGAAGTAAATTATACGATTAAACTCTTTTTAAGTATTTAACCGTTATATAATACTATCTATCTACTTTCGCCGCGTAAATTTAAAGTTTTTCGAGAGTATTTCGTAAAAGTACGAAAAAAAAGTTAAATTTAAAAATTTAAAAGTTTAATAGAGGTTTTTATTTTATTTATTCTAAAAAAAAATAATTTTTTTTAACTTTATATAAATTACCGGAGTCTTAATAAAATTACGGTAGAAAACCGGTATCCTCTTCTTTTAATCTTAAAGATTTTAAATAAAATTTAAAGATTTAAAGTCTTTTTAAAGATTAATATTAAAGATACTATAATAAGGTTTAATAGAGTAGGTAACCAATAACGTAACGAATACGTTACGTTAATAATACGTATATAAAGGCGAAGGTAGGTTTATATTTATAATAAGACTAAGTTTTATCCCCTTCCTAATTCGTACGATAAGAAGGGGTAATTAAGTAAAGGATATCCTATATACGGTGTACTAGGCCCGGTATTATATTATTACGGGCTTTAAGCCTTAACTTCGAGTACGTCCCGTCACCTAACCCGGTACGCCGCTTATTATATAGGTCGTTACGTAAATAGGGCTAGTGGCCCGCCGGCGGCTCGTTAATAGCTATAATAAGGTTTAGTGGAGTAGGTAGCCGATAGCGTAGCGAATACGTTACGTTAATAGTACGTATATAAGGGCGAAGGTAGGTATATTTATAAGACTAAGTCTTATCCCCTTCTTAATTCGTACGAAAAGAAGGAGTAACTAAATAAAGGATATCCTATATATAGTACACTAGGCCCGGTATTACGTTATTACGGGCCCTAAGCCTTAGCCTCGGGTACGTCCCGTTACCTAGCCCGCTTATTATATAGGGCGTTACGTAGATAGAGCTAACGGCCCGTTAATAGCTCGTTAACGGCTTCCCGTCGATTATAAATATACGTACCGAAGGTTATAATAATTATCCTCCCCTTTTAACGAACTAGTCTCTTAGTTCGTATTTATTCTACTAATCTCTTTATTTATAAGGAGTATTAGGAGAACGTCTTTATATTTCTTTATTTAACGGTAATAATATAACGGACGGCGGCGATACGCCGGCGGTCCGTCTTAAGCCCTTTAACTTTATTTACGGAGTACGGGTTTCTCGTCTTTTTAAATATATTTATATTTAGCCGGTTACTTTATACCTCCTTTATCTCTTCTTTAATATCTACCTTTATTACGGCTCGCTCGCGGTACGTAGGCGCTTTATACCCGTATTAAATAAGTATCTTTTAAGAGCCGGTCGCTCCTTTCTTCGTTTATTTATTTATTTATTTACTTTTTTACGAATAACCGTCGGCCCTATATATAAACGCGGTCGTCCTCTTTACTTTAAGAAGAAAATTTTTCCTTTTTTATCTTTATAAGTTTTTCTTAAATTATATTCTAAGAGTAAGAATACTTTTTTAATCTTTTATTTTTATACGCTCTTCTTTTACGCTTCTTCTTTAAATTCTTTTCGATCTTTAATATAAGGAAGAACGAAGGCCGTTATCGTAACGAGCGGTAAACGTAACGGGATACTAAACGGGTTATACGTTATAAAGTTTAACGGTAAAGTTAAGCCGTAACTATAGTTAGAGTATTAAGGTTAACGGTACGGTTAATAACGTTATTAATAACTAAGCCGGCGTTAACGGCGACGTTAACGGTAACCCCGGTACCCGTAGTCGTACCGGCCGTTATATTAATCGTCGCGTTAATAATAACGGCCGTTATTATATTAACCGTTATAACCGCGGTTATAATACCGTTAATACCCGTACCGCTCGCGACGCCCGTACGGCGCGCCGTCGCCGCCGTAAAGCTTACTACCGCGTTGAGCCTTATAACTTTACGTATTTTATTATTAAGTAACTCGCCCGCTCGGCTTAAACCGCCGTCGGTTAATTCTCGGTCCGAGGTACGGCTTAAAATATTTATTAAAGAAAAAATTATAACTTTAACTACTCCCCGTCCTCCGCGCGCTACGCCCGCGAGCCGACCCGTCCCGGCTCCTCTTATAAACTTAACTCCTCTTACTAATAACGAAGATAACGAAAAAGAGGGTAAAGGTAATAACGATAACGATAATAATATAAGTAACGCGGTAAATATAATTAACTCCGGGGACGACGAGAGCGACGATACGGGTCCCGCGCTCTATAAAGGCGACGCCGACGACTTAACCGCGACGTCGGATAACGACGAGCTTAAGTTAACTATCGATACGTAAGAGTACGCTTATAAAGTATACGTTTCGTACGTTATTAGTCGTTATCGCGGTACGGCGCCGCGTTAAGACTTATATTACGCGCTCGGGTTAACTTCGCGTTATATTACTTATATAGGTTTTAAACGTTATTATAAAAAGTAGTCCGCGTTAATTATAAGAAATATCCGTACGGTTTTACGTACCGTTATTCGTTATTATAAACTCGAGTAAACTTTAAAACGTACCGAAAGCGCGCTTTTAACTTTTCTCCTACTAGGCGGAGAGTTAATTAATACGATATTAAAGTTATAACGTCGTTATAAAACCTTTTATAAGTTATAGAGTAGGCCGATATAATAGAGTTTGGTAGAGTAGGTAGTCGATAGCGTAGCGAATACGTTACGTTAATGGTACGTATATAAGGGCGAAGGTAGGTCTATATTTATAATAAGACTAAGTCTTATCCCCTTCCTAATTCGTAAAAAGAAGGGGTAACTAAATAAAATCTTATATACGGTGTACTAGGCCCGGTATAACTTTGTTACGGGCTCTAAGCCCTGGCCTCGGATACGTTCCGTTACTTAGCTCGTTACGCCGCCCGTTATATAGGCTATTACGTAGAACGGGGCTTACGGTACGCTTACGGCTCCCCGCCGACCCGTCGACTATAGGTATACGTACCGAAGGTTATAACAATTATCCTCCCCCCTTAACGAACTGGTCCTTTAGTTTATATTTATCCTACTAATTTCTCTATTTATAGAGAGTATTAAGAGAACGTCTTAGTTACTTCTTTATTTAACGGTAAAAGTATAGCGGCCGGCGACGACGCGCCGGCGGTCCGTTTTAGACTTTCTAACTATATTTACGGAGTACGGACTTTTCGTCTTTTTAAATATATTTATATTTAGCCGGTTACTTTATATCTCTTTTATCTCTTCTTTAGTATCTACCTTTATTACGGCTCGCCTACGGTATATAGACGCTTTATATTTATATTAAATAAGTATCTTTTAAAAGCCGGTCGCTCCTTTCTTCGTTTATTTATTTATTTATTTACTTTTCTACGAGTAGCCGTCGGCCCTATATATAAACGTAGTCGTCTTTTTCTCTTTACTTTAAAGAGAATTTTTTCTTTCTTATCTCTATAAGTTTTCCTAAGTTTATATTTTAAGAGTAAAAGTTCGTTATTTAATCTTTAACTTAGATTTTTATTTTTTACTAAGATAGGTAAGCCTTCGAAAGAGGCTCGGCGTAAGCGCCGTAAAGAGGATCGCTAACGAAGTGCTAGCGACTCGATACCGGTCCCGGGGCCGCGGCCTACTTTAGCTACTATAAATACGCCGTCTACGCCTATAGCGGTCACTTCTAGGACGCTTATTATACTTTCTACTTAGTAATACGCCGTTAATAAATTTATTAAAGCGGTTAGTCTAACGGTAGCTCGTCGTCGATACGTTAGCGGCTCTACGCCGGCTCCGGATCCGTTACCTTCTTTGTCCGCTACGGCTATACCTTCTACGTTTATAACGACGATATTCGCGGTATTAGTTACGCCTTCTTTTCGACGGTACGTTTCTATTACTTTTATAGGGCCTTTTAATCCGACGGCGGCCCGCTTTCGAACTATTATTAATATACCTTCTATTTAGACGCCTTCTTCTATAAGGTCGCGATCTTCTATACGTTTAAATATATTTACTCGGAATAAAATTACGGTACTACTCGCTATACGTTTTACTATTAAAGCTATAACTAATACGCTTAGTTCCGCGCTTACTTCTATTCGTTTTCGTACTACGGTAAATCCTTTTAAGTACGTTTATCCCGCTAAATAGACGGCGCCCTCTAAACGGGTAGCGGGTAGTACTTAACCCGTCCGTTCTTCTACCGCGGCTCTCGCCGCGCGAGTTTAAGTCGAGTTAGCTACTCGGCCCGCCGTCGACGCTTTAAAGGGCGATAATAGAGACGATATAGTTAACGAAGACATCTATCGCGCTAGTAATATTAACGCTAACGACGGCGATAGTAACGACGATAGCGGTAGAGATACCGACGGTAACGAAGATAATAATATCGAAGGCGGAGAAGATAATAATAACTAAAGTAATAACGACTAAGATAATAACGTTAATAACGATAACGACGAAGGCTTAGCTACTTTACGCGACTTTAAATTAGATGTTATAATTAATCCGTAAATCTACGTCTATAAAATTTATATATTTCGTACTATAGGCCGCTATTAGAACGTTAACGCCTATTAAGCGTTACGCTATAAACTTAGACCGACGTCTTATTATATTATTTATATAGCGTCTAAACGGCTATACGAGCCTTAGCCGGCTCTTATAGCCGGGAATATTTAAACGGTATTACGTTCGATAGCGCGGTACGTTAAGTTCGAATAGTTATTCGAACGCGAAGATAGAACGCCGTTAACTTTTCTCCTTTTTAATAAAGAGTTAGTTAATATTATACTTAAAATTTAACGCCGCTATAAAGTATTATATAGTTTTCGAAGTAACTCTAACGGTACCGTCGTCTATACGCGTTACGACGCGTTAATTTAAAAAGCTAAGGCCGGTCGCGAGCGCCGTCTACTCGCTTCGGGCCGAGATACCGTCGACCCGGCGGCGCGGCTTCTACGCTTCGAGCCGGGTGACCGGCTTTACGATATCTAGACAGAGCGTATAGCTACCTTCGTTACGGATATACGCTTTATATCTATCGTCGAGAGTCTTTCGGCCTAGCGGGTCGAGCGCCGCGTCGTCTATTTAACTTTAATATTAGAATAATTTTTTTTATTTCTTTTCTTTATTTTCTTTATTCTTTACGTAACCCGCCGTTACGGAGAAGTAGGCGTCCGTTCGATACGTACTCTCTTTATTTTTTATTTCTTTAATTTTTATTTACGCGACTCGCCGTCGCGAAGAGGCCGTTACTTTACCGGTATACGCTAGATAGTTTATTTAAATTTAGCTATTTCTTTATTTTAGCCTTTAACTTTATACGCTTTTAATAATCCTATACCGCCTCTTAGACGTTTACTATATCTTCTTCGGACACCTATTAATTATACTCTACGGACTATCCTATCTATTTAACTAAGTAATAGACTTCTTCTTTACGAGTCGCTTTATCTTTTACTACTTTAATCTTCTATTTATCGGAGTCGTTATCTAAGTCCGGTATACGTATCGCTATCGCTTCGTTAACGTCTTTCGCTCGCTATAGCTTTAGTAGCGTAACCGGAAAAATATTATATAGTCTTTAGTATTACTACGGTAATACTAATCGGTACGCCTACTTTTCTATTTTCTCTAGTACTTTAAACGAACTAATAAATTTTAGTATTAACTTTTTTTAAAGGACCTTAAGGCGTATATTCTATATAAATAGTACTACTAAATCCCTAACTTTAAATTTTATAGGCTTATATTTTTTATTATAGTACTTCGCTTATAACTCTTACGCGGTACGTAGGTAATCCGCTACCTTTTTACGTAATTTTTATAGCTTTTAAATTCTATTACCGACTACCGGTACCTTCTCTTCGTATACGTCGACTTCGACGTTATTAATAGTACGGAGATCGTATTCTATTAAAAGACGAAAAGAGGTCTTTTTTATAGAGGCGTTTTATATATTATTATAGACGAACTCCGTCTATAGAAGAAGCGATACCTAGTTGGTCTATTCGGCGTTAACGAAGACGCGTAGGTAGTACTCTAATACTTAGTTTATACGCTCGGTTTAGCTATCGGTTTATAGATAGTATACGGTAGAGAGCCGCCGACGTATTATTAGAATAACGTAAAATTCTCGCTAAAATACGTAGGTAAAAACGCTCTCTCTATCGGTAACGATACCGTCTAGTATTCTATAGCGTATTTCGACTTCTCGCTTAAATACGGCGGCCAATTCCTCCGCCGTAATCTACGAAGATATTAGAATAAAACGTATTATCTTCGTATATTTATCGACTACTACTAGGATCGTATTAACGAACTATTCTTAATACTATACGGCGGGTAGTCTAATAATAAGATCTATAAATATCTCTTACTACGAACGTTTCGAAGGTAGTAGTAGTTACAATTAGCTATACGGCTTATACCTTCGTAAAAATACTTTTTAATATATTGAGTACGAAGCTATATATATATTAATATTCTTTTATATCGTTAGCTAATAGAATTTTCTCTTAATAATTTTATTAGTTTTTACTCTATTAAAGTATCTCGTCTACGGATCGTCGTAGTATCGACGGATAATTTTAGTTCTAAACGTAGTATCTTCTAAAACGTAAACGTAGTATCGGTATTGTAATAATCCCTCCGTCGTAGTACGCTAGCGGAAGTCCCGTATATCGTCGGCGTCTTTCTTTTTAATATAAAATAAGTTACTTACTTATAGTATTAATAGCGTTTCTTAGAGCGGTTCTTTAATTTCTATCGACGTTATATCCTTTCGTACGGTCACCGACTATATTAAGGTACGATAGAAAAATTATTCTAAAATAGGCGATTACTTTATAAGTCGACCCTCTTCCTTACCGCGGATACGTTACCGGCGCTTTTTTAGCGATATTCGTACCTTAATAGCTTAAATCTAAATAGACTTAGCGTTCTTTAGCTCTAGGCCCTTCGTAGCCTACCTTTTTCCTATATATAGAGTTGGGATTAATACTTTTTAAATAGAGATTAACCGTTATTCTAAATTAATAATAAACTTTAATCGATACGCTTCTTCTACGACGTCTAGTAGTCGGAGCGGCGCGACGGAGTATTTACTAGGTTACACTTATTCGCTTAATATTTAATTTTAAAGTCAAATAGTATTAGAAATATTACTTAACGCGCTTAGCGGCCGTTAAGTTTTTACTAATCTATAAAGGACCGTAAATTAATATAGTTCGATAAAACTTCGATTCGCTATCGGTTTTCTTTTAAGTACTAGCGCTAATATTTAAAGCTCTTTATAATAGCTATTATCTCTTAATTTAAGGTATTATAGTTTAACTTTAACTTCTTTTATTTTTTTAACTAAAAGGCGATAAAATAGTACCGCCCTTCGTTATTTAGCTATAATAGTATATCCGCTTCTATCTCCTTAAATATATCGGTCTCGAACCGAAGTAGGCGAACGGGATCGAAGTACCTTAATAGTAGCGCCTTTTAAAATTTTTACTTTAACGCTTCGAAGGCTTACCGCTAGCGAAGCGATAGCGTAACTTTACCTAACTTCTTACTATTCTTTATCCCTTTTATTATTTCGTTAAAGGGCGCTACTAGCGTTAAATACTTTTCGATAAATCTACGGTAAAAGTTATAAAAACCGAGGAATATTTAAACTTCTCTATATTTCTCTATAAGACTTTAGCTCGAGCCAATTCGTTACGGTAACGACTTTACTTTCTTCTATTCTAACGCCTTCTATAGATAGTACAAAGCTAAGAAATTTTACTTCCTTTTCGTAGAAACTATACTTACTTAGATTAGTATATAGTTAAGCTCGACGTAGACGCGATAGGACTTTATAGAAATACCGCGTATATTCTTCTTTAGTTTTAGAAAATACTAATACGTCGTCGATATAAGCGATATACGTAACGTCTACTAATCTTTTAAAGGCGATATAGATATAATATTAAAATATAGCTAGAGCGTTAGTTAAGCTAAAGGGTAATACTAAATATTTAAAATAGCCGTACCGCGTACGAAACGCCGTTTTTTACTTATCGTCGCTCTTAATATAGATCCGATAGTAAGTATTCTTAATATTTAATTTAAAAAAGAATTATATACTATTAATCCGGTCTAAGATCTTCGAAATTAACGGTAAAACGTACCGGTTCTTTACGGTAACTTTATTAAGCTTTCGATAGTTTATATATAGACGGAGAGTTCCGTTCTTCTTTAATATAAATAAAATTAGAGCTTCTATAAAGCTTTTAGACGACCTAATATAACCGTTCGTTAAATTTTCGTTAATATATCGCCGGAGTTCCGATAGTTCTCGCTTAAAGAGTAAATAGATAAATTCGTACGACGGTTAACCTTCTTCTATTAGATCGATAATATAGTCGGTCTCCTTTTACGCCGAAAGTATAGCCGCTTTAGACGTATCGAATATATTCCGAAAATTTCGTAGTTCGAGAGGAATTTCGACTCCTTAACGACTCTTTAACGCTTCGTCGTCGAAGAGAAGATTATCCTCTTCGTCTATCTCTAGTCTTCGAAGCGGTATCGTATAAGTAAATACCGTAAATACTATAACCTTATTATAGATAGTCTTTACGAACTTTTTAACGGATTTAATTTATAACTCTTAATCGCTATAAATAAAGCGCTACTAGGTTCGTACGGGTATATTAATATTTAGAGTATTAAGCCTAGTTACTACTAATAAAACTAAGCTAATATCTAGTACCTTTAGCCTATCGACCGCGATATATTAACGAATCGCTTTTTTTAACCGACCGCGGAAGTCTATTAATATAAACGGAACTTTCTATACGCCGTAAGATCTTATCGCTTATAAATTAGCTAATCCGAATATTAAGTCGAAGTATTTAGTTTTACGAAGCTATATACGTCTAGCGAATTAAACGTTAACGATATCTATTTTTACTTTCGTATCGAGATTAATCGTCGACTCGACGTCGGCTTACTCGTAGTATACTACCGTAGTATAACGCCGCGTTTCGATTTTAACGTATAACTCTTCGCCGTTAAGACTAAGGCGAAGACTATCTAATTTTTTAACGATAAGATTAACTCTCTAGCCTCTATCGACGTACTTTATACTTTAGAATTACTTTAATAGTCGTTCGAATAGTACCCCTTTTTATAATACTTATAGTACGTTACTTTTAATAATAATCGGTCTATAGGCTTTACGCTATCGGTTCGTCGAGGCGGCCGGTAGCCGCCTTTTAACTTTCGCTAATAGCTTTTCTAATAGCGGTACTTAGACTTACGTAAAAAAGAAACCTTAGAGTTCTTAGTACTTTTACTTTCGTCGGGCCGCGATTAAAGAAATTCCTTTAACTAAGTTTTTTCTTCGAACTAAAAATAGAAGTTTTTGGCCTTGGTGGCTACCTTTCGAAGCGACGCCGACTTAGTATCGATTAACGCGTTAAGTAATTTTCGGATTGGCTTTAATTTTATAAGTTTTAAAAAAAAGGTCTTCTTTCGAAAACTTTTTATTAATAAATTTATCTATATTTTTAACGATCTAAGGTAGTTAAGAAAGTTAGACGGAGCTTAGCCGTACCGCTAGCGGACTCTTCTATATACTTTATAAACCTATAAATTTAAATCGCTCGCTATAGACCCTAAAGTATTCGTTTACTTCTTAAATTCTATTTAAAAGGCTTCGACTTAATCGCGTTCTTTTTACGTCTTAAATAATATAATATATTATTATTAACGTCTTTATAGCTCTTATTTTATATTTATATATATAATAGTAACTTTACGCCTCTTCGAAGTATACGTTTACGGTACGACGTCGAATAATACTTTTAATTTTTTAATTTAAAATTTTTTATTTTAAAAAGTAGACTTTAATATTAACTTAAAGAGTTTAAACTTAATATCGTAGCTTTTTCCGCTAGATTCGTCTATATTAAAAGTAGACGGCGCGGACGTAACCGCCGCTAACTAGATTACTTTTCCGTTTAGAGAGAATACCGCTTACGTTTCGCGGACGATTAAACGGCGTAACCGATTTTTACGACGGGCGGTTATAAGCTAAGCTACGAACCTCTATTCTTCTTTATCTTCGAAAACCGAAGTAGCCGTCGGTTCGTCTTTATTCTTCGTCGACTTTAAGACGTAACGTTTATCTTCGGCCGCCGCTTTCGCTACTTCGTCTACTTCGTTCTCCGTATTTTCCGGTGGATTCGGGGACGCGACCGTAATAGTGTCCGCCGTTTGGTCGAAGGCTTCTTTCGTCGTTAATACTTCTATTACCGTCCGCGATGTAGCGCGCGTAACGCGCTCTTAGGTCGTAAAACTCTCGCTAGCTATTTCGACTAGGTACTCCGTAGATAGAAGACTTAGAATTGTAATAGAGTTTGGTAGAGTAAGTAGTCGATGGCGTAGCGAATACGTTACGTTAATAGTACGTATATAAGGGCGAAGGTAGGTCTATATTTATAATAAGACTAAGTCTTATCCCTTTTTTAATTTATACGAAAAGAAGGGGTAACTAAATAAAAGATATCTTATATACGGTATACTAGGCCCGGTATAACTTTATTACGGGCCTTAAGCCCTAGCTTCGAATACGTTCCGTTACCTAGCCCGTTACGCCGCCCGTTATATAGGCTATTACGTAAAACGGGGCTTACGGTACGCTTACGGCTCGCCGTCGACTTTCCGTCGACTATAGGTATACGTATCGAGGGTTATAATAGCCGGCCAACGCGACCGTTTATACTCGGTATAATACTTTAATATAAAAGGCGAAAGCGAGTTAAGAGCGGCGGCTTTAAGTTACGGACCGGGTCGATATCGGTTTAAAAGAGTATCGACTCTATTTAAAGTTCGAAGATCGTTTATATAATCTTTAGAAGTAACGTATAACCGTATTTATAATTAACGTTCGCTCTCTCTCGACGAATAAAGGAATTATCCGTTAACGTATAAAACGCCGAGTTACTCGGCTTACTTCGACGGTATTATAAAAGTAACGAGTATCTTTTTTTTTATTTTTATTTCCTTTTTTATTTAGATTTTTTTAATAATTCTTTTTAATTATTAATTTATTAATACCATTTTTTACTTTTCGTTTTATTCTCTTTTTTCTTTATTTTTTTATTTACTTTTTTATTTATACGATTCGTTATCGCGGCGAGATAGTTACCCTTTCGGTATATCCTCTTTTTATTTTTTTTTCTTTATTTTTATTTACTTCTTTTATTTATACGACTCGTCGTCGTATAAAGGTAGTTACCTTATCGGTATAC
Source organism: Niveomyces insectorum RCEF 264 (assembly GCA_001636815.1). Lineage (NCBI taxonomy): Eukaryota > Fungi > Ascomycota > Sordariomycetes > Hypocreales > Cordycipitaceae > Niveomyces > Niveomyces insectorum. The sequence continues at coordinate 23,681 of AZHD01000013.1, forward strand.
GTTAAATAATCTATTAAATTTAATTAATTTTATTTTTTATCTTTTAACTTTATACGTTTTTAATAATCCCGTATTACCTTTTAAACGTTTATTATATCTTCTTCGGGTACCTATTAATTATACTTTACGGGCTATCTTATTTAATTAAATAATAAACTTCTCCTTTACGAGTTATTTTATTTTTTACTACCTTAACCTTTTATTTATCGGGGTCGTTATTTAAGTCCGGTATATATATTTATTACGAATAGGTATAAGGTTTACTATTCGGCCAACAACCTTAAAAAGATCATTAATCTTATCGCTTCGCGATAAGATTCTCTATAACTAACGTATATAAAGGCCGCACCCCTTATAACTATCCCCCTTTCTTAATAGATTCGTTCCGAATCGTTAAGTTAACGCGCCGGTAAACTAAGCGTACCTCTAAAGGGAAGTATATATTAATTAACCCTTAAGTATCTACGTATTTATTCTTTTATTAAGGAGTCGAACCTTATATCCCCGGGGTGCTAACCCGGGTAAATAACTATATTATAAAAAAACGCGTACGTATATTTATAAGTAGAAACGTAAACCTTACTCGAAGCGGGATTCGAACCCTCGTCCTTCGGAGTTAAGATTAAACCATCCGCGAAGCGATAAAATAATTATTACGAATAGGTGTAGGGTTTACCACTCGGTTAATAACTTTAAAAAGATTACTAATTTTATCGCTTCGCGATAAGATTCCTTATAATTAACGTATATAAAGGCCGTACCCTTTATAATATCGTCGTCGCTTCGTTAACGTCTTTTACTCGTTACGGCTTTAGTAGCGTAACCGGGAAAATATTATATAATCTTTAGTATTATTACGGTAATATTAATCGGTACGTTTATTTCTTTATTTTCTTTAGTACTTTAAACGGGTTAATAAATTTTAATATTAACTTCTTTTAAAGGACTTTAAAACGTATATTTTATATAAATAGTACTATTAAATCTCTAACTTTAAATTCTATAAGCTTATATTTTTTATTATAATACCTCGTTTACGACTTTTACGTAACACGTAAAGTAATCCGTTACCTTTTTACGTAATTCTTATAACTTTTAAATTTTATTACCGATTACCGGTACCTCCTCTTCGTATACGTCGACTTTAACGTTATTAATAGTACGAGGATCGTATTTTATTAAAAGACGAAAAGGGGTCTTTTTTATAAAGGTATTTTATATATTATTATATACGAACTCCGTTTATAGTAATAACGACGTTTAATTAATTTACTCGGTGTTAACGAAGGTACGTAAGTAGTATTTTAACACTTAATTTATACGCTCGGTTTAATTATCGGTTTATAAATAGTATACGGTAAAGAGCCGCCGGCTTATTATTAAGATAACGTAAAATTCTCGTTAAAATACGTAGGTATAAACGCTCCCTTTATCGGTAACGATACCGTTTAATATTTTATAACGTGTCCCGACTTTTCGTTTAAATACGGCGGTTAATTCCTCCGTTGTAATCTCCGACGATATTAGAATAAAGCGCGTTATTTTTATATATCTATCGACTACTATAAAGATTATATTAATTAATTATCTTTAATACTATATAACGGGTAATCCGATAATAAAATCTATAAATATCTTTTATTATAAATACTTCGAGGGCGGTAAGAGTTATAACTAGCCGTATAATTTATACCTTCGTATAACTACTTTTTAATATACCGAGTACGAAGTTATATAAATATTAATATCTTTTTATATCGTTAATTAATAAATTTTTTTTAATAATTTTATTAATTTTAACTTTATTAAAATATCCCGCCTACGGGTCGTCGTAGTACCGACGGATAATCTTAATCTTAAGCGTAATATCTTTTAAAATATAGGCGTAGTATCGGTATCGTAATAATCCCTTCGACGTAATACGTTAAACGGGAGTCCTACGTATCGTCGGCGTCTTTCTTCTTAATATAAAATAGGTCACTTACTTATAGTATTAATAACGTTTTTCGAAGCGGTTTTTTAATTTCTACCGCCGTTATATCCTCCCGTACGGTCACCGACTATATTAAGACGCGATAGAAAAATTATTTTAAAATAAGCGATTATTTTATAAGCCGGCCCTTTTCCTTACCGCGAGCGCGCCGCCGGCGCTTTTTTAACGGTGTTCGCGTTTTAATAACTTAAATCTAAATAGGCTCGGCGCTCTTTACCTTTAAGCTTTCCGTAACCTACCCGTTTTTTATATATAAGGTTAGAATTAATACTTTTTAAATAGAGACTAGCCGTTACTTTAAATCGGGTAATAAACTTTAATCGATATACTTCTCCTTCGACGTTTAGTAGTCGGGGCGGCGCGACGAAGCGTTTACCGGGTTACGCTTACTCGTTTAATACTTAATTTTAAAGTCGAAGGGTATTAAAAATATTATTTAACGCGTTTAACGGCCGTTAAGTTTTTATTAACTTATAAAGGACCGTAAATTAATATAGTCCGAAAAGACTTCGACTCGTTATCGGCTCCTTTTTAAGTATTAACGTTAATACTTAAAGCTCTTTACGATAGTTATTATCTTTTAATTTAAAGTATTATAGTTTAACTTTAACTCTTTTTATTTTTTAACTAAAAAGTAATAAAATAGTACCGCCCTTCGTCGTCTAACTATAATAATACACCCGCTTCTACCTCTTTAAATATATCGGTCTCGAGCCGAAGTAAGCGAGCGGGATCGAAGTACCTTAATAATAATACCTTTTAAAATTTTTACTTTAACGCTTCGAAGGCTTACCGTTAACGAAGCTATAGTATAACTTTACTCGGTTTCTTACTATTTTTTATCCCTTTTATTATTTCGTTAAAGGGCGTTATTAACGTTAAATACTTCTCGATAAATCTATAGTAAAAGTTATAAAAACCGAGAAATATTTAAACTTCTTTATATAACTTTAGCTCGGGCTAACTCGTTACGGTAGCGACTCTACTTTCGTTTATTTTAACGCCTTCCGTAAATAGTATAAAGTTAAGGAATTCCACTTCCTTCTTATAAAAATTATACTTATTTAAATTAATATATAATTAAGCTCGACGTAAGCGCGATAAGACTTCGTAGAGGTACCGCGTATATTTTTCCTTAGTCTTAAAGAATATTAATACGTCGTCGATATAAACGATATACGTAACGTTAACTAGTCCTTTAAAAGCGATATAAATATAATATTAAAATATAGTCGGAGCGTTAATTAAGTTAAAGAGTAATATTAAATATTTAAAATAGCCGTACCGCGTACGAAACGCCGTTTTCCACTTATCGCCACCTTTAATACGGATCCGATAATAAGTATTCTTAATATTTAATTTAAAAAATAATTATATACTATTAATCCGGTTTAAGATCTCCGAGATTAACGGTAAAGCGTACCGGTTTTTTACGGTAACTTTATTAAACCCTCGATAATCTATATATAAACGGAGAGTTCCGTCCTTCTTTAATATAAATAAAATTAAAGCCCCCGTAGAGCTTCTAAACGGCTTAATACGGCCGTTCGTTAAGTTTTCGTTAATATACCGCCGGAGTTCCGATAGTTCTCGCTCGAAGAATAAATAAATAAACCCGTACGGCGGTTAACCTCCCTTTATTAAATTGATAATATAGTCGGTCTCCTTTTATATTAATAATATAACCGCTTTAAACGTATCGAATATATTTTAAAAATCTCGTAATTTAAAAAGAATCTCGACTCTTTAACGACTCTTTAACGTTTCGTCGTCGAGAAGAAGATTATCCTTTTCGTTTATCTTTAGTCCCCGAAGCGGTATCGTATAAACGAGTACCGTAAATATTATAACCTTATTACGGGTAGTCTTCGTGAACTTTTTAACGGATTTAATTTATAACTTTTAATCGTTATAAGTAAAACGTTATTAAACTTATACGGGTATATTAATATTTAAAGTATTAAGCTCGGTTATTATTAATAAGATTAAATTAATATTTAGCGCTTTTAACTTATTAATTACGATATATTAACGACTTACTTTTTTTAACCGACCGCGGAAATCTATTAATATAAACGAGACTTCTTATACGTCGTAAGATTTTATCGTTTATAAATTTATTAATCCGAATATTAAGCCGGGGTATTTAACTTTACGAAGTTATATACGTTTAACGAATTAAACGTTAACGATATTTATTTCTATTTCCGTATTAAGATTAATCGTCGATTCGACGTCGGTTTACCCGTAGTATATTACCGTAATATAACGTCGTATCCTAATTTTAATATATAACCTCCCGCCGTTAAAATTAAAACGAAGGTTATTTAATTTTTTAACGATAAGGTTAACTCTTTAACTTTTATTAACGTACTTTATACTTTAAAGTTACTTTAATAATCGTTCGAGTAATACCCCTTTTTATAATATTTATAATACGTTACTTTTAATAATAATCGGCTTATAAACTTCGCGTTATCGGCTCGCCGGGGCGGCCTATAACCGCCTTCTAACTTTCGTTAATTACTTTTTTAAAGGCGACGTTTAAACTTACGCGGAAAAGAAGCTTTAAAGTCTTTAATACCCTTACCTTCGTCGAGCCGCGTTTAAAGATATCTCTTTAATTAAATTCTCTCTTTAAATTAAAGATAAAAGTTTTTAATTTTAATAGTTATCTCTCGAAGCGGCGTTAACTTAATATCGATTAACGCGTTAAGTAATTTTCGGATTAACTTTATAAGCTTTAAAAAGAAGGTCTCTTTTTTAAAACTTTTTATTAACGGATTTATTTATACTTTTAACGACTTAAAGTAGTTAAAGAAGTTAAACGAAGTTTAATTAAGTCGTTAACGAACCTTTTTATATACTTTATAAACTTATAAACTTAAGTCGTTCGCCGTAAACTTTAAAGTATCCGTCTACTTTTTAAACTTTATTTAAAAAGTATTAACTTAATCGCGCTCTTTTTACGTTTTAAATAATATAACGTATTATTATTAACGTCTTTATAACCTTTATTTTATATTTATATATACGATAATAACCTTACGCCTTTCCGAAGTATATATCTACGGTATAACGTCGAATAATACTTTTAATTCTTTAATTTAAAATTCTTTATTTTAAAAAGTAAACTTTAATATTAATTTAAAGAGTTTAAACTGGGTTTAAACTTAATATCGTAGCTTTTCTTACTAAACTTATCTATATTAAAAGTGGACGGCGCGAGCGTAATAACCGTTAACCGAATTACCTCCCCGTTTAAAAAGAGTACCGTTTATAACTCGCGGGCGATTAAACGGTATAAGCGATTTTTACGACGAGCGGTTATAAGTTAAACCGCGAGCCTTTATTTTTCTTTATTTTCGAAAACCGAAGTAACTATCGATTTATCTTTATCCTTCGTCGACTTTAAAACGTAACGTTTCTTTTTAACCGCCGTTTTCGTTAAGTTTATTACTTTATCTTCCGTATTTTCCGGTAGGTTCGGGGCCGCGACCGTAATTATACCCGCTATTTAATCGAAGGTTTCTTCCGTTACTAACACTTTTATTACTACCCGCGATACGGCGCGCGTAGCGCGCCTTTAGGTCGTAGAACTCTCGTTAGCTATTTCGACTAAGTGCTCCGTAGGTAGAAGACTTAGAATTATAATAAGGTTTAGTAGAGAAGGTAGCCGATAGTGTAACGAATACGTTACGTTAATAGTACGTATATAAGGGCGAAGGTAGGTTTATATTTATAATAAGATTAAGTTTTATCCCCTTCTTAATTCGTACGAAAGGAAGGGGTAACTAAATAAAGGATATCTTATATACGGTGTACTAAGGCCGGTATTACGTTATTACGGGCCCTAAGCCCTGGCCTCGGGTGCGTCCCGTCACCTAGCCCGTTACGCCGCCCGTTATATAGGTCGTTACGTAGATAGAACTTACGGCCCGCCGGCGGCTCGCCCGCGGCTTCCCGTCGACTATAGGTGTACGTACCGAGGGTTATAATAACTTCTTTAAAAAGAAAATCGATCCGCTTTTATTACGATTTACTTATATCCGTTTCTTTTTAAAGTTATTTACGGAAACTTAATATAACTTAATTTTAAGCGGATTTACTTTAGATTCTTTTTAAACTAAGGTTTTATAACGCGTAGAGAAAATTTAAAAATAAAACGGATTAACGTATAAAGTATAAAAAGAACGCTTTTTGAAGAAAAAAAGCTTTCTTAATAGTTATAACGAAAAACGGCTATTTAAACGGCGAAAGACGTAGTTTCGTCTTTTTAAAAACTTTTAAAGCTTAAAGTAGTAATTTTTAAGTTTTAAAAGACTATTTATAAAGATATTAAAACGACTTCTAAACTTTCGAATAATAACTTACTTTTATTATTAAAAAAAGGGTTATTATTTAAACGTTTATTTAAAGAAAGTATTAAAAAAATTAACAGTTATTTAATTAATTAAAACGTACGTAAAAATAAACGTTAAAAAAAAGAAAAGTTAAAGTAAGTTAAGTAGTTTTAACTTAAACCCGGTTATAAGTTTTATAAAGCGACTATTTTTCATAGAACCTTAAGAAGATAGACCCTCTTATCCAGTCCGGGTCGCGCGTCATGGAGGGCCTCGGCACCTTTCTAGTCACGTCCACTGTACGGCTACACTTTTTATATTAATAATAGTCGAATACTTAACATTATTAAACGAAAACAAAGTGAACAACGATACAAATAATTTTAAATCTTCGATAAAATTCGACGGGATTCTTATTAAACTTTAAGATTTTAAAAACGAATTTTCGCTTAAAAGCGTAACGTCTCTTTCTTTGTATCAAAGAATAAACTATACGATTAAACTCTTTTTAAGTATTTAACCGCCGTATAATATTATTTATTCGTTTTTACCGCGTAAATTTAAAGTTTTTCGAAAGTATTTTATAAAAGTATAAAAAAAGGGTTAGATTCGAAAATTTAAAAACTTAACAAAAGCTTTTATTTTATTTATTTAAAAAAATAGCTCTCTTCGACTTTATATAGATTATTAAAGTTTTAATAAGATTACGGTAAAAACCGGTATCTTTTTTTAATCTTTAAAATTTTAAATAGAATTTAAAGATTTAAAGTCTTTTTAAAGATTAATATTAAAGATACTTACTACCGTATTTATTATTAAAAAGGAAACGAGTAAAAGATAACGTTCTATATTCGTTATAACTATTACGAGTACTTAATCTTACCGTTCGAACTAATAAACGCTTTAATAACGTTTTAAAACTATATTTATTAAACTCTTCACGGATTCTTTAACGTTTTTTATATCGCGTACTTCGACGATATACTTATTTTTTTAAGTTAAAAGATAAATATATAAATTATTTATAATAAGTCTTCAATCGATTTAAAAAAGCCGAATTCGTAAATAAAAGAAAGTACTAGTTTTACCGTAAAGAGATCGAGTTTTTAAAATTTGTTTTAACTTTTAAAAAAGTTTTTATAAATTTTAAACGAGTTAAAATAATTTTAAAATAAACGATATTTATCACTATTTATACTATATAAGTGTTTCTTAGTTTTTATAACTTTTACCGATAGTTTATCTATTATTACGTTTAAAAAGCGCGGTTATTAACGGATTAGTTAATCGGATTAAAAAATAGTAAGAAACTTAATAATACTTTTATAAGCCCGTTAGAATAGTAAACTTTTTGAGAGTTACGCGACTCTTTTTTATACGCGTTACTTTTACGTTATTATAACTTAATTAAATTTATTAAAGTTAAAATAAATACGTTCGCTTTTATAATAGTAAGAATCTTATCGTAGTTATTTAAAAATAACTAGTAGTATTTTATAGCTTTTTAATTGTAAAAGTTTAAAAACGTTAAACTACGTTATAAAATATTTGATTAAGAGTTAATAACGATTATATACTCCTTTAAAAAATAAAAGTAATATTTAAAAGAAGTTAATTCGAAGGTAGAAGTTTTATCGAATTATATTAATTAAAAAACTTTTGTAACGTAAACAAAGTTAAATAACCGTTAAGTACGTTAGTATATATATTTTACGTTATTTAAGTTTGAAATCCTTTATTATTTTAATTTGAAAGACTTAATTAATAAGTTATCGCGTTGATTAAACTATAAAAAAGATTAAAACTCGACAAATTACTTTTTTAAATTATAAAAGAAGTTAATTAATATAAAACTTCGGTAAAATTTCGACGAAAAGTCGGTAAACGACGGTTTACTTTACTTAATAGCTTAAGTAATTATTACTACCAAAGGGGGTTAAAGTAACGACCTTCGCGAAGTCGAGATTACTTTAAGAATCCTTTCGAAGAGCGAGCCGTTTAATACCGAAGGATAGATAGTAAATATAAGTATAGTAATGTTTAAAGACTTTAAATTTATAATTATAAAACGGCTAATTTTAACTATAATAATAGGAGTAATGTTTACGAATATACTTTTTATAGATTTTAAAGAGTCGCGGCCTTTAATAACGGTAGTAGTTAAAAGTTAAAGAAACGATTCGAAATATCGACGGATTATTAAAATAATTAATAACGATCTCGCTTTTATAAGAAACTAGATAGTAAAAGAAGATTTTTTACTTTAACGAAGACGAACCGTCGTTTTAGCTAACGATATAATAAAATAAAAGATTTTTAAACGGTATTATAATAACTTACTTATAAGTTATTATAAATGAAAACGGACGTTAAATTTAATTTAAAAGAAGTTTTATTAAAAAGAAATAACTACGAATATTTATAAGTATATAAATCGTTATAAAGTATATTAAGTAATTAAATTAAAAAAGTATCGACCGTTTAAATAGTTAAAACTTTTACTAATTCTCGAATTACTTTAATAAAAGATTATAATAGACTTTATTATTAAACTTTTATTAGTTTTCGACGGGATTTAAAAGTTTAACGCTATTTTTATAATAATCGATAAATTAATTAAAATAGCTATATTTATTCTTACAATAATAACGATTACTACGTTTAAATTAATATCGCTTCTATATAGTAAAGTTTAGTTAAAGTTTAATCTATTAAAAAGAATCGTTTCGGATCGTAGCTCGATTTTTACTAATAAATACTAAATTAAAGTTTATCGTAACTTTTCGATTCGCTTTAAACTTTCGACGGCTTTATACCTTTAAACAAATAAATGATTAAAGAAATTAAACTAAACTTTAAAATAATACCTTTATACTTTTATTAACGAACTTTAAAATAATTAGTTAACACTACTTTAAATTACGGAGTTTACGTATAATAATATAATTAATAAAACTACCGACGTATTATTTAATAAAATACTACTTAGTTTTCGACCGGATTTCTATATACGTTTCGAAGACGTATTTATAAAAAGAGGAGTGTTAGCTGTAACGTTAAAAGAAATGAAGCTCGTAGCGGTTAAAGAACTTGTTAAATAACGTATAGAAAAAGCTTAAAAACCGTAAAAGAAGTACTACGATAAAAAAAATTAATCGATAAAGTTTAATAAAAAAATTTTAATTTTATTATTAATAAAAAACATTCGTTTAAAAGTACTTTAAAAAAACTAATATTTAAGTTTATCGATCTTTTTAAATTTTTAAAAGCTGTAAGAAATTAAGTATATAAGTTAACGTTACTAAACGTATATTATAAGTTATATAATATATTTTCGGTATTTTTACTAAAACTATAAAAAAAACTAAAGAGATTTAGCTTCGATATACCGATACTAGCTTTAAAAAACAATTCGAACGTATAAAAAGTTAAAGCGGTTTTATAAAAAAAAAAGTACGAAAGTAAAACTTATTTTAATTAAATAAAAAGATTAGCTTTACGAATATAACTAGTAAGTTTTTAAAGAGGACGTAAATACTTTGAAAGTGATTAAAGCTATACGGAAAAAAGTAAAAAAGTAAATATAAAGTAAATCTTACGAAAAAAGAGATAGACTAAAAAGCGTTAAAATAAAAATAAAATAAAATTCCTTCTTTAAAAAAGGGTTAAAAAACGTTTAAAATATTAAGCGTCTTTTGCGTAACGCGCGGCCGTAAACGGAAAAAATAATAAAAAGAAAATAAAAACTAAAATTATAATAAAATTTAAAAAAGTTGCGTATCTTTATAAATTAAAGAAAAAAAAAACTTTAAACTTACGTTAAACTAAACGTAACTAATACTATTTACTACTCTTTTTAACTTATATAATTTATAAACTTCGTTCGAAGTTCGACCGATACTCTTTTTAAACCCGTTCGAAGACGGGTATAAAAAAGGTCGCCGAACTTTAACCGTAGTAAAACCAAAGTTTTTAAAGGTGCGCCGCCGACGCGTAACGCCCTTCGAACGGTTAATATTAACGTTTAATAAATCCGTCGAACTTATTTCCTTTTATTAATTTTAAGAAAAACTCGCGTATTATAAAATTAAAAGAACTTATCGGTAAATTTTACGTCGACTTCAAAAAATTAAACACTTTTTTATATTTTTAAAGAAATATAAACGACGAGTTACGCGTATTAAAGTACGACGCGACGAACGGCGGCTTAACGCCAAAAACGCTCCGTTAACGTCTTCGTATATAGCGTTTTTACTACGTCGGCGCCGCGTAATAATAACACGTAATCCTTTACTATTAACTTATAAATTTAAATAATATTTAATAATATCAATAAACGAATAAAGATATAAAAAAAGATTAAAAAAAATAAAACTTACGAATTAATAAAAGTCGTAATTATAAGTTTTATTAATATATTTAATATTAGTAAACTTTATAGTTGGTACGTAAAGAAAAATAAAAAGTTTTGTAAAATCTTTATAAAAACTCGTTAAAAAACATTCCGTATACAAAAAGTTCGGTTAACGTTTTTATTTAAAGAACGCTATTAACTCGAATAACGTTAAAAGCCTATTACTTTCGACGTTGCTTTCTTCGTTGTCCGCGGCTTCTTCGTTCGCGTCTTTACTTACGTTTACCGTAGCCGGCGTTATTATTTAATTTTCGTAGAAATTCGGCGTAACTACCCGGGTACGGAGATAGAAGGAGAAGCGGACGTAGAAACTTACGTTTTCTTCATCGACGACGTTATTATTACTACTATTACTACCGTTAATATTTATCGTATCGTTGTCGTCGCTTTAAGTAACGACGACGGAACTTCGTTAAATTAACAAAAACGGAGCAAAAATTACTACGCTTTTAATAGTATTCTTTTAACCGTTCGCAACGGCCGCCGTCTTATAACGTTTTATTTATTATCGTCGCCGCCGCCCGTTAACGGCGCGCGCTTTCGCTTATAAGCGGATACGGCCAAAATATTAACGAAAATAAGCTAAAGGCGCGGCGAACGTAGCGTAAGTACGAAAGGCGGGGGCGGAGTTATCGTTAAAACGATAATAAAAATAGTATCGGAATACCGGCTAAACTTTTTATTATACTTTTTCTTTTTATATTTATTCTTACTCTTATTTATTTTTTTGTACGGAAAGACTATATCGACGAAAAGAAGTATATTTTAATAATTAACGTTAGCTTTAAATTTTTTTATATTTTTTGTTTGTACTAAACCATATACTTTACCGAGAATTTTATAAAAAACTTACTATAAATAAATGGGTTTAAAAAGAGAAAAATAAACGATATTAAAATAACTTCGTTAATAATAAGTGAGAAAAAATAAAAGTTATAAAAAAAATAAAGAAAGTTTAATTATAACTTTTAAAAAATAAATAAAGTTAAAGTAAAAGAAAAAATTTTTTAATACAACTTAAACGGATTTTTAACGCTTCATAAATAAATAATACTACGCGTTTTTTTATAAGTTTTTATAAGTAAACGAAGCCGTTATTATTAAAACAATAAACGAACTTTCGTTAAATAAAAAAAAGCAATAAACGACGAAAATAAAATTAACCTACTTATAAACGGACTATAAACCGATATTAATATTATATCTAATTTTTTTAATATTTATTGTTAAGTCCGTTTGTTTTTATCGATAAAATAAATAAATTGGTTTTTTTAAAAAATCTTACAGTACTTTAACAAAAAAAAAGTTATTAAATACGTTAATTAAGTTTACTCTCTTTCGTAAACTTTTTTTCACTTAAAATTCACCGAAACCAAAAATAATTATTACTTTCTTTCTTTTATTTTTCTTTAAAAAGTTAACGCGTTTTTTATACGTTAATTACTTTATAATCGTTTTTTTTAATCTACACGTATTTTTTTATAATTCTTAATATACTACTTTTATTTATTAATTTTATAAACTTCCTTTTAAATTTTTATTAAAATTTTACGTAATAAAATAATTAAGTTTTTTATTTTATTTTTAAAAATAAGGTTTTTTTTTACTTTTTCTTATTTTTTAAAAGGTTTTTTTTTTCTTTTATTTTCTTTTACTTTTACTCTTTCTTCGTTTTTTATCGTTTTTTTATTTAACGCGCGTTAAGGACTATACGTATAAAAAGAGGGATAATTATTACAAATAAAGGTAATTTTTATAAAAAACCTATAAAAAACCCCGCGGATTACCCCGCCTCTTAAGATAAAGAAGTAAATATCGGACTTAAAGTAGAATCCACTTAAATTTTATAGCTATTCTTATTATATATATCGAGTATCGCTTACTTTCGTAAAATGAAAGAAGAGTAAGAGTTAGTCTTAATAATACTCACCCTTTACGATTTAGATTTAAGTTATACTTTTATATTATCTTTCTTTTACTTATTAAACTTTATAATACTGTTATTTTTTAATATTATTAACTTTAATAAAGATTATATAAGTTTTATTTAATGGCGAGCTTATTATAAAGCTTTATATTTTATAAAATATAGACGATTATAATTACTTTTTAAAAAGTATCGATAGAGGTAACTAAATAAAAGCTTTTTATAACTAGAATAAACATATAAAATATAATAGTTAATAGATAATTACTTTTTTTTCTCTTAAAGTTTATATTATTAACTTTTTTTAACTTGAACGGAGGTAATTAAGTAACAAAAAAAGAGTTATTTTAAATTTAAACGTTTTTTTTATATTACTTTTTTTTAAAATATAGTTAAATCGCATTATTAAAAAAGACTTAATCTATAAGTACTATTTTATCACTCCCCCCTTTAACAAGCTATAAAAGAATACGCCTTTTAAAAAGAGGGTAATATACTTTTTACTCTGCCAGCCGTAAGAAGGCGTCTCTATCAGTAGACCTTACTTTAACTACGAAACGAAAAGTAAATATCTATTATGGCTACAGGGAGTGTAAAATCCCGTTATGTGAGGGAGACTGCTGGTGGCAATGGCATAGACTTTGTATCGCGAAGTAGATCTATTTAAATTCTGAAAGCTGATTAATTAAAACCCCTGTCGCGCTAAATAGTAACACTTCCGCAGTCAAAGGGATAAGTAGCCGTTAAAACGTCCCCTACAAAGAACAGTGAGAAACGGTTTGCCCACAGACACGGGATCTGGGAAGGATGGCCACCTGGCCCAATCAGCGGCGCGCCAAACAGTATGACCACAGCGTCTGCCTAATACCGTCCGCGGCCCGCACTGTGATTGGCTCGGCGTTGGTTTGGAGCGCTATGCTGGCAAGCCGAATCCCGAGCACCCGCCTAAAGAACCAGCAGTCGGAACCATGCTCCGAGAGCACGGTCCGGGGTCCAAGCTGACCGTACACGATTTCTGATCGGAGGTCCTCGTCTATGTTTGAGAGCATCGTGGTAGTTGTTCCAATTGACGTCTAATCGACGAGAAACTGAAAATCTTCAACAGATCTCACAAGATCTCACACGAGGACCAAGTTAAATGACTGTTGAGACTGCGCAAGAGACAGACAGACAGAAAATACTCATTTCATCAGGGTCTCGAACGACAATAGATTACCCATTAACACACGCCTTGCTCGTCTGCCGTGTTTTGCTTTGATGAGGGCTTTGTCTCCATGTAGGGGGTCTTCTTTTAGTGGGGCTTACAGGGCTCAAAAGGCTTCAAACGGCTTTTGCTGGGTAAAATTTTGCCGTCCTCCTCTCTTATAGGCCAATTGCCAGCAACATTAATGGCTGATATGCGCCGCAAGTTCGGTCAAACCACGCTAACGGCACCCCCGCTCTGGTTTTTTTTCTCTCACCCTCGGGATCTAGATGACACCTATTACAGGGTACTTTGGGTCTTATTACAGTGCATTCTTTCCAACTTTTCGTGTATGCTATTTTTCGCCACAACTGTCTTCAACCGCTGTTTTTCTCTTTTTTTCTTTTCTTTGTCTATCTCTCTTCATCTCGAAATCCATTGCTTTTTTTTGTTGCCATCGACTTTTTTTACTCTGCTCGTCAATCCGATAGCTTCCTTCACGCCCACGATGGACGCTGTTCTCCGCCAGTCCAAGGCCGTGTGCCCGTTCCTCAAGCAGGCCTCGCCGGCCACGCTCCGGGCCCTCTCGACGGCCACGCGCGCGTCTCCGGCTGCTGACGCCGCTGCGTCCGCCGTCGTGTCTGCCTCGTCTCCGTGCGGCGGCACGTTCTCGAAGCTGCAGCTGCTCGCCCAGCGCTGCCCCGTGATGGGCAAGGCCATGACCGTCCAGGCCGCCCGTCTGAGCCACGGCCCCGGCCCCGGCCTCGGTGCCGGCGGCATGGGCGTCCGCCGCATGGCCGCCACGTTATCGGCGAACCTCTTCTCGACGTCGACCGCGGCTCCGTCCTCGTCGCCGGCTTCCGCCGCCCACGGTTTGCACCGTGTTGGTGGTCGTGGTTCTTCCTCTCGGCTGGCGACGACGACGGCGACGCCGACCACCCGGACCGCTGCCAAGCTGCACACGAGCCGTTCCAAGGAAGCCCGTGCCGTCGACGGCCCGCTGTTCAACGACAAGCACCTGCCGGCTACGGGGCCGGCGCCGCCCGGTGCATCCTCGGCGGCGACCACCGCCGCCGCCGCGTCGAGCACTGTCCCGCCGGCCGTGCTGCGGACCAAGTTTGACTACGAGGGCTTTTACGAGACCGAGCTCGACCGGAAGCGCAAGGACAAGTCGTACCGCTACTTCAACAACATCAACCGCCTGGCGACCGATTTCCCGCGCGCCCACATGGCCGACAAGAACGAGCGCGTCACCGTGTGGTGCGCCAACGACTACCTCGGCATGGGCAGCCACCCGGAGGTGCTGCGCACCATGCACGAGACGCTCGACGAGTACGGCGCCGGCGCCGGCGGCACGCGCAACATATCGGGCCACAACCGGCACGCCGTCGAGCTCGAGGAGACGCTGGCGCGCCTGCACGCCAAGGACGCCGCGCTCGTCTTCAGCTCCTGCTACGTCGCCAACGACGCCACGCTGGCCACGCTCGGCAGCCGCATGCCGGGCTGCGTCATCCTGTCGGACAGCCTGAACCACGCGTCCATGATCCAGGGCATCCGCCACTCGGGCACGCAAAAGATTGTGTTCCGCCACAACGACGTCGCCGACCTCGAGGCCAAGCTGGCCGCGCTGCCGCTGCACGTGCCCAAGATCATCGCCTTCGAGTCCGTCTACAGCATGTGCGGCTCCATCGGCCCCATCGCCGCCATCTGCGACCTGGCCGAGCGCTACGGCGCCCTCACGTTCCTGGACGAGGTGCACGCCGTCGGCATGTACGGTCCGCACGGCGGCGGCGTCGCCGAGCACCTCGACTTTGACGCGCACCGCGGCGGCCGCCCGCGCGGCACCCTCGTCGACCGCATCGACATCATCACCGGCACCCTGGGCAAGGCCTACGGCTGCGTCGGCGGCTACATTGCCGGCAGCACGCGCCTCGTCGACATGATCCGCTCGCTCGCGCCGGGCTTCATCTTCACGACGTCCCTGCCGCCCGCCACCATGGCCGGCGCGCGCGCCGCCATCGCCTACCAGATGGCGCACAACGGCGACCGCCGCCTGCAGCAGCTGCACACGCGCGCCGTCAAGGAGAGCCTGACGGCGCGCGGCATCCCCGTGATCCCCAACCCGTCGCACATCCTGCCCATCCTCGTCGGCGACGCCGCCTTGGCCAAGCGCGCCTCGGACAAGCTGCTGCACGAGCACCAGATCTACGTGCAGTCCATCAACTACCCGACCGTGCCCGTGGGCCAGGAGCGCCTGCGCATCACCCCGACGCCGGGCCACGTGCGCCACTACCGCGACCACCTCGTGCACGCCGTCGACGCCATCTGGACCGAGCTCGGCATCCGCCGCACCGCCGACTGGGCGCGCGCCGTGCCGGGTGGTTTCCTGGGCGTCGGCGCCCCGCCGGCGGCCGAGAACACGCCGCTCTGGACGGACGAGCAGCTGGGCATTGCCCAGGCCGTGCGCGCCCTGCAGCAGCAGCAGCAGCAGCAGCCCGCTGCCGCCGCCGGCCTGACGGAACTGCTGCTGGAGCGTGAGCAGCAGGCCGGCGCCAACTGGGCTACCGCCGCTGCGTAGAATGTCTGACGGGGAGAATTCTACGGGAGACGTTTCTGTTTTCCTGAATATTCTGTGGCCTTAGCCATCGGCTCGTTTTGGGAGA
Source organism: Niveomyces insectorum RCEF 264 (assembly GCA_001636815.1). Lineage (NCBI taxonomy): Eukaryota > Fungi > Ascomycota > Sordariomycetes > Hypocreales > Cordycipitaceae > Niveomyces > Niveomyces insectorum. The sequence continues at coordinate 40,204 of AZHD01000013.1, forward strand.
CCGTGTTGAATGATGTTGGCTTTTACCATTCGTTTCGCAACAAGTCTGAAGCTCGACCGGTTCTGGTCTTTCGGGTTTTCTTGTTTGCCATATTTACACCATCACTTTTTTAACAAAACCAAAGTAGTTCTAGGAATCTATTACTATTCGACGTATCTATGTTGTATGCTCATCCCGCGCACCGAAACGATGCTTCAAGTAAAATCGCAGATATAGGTCCTCTTTTCTGGTCGTAATTGTCAGTAAGACATTTTCTCAAAACAAATCACGTGACAGTATGTAAGCCGCTTATACAAAGGAACGGAGTCGGAAAAGAAAACCCGCCCACGAATTCCTCCGTCTCCGTCGGACCCTTACGCCCCCATATGCAATAAACCACAATTATACTGGCAAGGCTGTATGTACAACCTCCAAGCTGGGCGAAACGGCGATGCGATCACTCGCTTTCTTTCCTGTCGTTTTTTTCTTAGATTAATTTTGCGACGTGTCCTGTTAACGTTTTCCCATTGCCATTGTCTTCTTGTTCCAATTCACCACGCGCAGCTCCGATTGTTATTTCTCGTCCCCGTTGCATACCTCGTTCTTGAATTCCTCTCCCGCCAAAGCCTTGTCGAGAGGGGGGGGGAGACACCCAGCCTCGTGTTACTGTCGCCACAGTCACGGTGGCCGGTATCCTAACCGGCCGGCAAGTGCCGAAATGTTCGATGTCAGCAAGAACAAGGGGCCGCGGGCCTGCGCGACCTGCGCCAAAGCCAAGAGCCGCTGCGTGCCGAGCCCGGTGGCCAACGTCTGCGAACGGTGAGTGTTTCCGTTGGTTCGTGGTGTTCGTTGCATCCCCTTCCCTGAAGGAGCCAGCTGTGCTAACTATGGGAATCAAGATGCCACCGTCTGAAGAAGCCGTGCGGCTCACAAACACCGGCACCGCCGCGGCGGCGCCGGCCGGCTGACGTCGGCGGACTTGGTGGACTCGGCGGGCTCGGAGGAGCCGGGGCCGGGAACAACGTGTCGAGTTCGCCGGGCCGGGCCGGTGCCCACGCCGGGTTTGTTCATGGCCAGCCCGGCAAGCAGCACAAACCGGGCCCGAAGCCGACGCGTGTCGCCGAGCTCGAGCGCCGGCTCGAGGACCTCACGTCGCGGCTCGAGTCGGTCAGCTGGCCACAGCAGCAGCAGCAACAACAGCAACAGCAGCAACCACAACACCAACAACATCCACAACAACATCAACATCCACAGGCGCGACAGCAGCCGACGCCCCCGAAAGAACCCAGCACACAGGCCTTCACACCGTTTCCCGACATCTTCGAGCACAAGATTCAGATGGGCTACATGTACCCGGCACGGCACGTCTTTTATTCCGACGCGTCCAGTTCCCAGGGCACAAGCAGCGCTACGAGAGATGCCATTGTAGCGGCGGCCACGGGCGTAGCGGGCCCGGTATCCGCATCGGCCCTTGTCTCACCTCCGGTGGTGACCGACCGACTGCGGTTCAAACGGAGCACCATTTTTGACAGCGTTGCGGACGAGAGCGGCAACAACAACGCTGACCACACGAGCAACCATGTCGTCACCAGCTCGCCGTCGTCGTCGTCTACGGCGCCCACCGCTGCCGCCGCCGCCGTCTCCGCGAACGGCACTGCCATGGACACGGACAACGTCTCAAGCGGCTGCATCTTGATGCCGTCCATGGTCTTGCCGGGCCAACAGCAGCTATTTGACACTGCGACCGCCGCGAGGATTGGGACGGACGAGCCAGACACAACGCCCTCCACCACCGGGTTGTCGTCCTCACCCTCCGCCTCCACTTCCACCTCCACCTCTGCCTCGGTCTCGGCCCCGACGCCGACGTCGTTGTCGACCTCCGCTCCCGGCCCGTCTGTGGCCGACATCTGGCCCCAGGGCGAGGAAGCCCAAGACCTGCTCGACGAGTTCCGCATCAACTTCATGTCGCTCTTGCCTTTTGTTATCATCCCGAGCAACGTCCACGCCGACGAGCTGCGCGCCACCCGTCCCTATCTGTGGAAGGCCGTGATGATGGAGGCGTACCACCTCAACGGCCCGCGGCAGATCCAGCTGGGCAACCAGCTGCTGGGCGAGATTGCGGCAGCCGCGTTCTTGCAACCGCGGCGGTCTGTGGACGTGCTGCAGGCCGTCCTGTTGTTGATTGCCTGGTAGGGGTTTTTTTTTCTTCTTTTTCTTTTTTCCCTTTCCATACATTCTGTTGTCTCCCAACACGCCTTTGTTCTAACTGTGCCAGGTTCCATTACAACATCAACAGCTTCCAGCTAAACAACCTTTTGTTCCTGGCGCGAGGCATGTGTGTATCGCTGAACCTCTGCGAGCCGGCGCCGTCGATCAGCGGTACCGGCGCCGGCACCGGCGACGAGCCCGTCTCGTCCGACACGCTCGACAAGATGCGCACCTATGCTGGCACCTTTTATCTGATTTCCTTGTACGTTTGTTTTTGTTCTATCGTATCCCGTACGTTCCCCTTTTCTACACAAACCAGCTGACACATGCAGGGCCACCACGACCGGCAAGAGACCGGACGCCATGATGAACACGGGCTACCTCGAGAAGTGCTGCCAGGTGCTCGAACGCCAGATGGAGTACCCGTCGGACGCGTACCTGGTCCAGCTCGTGCGCATCCAGCAGCTGGCCCAGTCGGTTGTCGTGACCTTTGCGCTGCGCGAGCAGGGCATGATGATGGGCCTGTCGATCCAGAACATCGTGCAGAACCTGCAGCAGCAGATCGACGCGTACAAGGCCCAGATTCCGAAAGAGTATCTTCAGTATGGTACGTTTTCTCGCTTTCTTTCCCTCTCCGATGTCCGTTTCCACTCCTGTTTTCGGGCGGCTTCCTTTGCTTACGCTAATTTTCAGGTGCTATTGTGGGCCATGTTCACATTGTCGAGATTCTTCTCTATGGAGTCGTTTTTCACGAGAGCCACAACAACAACAACAGCAGCAGCAGCAGCAACAATGACGACAACATCAACAACAGCAATAACATCAACGACAGCTTCTCGCCGGCCGACCGCCTCAGCCTGCTGTGGGCGTGCTTGTACTCCACCAAGGCGTATGTGCGCAACCGCTTCTTCGAGCCCGTGGCAAACCATCCGCGCTATCTCTGCCTCACGTCCTTTGACTTTATGTATGCCTTTCTGGCCGCGCTCAAGCTCATGACGTACCAGATGCCCGGTTGGGACTGCCGGCGCGTGCGCCGGGAGCTGGCCTTTGACGAGCTGATCGACCACCAAATCTACGAGCTGCAGATGGTTGTCAAGCGGCGGATGGTGAATGTGCGCAAACACAGCAGCGGCAGCGGCAGTGGCGGCGGCGGCGGCGGCGGCGAACACGGACAGAATGCGCAGAATCCCGTCGACCCCCTGCGCGACCCGTTTGACCGCTTGGCCGAACGCCTGCGTAGCATCAAGGTGATGATTGGCCGCGAGCTCGACAAGCTGCCACCCGGGGAGAGCGAGCTGCCGGCCATGATGCATGGTGCAACCACCGCCACCACCAGCACCACCACCGCAACCTCGGATACGACTGCTGCCGCTGCCGCCTCCTACCCCTTTACTGCCGGGCCCGGCGCCTTTGTGCCCGTGACCGCCACCCTCGACGAGGACACCAACCTCGTCGATGCCCAGCCCATTCTCAGCCTGGCCGACGGCACGATGGACTGCATGACCGACGCCGCCGCCGCCTGGGCGGACACGAACGACACGTCCGGCTGGGAGTCGTACTTGGATGTCAACATGAACACGACGCTGTTTGCCGAAACCTGGGGGACCATGTGAAGGGGGGCACAGCAAACATTGACCGACACGGACACACGGTCCATTCTAGAATCGAGCAACATACCACACGGAACCGACGAGGCCACGCGGGACGCCCACGTGAAAATCGCCAAGGCCGAAAACCTGGGAACCGCTGAAAAAAAGGCTAATTTCTTTCGCCCTTTTTTGTCGGGGATCGGTCGCGGAATTGCCTTTGCAGGGCCTTTTTTCTTAACGCAGCCCCAGACGAGCTCTTTCTGGTGTTTGCCCAGGCGGGCTTGCGGCCTGCATGGGGTGCGGAGATTTTTATATATTTGGTGATATAAAAACCAACCCCTATTGCGGATAAAATCCGGCGAAATGGGAAAAGGCTTTAATACAACTTGTGAAGCCTTTCTATCTCACCGTTCCCGGGCTCTCCTTTCCCCCATACTCTGACTCGCTTTCTCTCCATTTCTCCTCTTTCCCAGCTCGATTTATCCGGTTCACCAAAAAGAGACAAAGAAAACAGAAGAAAAAAAAGGAAGAACAACAGAGACAACTCAGGCAATTTGTCTTTTTTTTCACCCACTTTTTATGCTTTTCTGTTTCTTCTATTTTAACGGTTTGCTTTTTGTCTGTTGTATTGATACCAGGATTGGATTCTGCTTAAGGAGATATCAGACACTTGTGCTCAGGGTTAACACGGTTAGAAACCAATGCAACTCAATGTATTATCAGTTTTTTCAATCTTTTGAAATCTCGTTTACGCCAAAGGCATCATGCAACCATGGGGGTAGCATATACACCCGGTAATATAGAATGGGGAGACAGGAGAAAAGGGGGGAAGTTCTCTTAGGACGACAGGCTCGAGTCGTCCGCCGTCGTCGTGGGCGGCTTGGCTCGCTGGGCAAGAGTTGGGCAATACGGACGAACGGTGCAGCGGAGCATCGCCAAGGGAGTGCATCTATATATTGAAGTGCTATGTATATGCATATACAAATGAAGAAGAGGGCGGCCTGGTCCATACATATACATATACATATACGGGGCAAGACTTGACGTTTGTGAAGACTCGGTTTGCTCCGATTCTCTTGTCTTTTTCTCCATCCGTCTCTCCAACCATCTTCCCTTTTTTTTTTTTTTTTCTGCCTCCCAAGACCGCACAAACGCAGAACCATGCGATTCACCGCTGCTACGCTCATGGCCTCGGCCGCCACGGGCGCGCTGGCCGGCCCGGCCCAGCCGGTCAACGAGGTGGTCTATGAGCTGTACGCACGGGAACGCGGCGGCGGCGCGGCGGCCGGCGCCGCGACCATCACGGTCACCCCGGCCACGACGTACCAGAAGATGGACGGCTTCGGCTTCAGCCTGGCGTTCCAGCGCGCCAACCTCATCACCAACATGAAGGACGCCGTCAAGCAGCGCGAGCTGCTGGACCTGCTGTTCAACACGACGACGGGCGCCGGCTTCTCGATCATCCGCAACGGCATCGGGTCGTCGCCGGACTCGAGCGCCGACCACATGAACACGTTTGCGCCCAAGAACCCCGGCGGGCCCACGGCGACGCCGCAGTACCAGTTCGACGGCAAGGACTCGGGCCAGCTGTTTGTCAGCCAAGAGGCCTACAAGACGTACGGCGTCCGGGGCATCTACGCGGATGCCTGGAGTGCTCCGGGTGGGTTTTTTTTTTTGCGTTTTTGTGTTTTTTTATCATTTTTTTCCCATTCTGTCTAATTTCTAGGCTACATGAAAACAAACGGCAACGAGGCCAACGGCGGCTCCATCAGCCCGGCCTGGCAGCAGGCGTACGCCGACTACCTGCTGGCGTACGTCGGCTTCTACAAGGACGCCGGCGTGACGATCTCGCACCTCGGCTTCCTCAACGAGCCTGAGTTCAGCGCCAACTACGCGTCCATGGGCGCGTCGGGCGCGCAGGCGGCCGCGTTCATCAAGCTGCTGCACGCCACCATCGAGGCGCACAACCTGACGGACTCGCTCGGCATCGTCTGCTGCGAGTCCGAGGGCTGGGGCAACCAGGTCAGCATGACCAACGCCATCAAGGCCGCGGGCGCCGACGCCCTGCTCAAGGCCGTCTCCTCGCACACGTACACGGGCGGGCCGTCGGGGCCCATGAACGTCAAGGTGCCCGTGTGGCTGTCGGAGCAGTGCGACCTCAACGGCGGCTGGTCGACGGCGTGGTCCGGCGGCGGCGGCGGCGGCGAGGGCATGACCTGGGCCGGCAACATCATGAACGCCGTCGTCAACACCAACATCGGCGGCTACCTGTACTGGGAGGGCGTGCAGTGGCCGAACCCCAACACCAACGAGAAGCTCATCAAGGTCGACAACGGCACGAACACGTACGAGGTGGCCAAGCGCCTGTGGGCGTTTGCGCAGTTCTCGCGCTACGTGCGGCCCGGGGCCACGCGCATCGGCGCCGCGGCCGCGGGCACGGCGGGCCTGCTCGCCGTCGTGCTGATCAACAGCGGCGCGGCGGCCAGCACGGTCACGGTCAAGGTCGCGGGCGTCACGGTGCCGGCGGGCGCGGCGGCCGACGTGGGCCTCTGGGGGACGGACAACACGCACAACTGCGAGAAGACGACGGCGTCGGTCGGCACGGACGGCACGGTGTCGGGGACGGTGCCGGGCCACGGCATGGGCACGTTTGTGATTCCGGCGGCGGCGAGTCCGGCGGCGGCAACACCGTCGGCGGCCGCTACGTCGGCAGTTTAAGCTTTTTTTTTTATTAAATATTCTTCAAGTCTAAAATGTACATATGAGTTCGTGATCGTTGTTTTTCGTTTAATTTGATTTCTATTTTAAAATCAAGCCGATATTTAGACAGGCTGTGGGTTTTATGTGGGTTCCGTGATAGTAACGGCCTTTAGTCAGAGCAGACGGAACCAATTATTAGATCGCCAAGCGACGTAAAGAACGTTGGCAAATCTTCATCCACACACGTTCCCAGTGTCTTGTCGACGAACATCTCATTTCGTATCTCGGTTTCTCCTCTCCTGAGAAATATTTCTTCATTATTTGCGGAACTCAGTTGCAACATTGCAGCATGGCGGCCATTGCGGCAAAGGACGTCGACTACTCCGTCTACCTCGTGACGGACGCGACGCCGGCGGTCCTCGGCCCCAACAGCTCGGTGGAAGCGGTCGTGGAGGCGGCTCTGCGCCGGTCGTCGCCCGGCAGCGTCGGCATCGTGCAGCTGCGCGACAAGACGGCGGACGCCCGCACCTTGCTGGCCACCTTGGCGCGTCTGCACGCGATCACGGCCGCCGCCGGCGCCGGCGAAGAAGACGGCACCGGACGACGGAGAAAGGCGGTGCCGCTTCTGATCAACGACCGTGTTGACGTCGCGGCCGCCGCCATGGCGGCCGGCCACTGCGAGGGCGTCCACCTGGGCCAGGAGGACGTCGACATCGCGACGGCGCGGCGCCTGCTGGGGCCCAGCGCTATCATCGGCGCGACGGCGAGCACGGCGGCCGAGGCCGTG